>JAYRBT010000093.1:60528960-60560180 GCA_036023395.1 Myiotriccus ornatus
CTAATAACCCACTTTTCCAATGCCGATATAAATAACATAGTTACAATATCCTCTACAACTATAATATAGTTATAAGAGTCCTCTTTCCTGTGGAGCAGATTTTGCTTGTAGAGAAGGTGGGAAGCTGCATTTATTGCATTTTAGCTGATATCTCGTTATCTGACCCTAACAGATCCATGTTCTTCACTTCATCTTAAGCTGTTGATTAGCAAAGGCATACCCTGCTGTCAGAGACCAATAGGACAAAAGTAATGACAGCTCAGCTGGCAAAGGCTGGAAGGGTGATGTGAGGTGTATAAACACATATAGAGAGGGGACCAGATTTTATTTACTCTGTCAGCATACCTGCAGCACACACCAGCCTTGCACCTAAAAGCAAAACCAAACCTTCCAGGTCAGTCCTTTTCTCATCTCCAGATTAGGAGTATCTGTTCTTTTCAGCATGAAGCATTTTCAGTGTTTTGTTGTAAGACAAAATTAATTCAAAGCTCTGCTATTTCAATGTCCTGTTATTTTAGATTCAGGTCACATGTTTGAATAAGTGTATTTGACTAATTGGAGATAGAGAGTGGAGAACCAGAATCAGTTCCTCCATGGCTTTTTTACTTCTGAGTCCAGAATTTCTGCTTATAGACAACGATTTTGTGGAACAGCTATTCCTTGTTGAAAGCAGAATAATGGGCAGCAAAGGTCTCTGCAAACAGAATTCTGTTCAAAAGACTTGAAAAAAAGAGCAAAGTCTAAACTCTACTATTAGTTTGGACCAAAAATGTGTGTAGCATCAAACCACAAGAGTAGTGATGAGTAGGAACCAGGTGGACTCTATTAGCAAGTGAGGAGGGGAAGGAATCTTTCTTCTTCCTCATAGCTTCCAAGAAACATGCTTGTTTCAGCTTTTGCATGAAATGATAGATGGGAGCTTTGAAGCCCAAATCTCTTTGGTTTTATGCCTTCCCGCTTTGGGATATGGGTGCTGTGGATGTTCATTACTCACATTGGAAACATTTGCCACAGGAAGCTCCTGGAACAGAGTTTGGAAAGCTGTGAAAGCCCTAATGTCAGCTGAAGACATCAGTGCTGTCCCAGCACTTGCTGTATCAAATTATTAAGTGCTAAGATAAATTAATGTTTGTTTCATAGTCATTCCCAATTTTACAGAATCCAGGGGTTTCAAACTCCCTTCCTACCAGGAAAATCCTCTCTACTTGAAAAAGAAACCCCATTTTGATGGCAGCAGCTTCCAAAATCTAGAACTGTGTTTTCCAAAGTCTTGTTTCACTCTCCAGTAAATTCCTTTCCACATCTGTTTGCCCAGTGAAATAACTAGAATATTTGCATTTTTAAAAATCAGCATTTTCAGTAGTCATAAAAGCATAGGCCAATGAGCTTCTTCTGCAAGACTATTTAATCAGTTGATATTTATACACTGAAGAAAGGCTCAAGAACTAATCTATGAAGTGTTATCTAACGATTGTCAATATCTGGCTTGAGAATCTCAGATTTCACTGAAATTGAATTAAGATTCCTGCCATTAAATCTTCAACATATGGGCAATAAATACAACAAAAGCATGAGGCAAGGAGATGCAGCTCTATCTGGCAAGACTGTGGGCTGAGATAATCTGGAGCTATCCCTGCTCCTGGGACTGTTGCTGAGACAACTCAGTCATGTTTATGACATTGAGCCCTCAGGTTTCTGCTCCTATGCCACATTTGGCTGGTGGAGGAGAAAAAGTCCTTGGCTGCCTTTGATTCCAGTAGCCCTGAGCACCATCCCTGTGCTGGCTCAGCCCAGACCCCATGTGTCTGTGGGGGCGGGCACTGGCTTTTTGGGCAGTGGTGCAGTCCCACACTCCTCTCTGTGGGCTGTTGAATAGGAAATTACCAAGGCAAGTGGCTGGGTAGAGGCCAACACTGGTGCTCTTGGCCTTTGTGACACAAGCAGATATACCCTGATTGCGAAGTGCTCACCCCTCTCCTCTCATCTCCAGGCAGTGTCTCCTCCTGTGATTTAACTTGTCCTGCTGTTCCCCACAGAAGGAATCAGATTGTGAAACAGTGGTTTTTCACCATCACTCAAGCACTTTCTCACCATCATTCAGCAACCATCAATTGCACATCCCTTCCAGCATCTACAGTGGTCTGAACGAACAGTCTGCACAGATCTGTCTGCTGGGCTCATTTTCCATTTTGACAGGAGAACCACAGACTCTTTCAAATTCACTGTTGTTCGAGCCTTGTTCTCCTCACTTGAAGTCAAACACAGGGTTTCCTGTGATTTCACAAGGATTAAGGTTAGGGCTAGTTTCTGCAGATGCTCCACAGCTCATCTCCATCTCAGTAATACGCCAGGGAGTGCAGACGGATGCAGTGGGTGCCCCTTTCAGCTGCAATCACTGACAGTGAGGCATTTTAGCAGATGAAACTCATTCATTTGTGCCCGTGGAGTTATGCTTTGCTGCCTGTAGCATTTTGGTACGCTTAAGGCTCTCTACATTACTGAATAAGTTATCACCTCATATCAAGGGTGGGTCTTGGCCTTCCTGTTGGTCACACCCCAGTTTGTTCCCAGGAGGCCTTTTGCAGTGCACTATTTCCCTCCTCAGGACTAAGCCTGGGTAACATTTCTGGATCATTAACTTCTGAGACTGCCATCTCTAGGGATTAAGCATTTACCAACATCCTAACAGCCTTCTGGTACTCCCTGTTTGCTCACATCCCATCCCTGAGCATGCAACTTCAGCCTCATGCTCTAAAAATACCCACTGTAGCACCCTGCACCTTGATCATCACATTTATCAGGCAGATGAACAGGAAGAAAAAAATATAAAAACCAAAAGAGAAATAAAAGTGGAATACTTTAGGGCCACAGAGCACCCCAGAGGACACAGAGGAGCCTCAGTCAAAAGCTAAGCAGGAGGATCAGCACTGAATAACTTCAGTATGAACCAGTCCATCACACTCCATGGCCAGGGATCATTTCCGGGACTGATAGCTTCAGCAATGTTGTTATAGCCATGTACTGGTGCAGAGTTTCTCACTGACCAACCAGCTAATTGCTCTTGGGAAGGTTGGGTGTGCATGTGAACGTGTAAGCAGAACTGCCTTCTGCAGTTGTGGCTTTCTAGAGAATACTGGCGGGTGGTTCAAAAACTAAAATAAGGGTATTATTATTATACATACATAATTTGATTCCTTTAGTCTGAAATAAGCCCCTGGTAAATTTATATTTACCTGGCAGCAAAAATATAAAACTTGGTTTGGCAATTGCATTTAGGAAAACATTAGGAACTCAAGGGAAAAAATATTGCCTGGCTGAGTATGTTGAACTAATGCTGAGAAATGGGGCTCTGTGAATCTGAATTCAACCCAGTTTTTCAAAGCTACTTACCCAGTCTCCTTCCAGGGTTGGCCAACTGACAGAAATTCAATATTTTTCTTTTAGTGAATGAAAAGCGTAGTCAGAAACAGCCACTGGGTCAGGATCATATGCAAAAGCTCCTCTTGTGCTTTTGTTTCCTAATTGCTTTTGGAAGGATTTTTCAGACTGGGCTGACGCAGTTGTGTGTGTGAATTTCCTGGCAAATAAGAAAGGTGACTGTGTCCAAAAGACATTTAGGAGTGTGAATTCACAGCCTTTCCATGTCTAATCAAGGAGCGTAAACCATTAGCCACATGTTCTCCATTTCCATCACATTTTTTCACACTTAAACAAAAACATGCCAAAGGAAAGGTGCTACATTTTTTAATGCCCCCAAATAGGAACCACAGGAGTCCATTAAATGCTGTGGTCACTTCCAGCATACAAATCAATTTTGCTTGTGGTGGTGAAGTGGTGAATAATGCCTGGTTTGTTTAAAGGAGCATGACTGATTTTGGATGAAGTATCCTGTCACTCTGGCATTTTTAGTTTTATTTATTGCATGCAACCGTATAAAACCTGGTACTGGTCTCAGTGCCAGGCTTACTAGTGGAAAAGCTGAAAGGACCACATTACTCCCGGTGCAGCAAAGAGGTTCTTCTGCAAGACATTTGCTGGACTCCTGAAAAATTATTTTGAATAACATGGCAGAGAAGGATTTCATCAGTTGGCATCTACTGGCTTTATTTTTTCTTCCATTTTGCCTGTGTCAAGATGAATACATGGAGGTGAGCAGAAGATCTTATAAACCAGTGGCCAAAATATTGCAAAGTCACCACCAGACTGGTCATAAAGGTTCCAGAAGCAGGGAAATATTGAAACAGCGGAATCAACTTATAGAGTGGACTGTTGATAATAGCACTTCTACAGACCAAAAAGTCCTGAGACCAGAGGTAGATGATGTAGAACTGACTACCTCAGATAGAGTCCAGGTACTCTGAATTAATATTCTAAACATATCTTTAAAGCTAATGAGTTTTTTTTTTTTTTTTTTTGCTAATCTTGTTAGTGATATATTTATGAAATAGTTGTTATTAAAGCTGTGTACTGGTCTGTATCCTGCTGGGTTCCATTATAGGGTCTTTTAATGAATTGGTAGAACCAGCAGTGGTTGGGGAAACTGGTTTCAACATAGGCAGCAACCCTTTGTTCTGATGAAACTGTGAACCTGTGAAATCATATATTCTGATATATAGTCTCTTAATTATCCCAAGGTAATACTTAACTTAAAATATTAAAGTTTCAGAATTTTCTAACTCATAGGGATGTGAAGGAAAATTACAGAATTTCTAGAGATATTTGGAAATATTCAATTAGCAGACAACAACTTTACTTGAAAATGATGTATATAAAGTATATTTTTTGAGCTTGAGCCAAACATAATGAAATTCTGACTGTTCAAAAATTGTTTTCTAAGGAGTAGCTTGGAAAAAACAGGCACTAATGTAATGAATAGATTTAATAATGTATATCAACTTGAGAGAGTTTCAGAAGAAAAAGACTCATAGTGAAAGTCTGAATCACTTGCAGTATCTGCCTTTTAACTGGAAATCTTTTTATGCCTTTCATGCCACTCTAGATACTATAGTCACTAGCTTACATCAAAGGGAAAATGTTATAACTTGATTATATATAAAATATTGCAGTACAAATTTAAAAGAAAAAATCTGAAGGGCATAAGATGAAGCTTTTTCTAGCACTAGGCAAAACAAAATTCTACTCAAATGAAGTTTTCTTCTTACTAATGTTTTTTAGAATCAACAAGAACATGAGTGTTTTATTCCTCTAGTTGATGAAAATGTTTCTTTCAGTCCTGTATAGTTCAACTTTTATCATTTGGGTTTTTTAAAACTCTTTCAGATCAAACTGTGATATTTAGAATTGCCAAAATCAATAACATGTAGACAACTGTTGAATAATAACCTACATCATGATAACCAAAGAAGAGATTTGATTTTAATCCTGTCCTAGGCTTGAAGAACTGAAACACATTCAAATATAGGAATAGGTTTAATACACCACTGTATTCCCTGTATTTAAATTTTATAATGCCTTGCATTTTGTACTTCTTGGGCAGGAGTGAAATGTTCCTCCAGTGCATTCAGCAAAGCAGATATTTAACTGTAGACATGTTAAATTGTGCTTGCAGTATATAAACAGTGTAAAACATCAGGTATACAGTCCAAAGAGCCAGCTAGTGTGTGCAGTCCTCTCTACAGCTGCTTTCTACATACTATGTAGTATTGGCACCTAAAAAGATTCCCTTTTAAATCAACATAATTTCAGATGTAATACATAATTTCAGGATTTAATACAAAATTCTAACTTTATAGAGGTCAAACTCTCACTCACTGTGGGAAGCGTCACTGTGGTTGGGATGCACGTGTCTCTCGTCAGAGGGCTTAATGCAATATGTTTGGAGTTGCCTGCTGTGGGAAGAGCCTGTGACATTAAAAATGAGCCCAGTGAGTCTGAGTACAGCTGATGGCAGTCACTTACCTGCCAGACCCTCTCTAAGAAGCATTCTTTTTTTGAGAAATGATGCAATTTTTGGCTTACTGGAATGAAATGGAGCACTAACAGATGCGTGACAGGGATAATCAATCACAGAGTGGCTTATGTAATAGGTGTTTTCCAGTTCCAGACTCCAGGAATTTGTAGGCAGAAGAAAAAGAAAGGTGGGACTGACATGTTTTAGTTCATGTCAAACCTGTCTCTTTCCCTTGACCTATATGGAAATTCTTCAACCCCTAAGTTCCTACTCCTAGGTGGAGTTGCTTTACCCATCTAGAGAGAATTTAGGCTGGAGAATTTTACCCTCTTGTTAAAGTGTTTTAAAGGCCCTATTCTTTGTTGTAGAACAGAGACAATAGCATTTGTCTTTGCTATTATCTTTGCTGCACTGGGTGCAAGGCCAGTTTCCACGTTAACTTATGTGAAATATAATGTGCATTTCTCAAGCACAAGAGCTCTTAGTGACTATGGGGTGCCATGACAGGCCATTTTTCCTTGTCAGGTTGTTCTTTCAAAGTCTCTAGATATTGCTCAGCCAAGTAGTGTTTCACCCTGAATTTTGGCACCTTTTGTTTGTTTCTTTGCTTAGAGAAAGGGCTTGGAGGGTGCTAGTTCCCACAGAGGCACACTATTTTTACACTCAGAACAGGAGCCAAGAATGGAGGTGCATTACTTGTTTTCTGAATTGTCTTAGACCATAAAACAGAAACTCACAAAATTAATCACGAAGCTAAAAAGGGCTGGGTCTCCAATTACGATTCGTTCACAGCTTTAAATTAAGGGGACTTTATAGACCATCTGTTGCCTAGAAATTTCTCCTACATACTAAAAATCACAATAAATTCAGCAAATAACCTCAGAAATATTTCCAGTTTTCTATCTATATTAGGATATCAATGTGGCAGATGCATTTCACAAGCTCCTAAATCATATTTATGTTCTGAGAGCAAAGCCAAAGATTCACTGTGTAATAAAATTTATGCACAAATGGCTACATAGAACGCCTTTGGCAAGTAGATTATAATTAACCTTTGTGTCACATTTGAGTGTAATTTTACTTTAAGAACATATTTTTCCTTTACATATACTATCCATGAAGTTCTTTGTTTTTTGAGATCAAAAGAGTATCTTGGATATTCATTATACTTGGTAGCTGATTGTGAACATTTTTCCTCCTAGTGAAAAGGTCAGTAAAGATAATGAGTTAATATTACTTTATGACTTGCATAAGTAGTTATTTTGAAGTCAGTGGAACTATTTGCATACAAACAGACTGGCAGGATTTGCCTGATTTCACATGTAAAAACTTGCTGAGCTTTTTCAAGGTAATGCCAAATAGCACTTATGACTGGCATAGTGGGTTTTTTATGATAACAGAGCTGGTTAGTTAATAATGTTGTTTAGGATTTCAGTGGATTGTGTGAAAAAGACAAATCACACCCGCAGACCTGAGAGAGTCTCACATGCAGTCCACTTTGCTGGATTCATGTCTTCCCTTACCAAAAATCCTCAGTTCCAAGTCTTTGGATACCTCTAGGCTGGTACGATTTATTTGGTTTTGGCAGGTGTGTATATAGTTTGCCTTCCCATTTAACATGAATATGAACCACTATCTAAAAAGAACCAGAGATTTTATTCTCAGTGCAACAATCATTATTTTAGGGGGTACAAAATGCTTGCACAATTCCAGTCCTCTTGTACTTGTCTCCTTTTAAGGACTGAAAATGAGCTGAAAGTAGGCCTACTTCTTCTCTCATAATAGAAAAACTATAAACAGTGTCCTGGGTGATTGTCGGTTACATTCTTCCTAACAACTAGGGAGAAACAAAGCAGCAAGAAACATACAAAGAGGTTCTCTGGGAACAGACAGTGTCTGTTGACAATGAGTCAGAACTCATTTTTCTCAGAAAGTATAGACCTTGTCCAGAACGAAGCTAAAAAGCTAAAAAGCTAAAGACCAAACCCCATAAATATGAAGCCCTTCTGCCCATTGGCAAGTCTTAACATTTCCATAACATTCTGAATATGAAGGATACTTGTTTAGCTGTCAAGTCAGCCTTTATTCCCATGGTAACTCCACCATTGTTGGTTCCAGCTGGAGAGAGCGTGCATATGTCCCAATGGAGGAGTTGCAGCATTCTGGTTGTGGCATGAAAGGGGTTTTCTGTATCCATAAACTCCAAAGCCTCCTGAAATTAATGAATTCTAGGGGTGTGCTTGTTACTGTTCAAAACACAGGCAGAAAGCTTTAGTGTTTCAGATGAAGTCAGCTGATGATGCTGAGGGCAGAAATAAGCATATCTGTGTGTTCATTTGACAGCTCCCATCCCACCAGAAGCTCATTTGCTGCCATTAAACCAGTAAGTCTGCATTAGGCAAGTAATTCGAAAATGATAAAGATGAGGGGAAAGAAAGGGGAGGAAGATAAATAGTAGAAGCATTAGAGAAAAGTAGAGGTTGGATTGGTGTAATTATCCCTCTCTAGATTTTAAGAACTGCAGGTTTGCATATCAGGATATTAGCAAAAAATTGTAGGGGCAAAGAAACAAAGGGACAAATAAGGAGGAGGTAGAGAAATAAAATCAAATCCTGGACCTCTACCTCAGCTGACCCACTGGAAGATTTGTGGTGACTAAGCCTAGTTATAAAATCCAGTCAGAATTGAATGAGACTCCATTAGTATAAATACAATAATATGAAAAAGAAAAGTACTTAAACAAAACTGTTATTAAAGTATTACTACAGTAGCTGAGCTGTATATAATAAACTTATTAGTTTATTTATGCCGCTATATTAGTTTCAGCATGCAAATAGCTTTTCATATTTACACAGTCACCACTACAAAAAATCAAAAGCCCCTGACACCACGTGTTGCAGTAAGTTCAAATTTTTGTTTTGTATCTTGGCACTTTTCTAGGTTCTTCTAACTTTAGTAGCCTGTAAATACGCAGGTCTGGGATCGTGAATAGGAATGTGCTGCACAGCCTTTTTTTTAATATGTCCCGTGGGTACATAAGCTTGTTTGTTATCAAAGGTCAGTTGAAATGTGGGATCAGAATGGGAATCTCACTGAAATATTCATCGAAATTTCATTACTTGGTATCATTTTATTTTCTAAACCCTCATTAATTGACAGGATAAGCTGTTTGGTTTTTTTTTTAATATTCATATAGCTCTTAGAATACTTCAAGAGCTATTCCCTTAAAACTTCCAAAAATAATATCTTCAGGGACAACCTAGGCATATGAGATTTCAACCTAGATAAGAAGTGTTTTGAAAACTTACCAAATATATAAACAGAGAATACATAATGAAGACCCTGTAACTGACATGCACAAGATTGATGTCCTCCATGAATGAGCTACTTAAAGCTTATTTTTGTGCACTTAGCCCCCCCAGCCTGGACCACAGAATCCAGACTGTAGTTCCTGCTGCCGTGGTGACTTTGGAGTTCGACTCTACCAAGGGCCCCCAGGACCTCCTGGGCCCCCTGGGATGCCAGGTAAAGATGAAGTTTAATTAATTTTTTGATTAGTCTAATTGCAGGCTATAAATTCCAGGCTATTCTATGAAGTATCAGAGAGTGGCCCAAACATCACTATTTGGGGACAGATTCAGCAACAAGTTTTTCTATAATTTCTGGGTAGACAGGTATTTTCAATTATATTCTAAAGTATTTTCTACCTATTTGTTATTAACATTCAGCTTTCACAAAATCATACTGAAAGTAATCTTATTACATTTCTAGGGCAAATTGGTCTCTCTTCTTAAAGCAGCATGAAAATTCCATTGAAGTTGGAAGAACTTGTTCCCTGGAGTTGATTACTGAGATCACCTTTGTATATCCAGCTGTGTTACTGTGTACTGTATTCAAGAGATTTTCGTCATCTAGCATACTGCTAGCCAGTATTTTACAGAGAAACATATACTTTTATTCTCTCATAGAAATTCCTTCATTTCCTTCTTTCATCTTGTCTTCCATAATAAATGCTACCTTTTTTTTTGTCTCCCCCATTAAAAATGCACAGAAAAGAACAGGATACACAAGAAAAGTGTGTACTTTGATCTGATAATTGGTATGGAAATAGAAGAGTTACAGATTCCTCCATCCAAACAAAAATTTTTATTTCTTTCACCATTAGCTTCCTTGTTTGAAGTAATTTTTTTCTCAATACAAAAAATCTGAAGAATCACTTCATCATCAGATGTGATCTCAAACAACACTGTTCTTCTTGTAAATTTGTAACCAGAGAGAATAATCAAAGAACAAGCACAGTTATGAAGAACCTAATTTTTGTTCAGGTAGAATTAGAATAATGATGACATTAATTAATCCCCTGAGTTGAAAGACCAAGCTTTTGCTGCAGGAGGCATAATAATTGCTCAGTAATTCTAGCCAACTTTAATTCTGTCAGTTGCACAGACGTTTGCTCAGTAATTTCCTCAGTAAAGATCAGGAAGTAAGTAATACTGCAGAAGCAGGAGTATGCTTTGTAATGAGTCTTTTTACAACAAGCCATCTCAGAAAAGCTTAATTACAAAAATTTGGTCTCTCTTTAAATGTAGGAGCATGCAGTCATCAACCCCTTCAAGTAACCAGGACACTGAGAATGCATACTCTCCTGTTTTGGCACAGATGGGTCATATAGCTAGTTTAAGGCTACAGACACTCTTTATTTGTGTGGATGTGTTTTAAATACAGCAAAATGTTATTCAGTGTTATCTTACCCTACCATAATTAACTTAAATTACCAGGAAATAAGTTTTTACACAAAAGGAAAGCAAGAGTGCTTATGCAGGCTACCTGTATGTGTCAACAGGCAGTGGCTTTCCCTTTCCTTGAGCCCCACATCTGCTGAGATCTTCTTGCACTTCTCCTCAACAAAGCAACGACATGAGACAACGGCAGATTATATAGCAACACCAAGACAGCACGAGGGTTAACTCTTAAACGTCAGTCTGTGTCCTTCTGGAAACTTGCTCACCAAAACCTTCACCTTCAGTTTAAGCACACAGCTGTTTCTTACCCATCACAGCCCAGTCAGGGGGTTTATGGTTCTGGAGATTAGATGTGTTCCAAACGAGTAGACGAGGACCCTGTCACACTTACCTATTAAAATACATTTCATGATTTCAGTTAAACAGAAAGCTTTGTTTCCTTTCAGGAAATCATGGAAACAATGGAAATAATGGAGCAACTGGTCAGGAAGGAGCCAAAGGTGAGAAAGGAGACAAAGGAGATCTGGGACCAAGGGGAGAGCGTGGCCATCACGGACCTAAAGGAGAGAAGGGTTACCCTGGGATTCCCCCAGAGCTACAGGTACAAATTCTCTGGCCCGTGTTGGCTGCAGCACATCTCAAGTTATGGTTTCCTTCATTGAAAAACAGCACCTTACCACTGTAAAATAATTAAGAAGTAAATCCCCCTATAAATACTGTAAGAGGTGTATATAACCCTTGTCATGGTATGTGCACCCATGTGCTCTGCCAGATATTCCTGGAAAAGAAAGGGTTTAGTCTTTCTTTAGAGTAAGAATTCAGCTGCGAAATGGGCAGGAAGAAACACATATGCTTCTCTTTGAGGGCAAAAAGCCAGTATCTAAGCTATTAAAGTAGAATTGTTGTGACTATCATTTTTCTACCAAGCTGTATCACATAATAACTGTGCTTCCTACAGCATATGAAAAGAGTAAAGGAGTCACTCATGCTTCTCACAACAGTCGGGCTTTGTGAGATTCTCGGAAGCATATGTACCCAGCTCCTCAAAGTATGGTCTCAAAACCTTTGAAGGTAGTCAGAATCCCCTAGGTTTTAAAAAAATCCCCCTCAGTAGTTTTCTGTATATTTATATCTCTAGATACCTTAAATATGTTGGGGGCGTTGTAGGTTCCACCTATGAATGAAAACCCAAAAGCCAGATGAGCAGGGTTCAAACCTGAGCTGTTGAGCTCAACAGTGGGTTCAAGCCTGAGCTGTTGAGCTCAACACTGTGTTGGCATAATCTCACAGCTTTTGCCCCAGAGCTTCTTCGTATCCCAAGAATCTGGCAGATGGCAGATGAAGTATAGCAGAGACATGGTGCAGTCCCGTTCTTAAAGCAACAAAAAGTACATGGCATTTGGATAATTTAAGACCCTTGGTTGCTGTTGCAAAGGGGATCTAATGTAATGATGTAGTGCAGCTAGGGTGCTAAAGGCAAGATTTAGATGCATGGGGCAAGCCATTAAGATATATCCCTCCTGGTCTCCCCAGCTCCCTGCCTCCTCTATGGAGGCAACTTCAGTAGGTCACATCAGCTGGCCCAGCGTGGGGAATCCTAAAACACTTCAGAAGGTACTGGGTGCATTTGTGTGGGAGAGTGATGGCAGTCAGATTCATCTCCAGACAGCTGACATGTGAGAGAAGTATCTAAGCTCCCATTTAATTTTAAGATCTTTAATTTTAAGATCTTTAATAGCAACTCAACTACAGTCACTTCTGCTCTTGGGGAAATGGTACTTCAGATACCAGAGAGTATACAGGTCTCCAAAAAGTGTAAGGGAGGTTACATCCTCCCTCATACAAACACCCTCTAATGGAATCATCTTAGCCTTGATCTGATTTGTACTACCCAAACGAAAATCACCACAAAAGGGGCAAAATGGGATAAAGCACACACACACAGTGAGAAATACCACTTCAAACCCTCTGACATTCTGATCTATTTCCAGATATAACCCTCTTAACTGAAGGACACTGTTTGCCAATAACAGTTATTCATATCTATTATATACCCTCATAAAAGGCATGAAAATTAACAGCAAAATCAACAGTACAACCAACAGGTGCAGTGTGGAAAACTGACTTTGGATTTCTTGGAATTGTGTATGTTTGAATTCCCCAGGGTGCATGAAGATGGGATAATTGCACAGAATACGACTTACAATGAAAACAGTTTCAAAAACTGATGGACTTTTGTAATAAAGCATAATTATTTTAGTATTCTTAAAGAATAAGCTAGAATTCACAATACAGCTGAATATCTTAAAAACATAATTACATTCAACACATATCCTTTTGCAATTTTAAAATGAACTATCACTATTTTTTCTTTCATAAAGATAACAGTAGTGATTTAATTAAAACTGAAAAATGGAAGAGGATTAATTAAAAAAAACCTCATACTGTAATACCTATTTCCAAATAAAATTCCAGCACTGCTTTTAACAGATGTGTTTAAAAATTCTCATGGGATAGCATATCATTTCTTGTTAGCATCATGCTTAAGAATTTTACATCTGAGGTAGGTGTAGGAGAAAACACTTTTGAATACAATACTGTTTTAAGTACAGGATTATTTTGGAAAACTTGGTGTATCCCTGTTGACCTGTTCTAAATGAGACTTAGACCTTTTTCAGCTCTTCTGATCAGCCTAAGGAAAGTAGCTTAGGGTCAGAGAGACTGTGAAATGGAATCTAGACAAAAAGCAATAAATACCATCAAGCTGCCACTGCAGCTGCTTTCCTTTAACACGTGATGAACTTTGATGTGATCCTGGATGAGAAGCAAGATGCCAACAATTTGCCGTCACAGAAAATGCATCCATGCAGGGATAAGGAAAATCAGCCCAAGCTTTCAGCTCACATCTGGAGCTCCTCAAATTTCTGAACAGATGGCTAATGATTTCTGTTGTTGGATCCAGACTTGCATTTGATAGTCTGTTTTGGTTTTGTTCTCATTTGGATCTGAAATCAAAAGAAATTTGGGATGGTTTTTTATTCTTTTAATACCAGTGTAACTGGAATGACACCCAAAAAAATGTCATTTTTGAGATGGGCAGTAACAACTGCAGGTGAATACTTGTAATATAGGATGTTGAGACAGAAATAGACAAGTCTTTATGTGATCTTCTGGCAACAAAGTTCAGCAATTCTGCCTGTACCCCATTTACTGACAGTCAGATGAGGGGGGATCATACACTCGTGGAAAAGATCACCCCTGTCCTTGACCATGCAAGCCGGCAGGGTCATTCCCTGTTATCTTGCTGAGGGTAATTTGAGTTGTCCAATGCGGGACATTTTGCACTGCTTCCTATGAAACATTTTTGATGGCAAAAAGTAAATGTGAAGTTGAAACATAGTTCTCACTTTCTTGGTCTCCTCTTTTTGTCTCCACCACCCTCTGTTTTCATGACTGAGGGCAACTGATAAAAGAGAAAAAACACTATGAATGTTGAGTCTCAGCAGCTGCACTTCCAGAGAACCACTAATAAAACTGCTTAATGCATCTCTAAGGTAGTTAGCAAGAAACACTAATCTGTATGTACTTTACCAAGCATTATTTATTTTCACACATTCAATTAAAAGCAATATGCAGTGTAAATGCATTGGGGAATGTATAACAACTATATAAAACACTTCTGTCAGAAACACCATCCATTTCGACACCATTTTTCTGTTGCATCATCCTAGAGAGACTTAAAAGTAAATAAAATCTGAAGTGAAGGTTCTGAACTGCAAACACTTGACCATACACCTACTTTACAGTCGTGAATAGTCCAATTGAATGTGAGAAGCCTAGACTCTTCCAGGTACATTCAATGGGAGTTTTGTTACTGGAATTTACTGGCCTTGGAGCAAGCCCCAGAACATCTCTGTCAGGAAAATAAACAGACTGCAAATACAGGGGGGAAAAAAAATCTGTAGTTGATTGCTCTACACATGTGCTTTTTTAGAACGACTGCTTGAATAACAACTGGATTTCTGCAGGTCGCATTCATGGCTTCGATGGCTACTCACTTCAGCAACCAGAACAGTGGGATCATCTTCAGTAGCGTTGAAACCAACGTTGGGAATTTTTTTGATGTCATGACTGGGAGATTTGGTGCTCCAGTGAATGGTAAGCATTTTTGAAAAAAAATAATGGAATTCTTGGAGGTGTAGGGAGAAGTGTGGTCAGTAACGATGAGACACTATTTAACTGCCTTTGCACAAGGCACTGATGAGATTTGCTCTGCATAGCTCTTGCTACCTACTTTTGAGAAAAATTAACTGAAAACTAAGAAAGGCAAGAGAGGTCTTGCCAGCCAGTGAGACTAGTGCTGGCACAAAGGCAGAAGGAAGAGGCATAACCAGGGCTGGGGAGGGAGCAGGACCAACTGCTTTGCTGTGGCCTTTAGCCCTTCAGCCACTGTGATGAGAGAACCACAGTTCTGATGTTGCAGCAGCAGCTTCACAGTTGCCTCCTCCATCTTCTGCCTCTAGTAACTCTCTTCATCCCCATCTTCCCCCATGCCAGTTCAGCTGTGAGCTGACCTCAGATGTGTGGCTGGAAATGAGGCATTACAATTCTTCCTGAGTTATTTTTCAGCTGCGTCTATCCCCCCTCTTATGCAGCTGTGGTGTGGGAAGAACAATCCCTGCAATAGGCAGAATTAAAATTAATCAGATTTTGGGACACTTTAAGAAGAAGCAAAATACCCACTGATAACTGGAAGGCAGTTTTGTCCTCAACTATTATGTTTTCTAAGAAAGAAGCATAAATCTGCAACATGATTACCTCCCTCTACAAAGCAAACATGTTGTATTTGTTAACCTTTTCAGGGGTATATTTCTTCACATTCAATATGATGAAACATGAAGATGTGGAGGAAGTGTACGTGTACCTGATGCATAATGGTAATACAGTGTTCAGCTTATATAGGTAAGTGAAGGGCCAGGCCATTTTAATGCAAAAACCTTGTATCTACAGACTTGATAGCTTGCTCACATTTCAAGAAATGTAAATTTGCTAAATTTTTTAAGAAATTCACCATGGTAAAATAAGAAATAAGAAGAACTATTTCATTTTGCCCTCCTCAACTTTAAAATTTGGAGCATATACACCACAGGTCCTGGACCTAAAATTCAGCCTTCATCACAAGTTTCTCAAACTCAGGAAAAAGGAATTAGCACTCCAAGTCAGGGTTGGAGTTCAGTAGTAATGCACTGTCATTCTGCTAAAATATATCTTCATCCTTATTTTGCCTGTCACATATAGGAAATAATGAAGTGTTCAGCAACTAGTTACAGTCTTGTTAAAGATGAGGGGAGAGCAATTTACTTTTAAGTTGGAAAGTGTTTAAATTGCAGTAGTAAGGACGAGTAAGAAGCAAAGGTCTTCCATCTACTGGCTTTATCATTACCACACCACCAAAGGCTGCTTCATTCCCGATAGATCTTTCCTGAAAAAGAAGAAGTGCTCTATTTTTTTTCTGCCCTGAAGCACTGATGTCAGAAAAAGCAACAGGTGGAAGCAGGGGAACCAACAATCATGCAAAGCCAGGAGGTTAGCCCACATCAAATGTAGAATGTTCCAAGGAAGGGCCTCAGGATGGAGTGAGCTGCCTGTCTCTGCCCACTGACTGTGCTGGGAGCACAGGGTCTCAGCTCACATCAGACTCCTGACCTGGAGGCATTTAAAATTAGCTGGGATGACTTCAAGGGAAAAGAAACATCACAGGAAATCTGTAGTGTCACGATGAATGAGCAGAGTTTTATTTTAAACAAAAAAATTGTTCCTGTTCCCTGGAAAAAGTTAAAATTCCAGAACTCCAGAAAGGAATGAAATTATGCAAATATTTGCACCAAATAAGGTGCAAAATTTGACTAGGAGATCAAATGCAGAAAGTTGCCCGAATTTCCTTATAAAACTGAAAAAACCTTGGCATCCCTTCAAGGAAGGTTCGCTCAGGATAACAATGTACTGTTTTGGATTTTCTTTTTTTTTTTTTGTTTGCTTGATCATTGTTGAGAAACAAAAAGGTGACTTACGTAAAATATTCATCCACAGCTACGAATCCAAAGGGAAAGCAGATACGTCAGGAAACAGTGCAGTCCTAAAACTCGCCAAGGGAGATGAAGTTTGGCTGCGAATGGGAAATGGAGCCCTCCATGGGGACCATCAGCGCTTCTCCACCTTTGCTGGGTTTCTTCTTTTTGAAACCAAGTAAAACAAGAAACTATCCAACAGATGTTTATCTGAGGAAACATCCTTTTTGGAACTGGTATTTTTCACTGGGCTGTGTAATAACATCACAACATTGGAGGATCAAGGAGGCTTGTTTTGATGCAATGTGTTGCTATTTGTGTCTCAGAGATGAGCTGAATACATTGTGGAGCTAACACAGAGTCACAGAATATGTGTGGTCATCTGGGTTGCACCTACTGAATCCTTAAATGTTGCTACTGCTCTTTTTCCCAAAGTGAATGAAAAACAAAGGGAAATTATTTTAAGCAATTTAGAGAGTAGTTTACCCAGTAAAGTCAATTTTGTCTGTAAATATACTTTAGTTAAATATATGTCAGGAACTGAATACTTGATTCAAGTTTTTCTAATCATTTATTCAGTTCTTATTACATGTTCACTTAAATTTGCATCATGGAAACAGGCCTGAATATATTATAAGCAGGCTCAGTTGAGACCAGATCTAAAGGAGTAAGTTTGTACTGGGTTAGAATGAGCTCCTCAAATAGAAGAAAAAAATGTGAAAATAAATATGTCAATGATTCAGGTTTATTGCATTCCCATCTCAAACCTCTGAATATGTATCTGGTGTCATTTTTCACAGATTTTTAGCACATATTTATGCTTACTCTCTCTCTTAATGGAAGAGTGTTAGTAGTTCTTGGCTTAGTAGCAGCTTGAAGCTAAGGTAATTTAGTCTGCAGTGTGAAGGGGATCAGGCAGGGGAACTGTAATGTTTTCCCCTAGCCTTAAAACTTTAAAAATCTGATGTAACTGAATGCAGGGTATCAAAGCAGAGGCATATACGCTAGAGAAACCAGGATACGCCAACAGCACAAACAGAACACAAGCTTTGTGGTGTTTGGAGCTCCTTTAGAAGGATGTACCTTATAATACTGCATATTTACTCAACAGTGAAGTTGATACAGTTTTCCTAGCAGCCTTCCAAGAACCAATATTTCAGGAAAGGCATTGCAAAGCAGCAGCAGCTAATCCAGTTCAGTATTTAACTGGTGAAAGCAAATGCTGGCTCAGAAGTTGTAGTCCCAGTAAACTGAGCCAGTCTTCAACATTAATATTTGTCACCACCTTTTCAAAATTTGGGTACCTGAAATTCTGTCTTGCTATTTTCTTCTCACTGGAGTCAGCACCAAAGTCAATACTGAAATTTGAATGTATTGTCTGCTCTTCACTCAAAAGCTAATGAAACATAAATTCCTTTTTAGCAGACATAACTTGCCATTAATACATAACAAGTAGGTGGAGTTAGGAAAACATTTATTTTAAATTCTTTCATACTGGATGCAGATACCAGCAGCACAACAATGGAGCAAATTAATCAAAAACTGCCCTATGAATTTGTATGTCCTTGTACACATTCCTAGCGTATGTAACCACATTGTATGAAGAAAAATGCATGTTGATACTTGATGATTATGACTTGTGATTTTTTTAGTTTTATGCATCAACCACTGAAAATATTAGCTTTAATGAACTGTTGTCCAATGAGTTTTATCATTTCTTTATGAACTTGGGTCAGGTTTGCACCATGTAGGTTTTCAAAACCTGAAACCACGTTATTTTAATAAGCTTACTTTGTAAAACATACATTTATCCAATAAAGATTAATGGTTACAAAACTATTACTCATTTGTTTGTATCTATGTTTACCAAGGACCTTGACATTTGGAGACTAGGGAGATGTTCTTCATATACTTTTTCTAGACATTCATTTTGCTACTGAACAGAAGAAAGCCAGCATTAAGGGTTAAAATATATTTATTTTACATATGTATATATACACACACACACACATATATACATAAAATTTAAATCCCCAAAGAGTTCTTTGGGGACTTAATTTTCCTTTATGATATGGCCATTTTTATCCATTTTGGTCAGAATAAAGCACTTAGAAACTATGAGACGTACACTCATTTTCAGATCCTTTACGTTATCTCTTTTAGTGGCTGTTATATATAAGAAAGTAATGTTTTGCCATACCTGTTTTGTGTTGTTTTCACAAGTTTTGTTCAACTTGGCCTGCTAAGAGTGAAAAGTGACTAAGAATTATCATAAAAGCATCTGACAACCAAAGAGTAGCATGGTCTCAGTTCCAAGAGTAAAGCTAAAGAGTTTTTTACATCAAGGTTAAAATTTCCTAGGTTTTGTATGAAATTTCTTTTCTTTTTTTCTGCAAAATTATTGCGTGCAATCTCTGCTGACTGAGTGTCATAACATTTAAATAAATTAACTTACTAATTTCAAAGATCCTTCAAAATACAGCAGCTGATGTGAATATCTGTGTGTGTGTGTTCCTGTTTCTCAACATTAACAAGCTTTATATTCAATAAGTCATATGGAAATGTATGGGGTTTTTTCTAAGAAATGTTCATGAAAATTCATCATCTTTCCATTGCTCATGATAACTGAAAACCTCTTGCTTAGCAGATCCTCAAGGCAAAATTTCCTGTGTCAGAGACTTTTATCCTCTATTATACAATTCACGGTATCTTAATAATTTATGTTACAACTGAGAAGCCTTCTGGCCACTGAAAAGCTGTAGTTCGGAATATATTTAATGGCTTTTTGTCTTAGCTAAGATGAATCTAAATCCCTCCCACTCCCTGAGCTTCCAGATTTAACCAAAACTTGGCAAGACTTGGAAGCCCCTGTCTGCCATGAGGGCTGTGGTTTGGTGGGTGACATCCTGCCTCTGTGGTAGGAGCTGGCAGCCTGGCAGGAGAAAACACTTCCTGACACAAAGCCAAGTTGAGCCCTGCTCTGTGTGAAACACCACCCTCCACTCCTGGTCCTCCCTTCCCCCAGAGCTCCAGGGACTGCTGTCCTTCCCTGTGACATCTGTGCAAGGTAGCAGTTCTCATCTCCAGCTGCATGAGGAGCATCAAGTGCTGCATTTTGCAGAACAGGGGTGTGTGTGGCTTGAGAGGTGCTGGGTGGACACCCTTGCCAGGGGTAAAACACAACTTCTGTACAAGAAATAAAATGAAACCAAACTGAGGGAAAGAATCATAGGGCTGGGTCCCAGTTTCACGATTGGTGTTCAAAGAAGGCAGAAAGCAGTTTAATTAGAAATCTCTGAGAAAAAAAAGAGTCTGTGGGTTTAGTTTCAGAGGCTAGTCTGTGGCCTGAGAGCGACTGAGTCGATTCTGAAGAAGCAATTTAGACTGACATTAGTTTGCAGCCTCAGTCCCACTGGAAACCTTGTGAGCCAGAGGGTAGGATTTAAATAAAGAAATATTTTTCTAAGAGAAAATAAGGAACACAACTTTTCACTCAGGTCTTTCATCTTCCACTCTCTTTCACTGAGTGCCTACATTACACCCTGCTGTTTTCTGAAGCAGTTTACAATAAAAGTGTTTTTGAATTAAAACTTTTTTGCCCTCTACTTAGTTCACATTATTAAAATTACATTTTTTGTTCTCAGAACTTTTAAAAAAATTCAAACAAGGACAAAACATGCAGGGAGTCACTGAGTAGTGTGTGAAAAGACCCACAGTTGTTCATTTTGGTGAATCAGTAGCAAAGTTTCTCCAGTTTGAAGTTAGTTCTGCTTCAGCAACCACAGGAAATAAAAATTGAGTGATCAGTCCTAATTTAAAATTATGAGGAAAGAAATGGAAGTGTGCAAAGCTGTTCTCCAGGCTGGCTGTCATACTCAGATACCAACGAAGAAAGACATAAAATCTAGAAAGTATCTTCATAAATTAAAAGAACTTGGTAGAATGTGCACTTCTTAGTATGATCAGGTTCCCTCTTAGACCAAAGGGCGAGAGCTCCCTTAGTCCTTGGAGACTTCCCAAGCCTCATCATCCAGCCGTCTGGTTAAATTGATAGTAAAAAGCAAAGCAGTGTCAGAGTCCATTCTTTGTCCCAGAGTTACCATCTGACTATGCAGATGAGGCTTAATTAAACTCTCTCAGCCTCTGTACCAGGGTGTCTGTTTGCAAAACTGTCTGTTGGGACTGATTCCTGGCTAACTTTGAAGCAGTACTCAAGAAGTTGGGCAGATAGTCCTTGCCATGGGCTAAAGGCATTCACTGGGCCATTATGCTAACGCAGCTGCATAATCCATCCATTTTGGTATCGCAATCCAGCAATTCCCAGACATGGAAAGCCTTGTTGCTGTTTAATTCACTAGTACATATACTGTTCCTGAGTACCTTTTAGGCTGCACAAGGACTGGCAACAGGTGTGGGAAGAGACTATGCTAGCTTCTTGACATTCCATATTCCTCCCAGCACTCATTAGGCCACTCTTGTGCCACTGGACAGATGAACTCAGCGCACAGATGGTGGCATGAAAACAGTAGGGATGATAGTGGGAGAGGCTCCGTACTGTGCATTTGCATGTGGAATGGGACAGACCATCCTCCGTGAACACACTCACAGAACAACAAAACCCATGTGGAGCAAGGTTTTATTGAACAAAGAGATTCTTTGTGTTAACCAGTGAAAAGTTGCAGAAATGGAATGCTGCTCTTCTGCCTTTGTGAAAACAATCCATGAGACATTAAAAAAAAAAATCCAAAACAATGAGTGTTTTAAAAGAATTGCATTGCTACAACAGCAAGAATGGAAATACCCATGTTAAAATTATCTTTGACATCTTAGCTTCCATTTCCTGTGAATGTGTCTCACGTTGTGTTCCTCCTATCATCCAGTTACATGATGCTTCTTGGCCTTGTCCAGCAGCAGGTGTAAGATGCTTGCTGACTGTGGAATTGCCCATATAGTGGAATGTAGCAAAACATGAATATATAGAAAAATCTTAATTCAGTAACTACATCCAAATGTACAGTTAATGAAGCACCATTACTATAGAAAATAGCACACACTAATATGTAAAAAAGATCAGCAAAATTAAATTAACATCAGTAACCTCCATTTTACAAGAGTTTCTAAGAGTTATGTTTTCTAATCTTAGCAGTTTTTTGACAGAAAAACACTACAGGCTCTCACACTGTAGTAAGGTTGATGAAAGTCAAGGAAGTCCATAAGGACTAGAATTTCAGGCCAGGGAATTGAAATTCAGAGTCTGTGCCGTTCTGCCACGTCAAAAATCCTGGTCCACAGCGTGAAAGTGCAGGATGAAATTTAATTTGTCTCTGGTTCATCTTTTAAACTAGAAAATAGTAAAAGTATCATTGTTTTGAGTAAAATCTTTCAGATATTGCATCACTTCAGATCAGTGCTTTCTTCCCTCCAAGACTCCCTGCTTCTCAGAATGCTTGTTCCTCAAATTATTAAAGGCTCACAAAATAAAGAACATGTATTAGGTATGCCATAAGGCACACACAAATGCCTCATGGGCAAGGTAATGGAAAGAGTTCATAAAAATAAGGGTTTCTGAATTCATCACCTTACCAGTCCAGGAAAAATTGTCTTTGATGGATATGGCAGACAGCACTATCTGTCAAGAACGGCTCCCTGGAAATAAGTTTGGGGTAGAGTGGCCAAGCAGTAGTACACATGGTGCCCAGCATAGACCTGAAGTTCAGTATCCAGGGGAAAAAATTTCAGAATAACCCTGGATTTTCCACTCCCTACAAGAGTAGTTAATAATAAACTCACAGGAAAATATTTATTTTCTCCCGATTACCCAATATAAGGATTATCTATATAAAGCTACGTACCATTCTCTTCATCTAAATCATGGAAGTACAGTCACAGCTGGAAATCAAAGGAAAGAAAAGTATTTAGGTTCAGGTACAAGGGTTAAGGTTCAAAGTACAGAAAACACAGTCACAGGCATCAGTAGTTTGCCCTCCCTACTTTTAAGAGAGTATCAGGGGGCAAATTTCTGCCACTGTGAAAGTTAATAGCAAAGCTTGTTCACTGAAGCAAGGCCAGATCATCACCGCGATGATTGACTAGAATAAACTACTCACAAACAGTAGTTTTTCTAGGGTATGTCAATTTTAGTGACAGGGCAGCTTACACAATCACTTTCTGTGGATGAGATGGAGCTTGTATTTCTAAATCTATAATTCATAATCTCAGACACACAGAGACAGATTCGCAAGAAGCATGGATTCACAGCTACTTTAGAAGGGTATGATGACCTCATGATAGATTTTTTGCCAGTGTGAGATGGGATGTACACTTCAGAGAGGGAGCAGTGATGTGCACATCCATGCTCACACAGAAGCAGAGAAACACAGAAAGGCAAAGAGATGCTCAAAATGGAAGAGTTCATTGAAATTGCAGAGATTAGGATGCTGTACTTGACAAGCACATTTTACAGGGGGACAGTGTGTCACAACAGCATGCAATATGAGGTCAGAAATGTGGAGTACCATCTACACCATCTTTGTGGATATCAAAAAGTGTTATGAATGGAGCACAGCTTCTATTCAGGCAAGGCATAAATGCAGGCTTTGGGGTAGAGCAGACAGACTTGAAAGCTTTGATAAACTTGGGCCACAAAAATACCTTCATAAATTCCATGAGAATCTTTAAAGGTCTCAAATTCAGTTTAATGCAGATATGTTTGAATTTACTAGAAAAGGTTCACCTTATGTCATGAATTACTAGTTACATTTTTAAGCAATTACATAATTATCAAGATTTGGAATATTGTAACAGATGTGAGCAATTCTTGCTTTTGCATTTAACAAAAAAACACCAAACTGTACAGATATCAGTATCTCTCTAAACATATATTAGGATGGACTAAATTGTAAACCATATACACATAAAAGGGAAGAATCAAGGTTTTGTGTACAGGTATAACTTCACATTGCTGCCTTGGTATTTTTTCAAAGGACTGGGAACTAAGAGTAATTTTAACCAACAAATCTGAGGTCAGCTGTAGAAGTCTGGCACGCAGTGTAAGCCAGCCTGTATTGTAGAAGTGCCTGTACCTCTGCAAGAAATGTTTATATAGCACACAGTATATATAATTCCATTTTTTAACACTGACATAGACAGCAATTCACTGATATAATTCAATAAAGCACACAAAAGCCCCCTGACAAGGTGTCCTGCCACCCACAGTGCAGATTTTACCCCGAAACAACCTCCTTTCCTACACTCATTGCCTTGGCAGTGAGGAATTCATACAGCCTCCTACTTGCTGCAGCATATTAATGATAAATATTAAATGGTATTGCATAAATAAAACACTGCACTGTTTTCACTGGAAGTCCATGCTAGAGGAGGACTCCTTGTTTTTAACATATATTTTGTGCTGGCCAGCTTGCTGCTTCAGGAGAGTTTGCTGGACTCAAATCACTAGCCTTCATCTCATAGTTAATTAGAATATGTTTCCTCTCTCATGCCTGTGTATTTCTTAAGTTCGTTAAAATTCAGTTTTTTAAATTGGATTTAATGCTCATAAAATACTACCCTCACCTCTCTGAAACTGAAATAATTCAATAAGGTCCTGACTCAAATGCTTCTGCCACAGAGTACCCACTGTGACTGCAGATGACAACAAAATAGCAGGTGCAAAGGACTGCTCACTTAAACCATAGCAAAATCCAGTGTGTGATTATGGTGTTATTTGGGTGTGATAAACTAAACAGCATTAGGTGAAATGAAAGAAGATGACACAACAGAAGGTGACACAACAGAATTTGCCCGTTTGTATTCAATACAAACTCCAAGGTGTGCCAGGACAAATTAAACTGAAAATTATTTAGAGAAACACAGTGCCACAATAACATGATAATGTCTGTGAAAAAAACCCTTTATATGGAATAGTGTATCTAAGGGAGATGGATAACAAACAAAAAAAGGCAGCTCCATTTGAATGAAAATGCACATACTTTTCTCCTGGCCCTTTCACAGCAGTGGATACAATCAGTGACTGCATTACAGGACCTGGTGTCTACCTGGAAAATAAAGTCTATTCTGGCAATAGGCCTATTCTGTTATCGCAGAGGTAGAAAAAATTCTGCATTCATATTTATGGCCTTTACACATTTTTGTAGTCCAATCAATTTAAAGAAATATATAGAATGCACATGGAACTGTTCCTAAGCTCTTCTTTGCTCTGTCTGCTAGTGGGTAACCTGAAATACTGGTAGCAGGGCGTAGGTTTGAAAAGCCAATTGGTTAATCCAATGCCAAAGGTTTCATTACCTTTCCTGGAATTATGTCTGTTGCTGTAAGCAGCTGATGCCACAAGAACAACAGGGCCAGACAGCCCCGTTTAAAGAAACATCTGGTGAAAAAAACCAAACAGTTTTAATATCCCAGCGTGTAACCAAGGGGTCTGGGGTGCATGGGGTTTGGCGCATCCATGGTGCCTGGGGCCAGGTTGAACGGCTGCCAGTGCTGTCATCCACCCTGCCAAACACGACGGCAGAGGCTGGGGAGTTTATTCGAAAACAGGGTCCTTATTTTCACATTCTTTGTGCTGAGGAATACACTCACTGCGCTGCGAGGTGCAGGTTGAGCTCCGAGGGGCAGGAGCCACAGCTCGAGGCAGGGGCCATGCACTGCAGCCGCTCTGCCTAAAAACGGGCACAGGGAGCTGTGGCCCGGCCAGGCGACCGGACACTGAGACACAGGAGCACACGAGCCCCAGATTCAGACTTCAAGGCTTGGACTCGATGATCTTGGAGGCCTTTTCCAATTCTGTCATTCTGTGACTTTCCCGTGCTTAAGACTGTGAGGATACAAAAACCCAGGGTTCTCTTTGTTAGGGGTCCCTACTTAGAGGCACAAGCTCGATGTGTTGTTATTTAGTTTATTTATACCATGATTAAATTAAGGATCTGGATGCCTGAGACTCTGCTACGGGAAACCTGGGGCCGAGCCACTAAAGAAACCTGGTCTGTTGGTGTGAGCACGGGGGGCGTAACCTGCGAAGGAGCCCCGGTCCCAGCTCAGGTGGTGCGGGTGTGACTATAAGAGCGGCCCCTGAATGGTCAGGCCGGGAACGTTCTTTAAGAGTTCAGCGTCCAGGAGAATGGCCGCTCCTCCTGACTACGACCCGGTGCGGAGGGTAGCGCTGGGTGCCACGGGCTCGGGACAAGGACACAGCGGCGGGCAGCGAGGGCCGGAGCCCGCGCCAGGGCGGGCGGGGGCGGCCCCGGGAGCGGCGGCCGGATCGATGTGTCGGCGCTCGCAGGCGGCGGCGTCCATGGCGCTGAGCGGGGTGCGGGTGCTGGAGCTCGCCGGGCTGGCCCCGGCGCCGCTCTGCGGGATGATCCTCGCCGACTTCGGGGCGCGGGTGGTGAGGGTCGACCGCCCGTCCCACTCCCGCCCGGCCCCCGACGTGCAGGGCCGCGGCAAGCGCTCCCTGGCGCTCGACATGAAGCGGCCGCAGGGAGCCGCGGCCCTGAGGCGGCTGTGCCGCGGGGCGGACGTGCTCATCGAGCCCTTCCGCCACGGTGAGGGGCGGCGGGGCCGGGGGGGCTGGGGGAGGCCGTGTGGGGGCAGCGGGAGGTCGGGTGTGGGGAGCCTGTGAGCTCTGGAATGCTGAGCGGGAAGCCGGCGGGCAGCGGGAGTTTGGGGTGTATTTGCGGTGACTGGGTGGCGGGTGCTCTGTTTGGGCTCTGTGCAGTGCAGCATCGCTGTGACAGCGCAGGGAAGGAGCGCTCAGCCAGAGCCGTGCCCCCCCAGCCGGGTCTCTGGACAAGCAGGAGGATTTCAGAGACCAGGGGTCACTCCTGGTTTTTGGGCTGTGGACGAGCAGGAGGATATCCCAGCCAAGGGGTCACCACTTGGCCTGCTGATGCCGTCCAGCTCACATTTGTAAGGTTGCCATGTGGGTCAGAGGTCTCAGAGCTGACA
Source organism: Myiotriccus ornatus (assembly GCA_036023395.1). Taxonomy (NCBI): domain Eukaryota; kingdom Metazoa; phylum Chordata; class Aves; order Passeriformes; family Tyrannidae; genus Myiotriccus; species Myiotriccus ornatus. Next base: position 60,555,645 of record JAYRBT010000093.1, read on the forward strand.
GTTCCTCTGAAGGTCTGACATTGTGCATTTATACTGTTATGCATTTATGAAGCACATATTCCAGGGAGATTAGTATAAGTGTTAAGTATTCAATGGAGTAGTATGATTCCCTTATACAAGGTAACTCTGGTTTAGGCTCAAAACCAGGTTATGAACTACAAGTCTTCGAAAGTCATATGTGATTTAGGAAGTTGCTTTTCATGAACTCATTTCCCGCCAGTCTTAAGTCCAATTTATGAAAACATTCCTTGTTTTGTAATTATTTTCCATTTTTAACATTAGGTTAAATAGAAAACAAAATTCTTCAAATATTCAAGTATGGAATTATTAAATTTCTGAAAATTATCTTTTGAAAAGATCTTTTGGTTCATCTTTTAATTACAGTATGCATATTTACTAATTTACAATATTTAGGGGTGCTTAACATCTGCTTGTCAATAGCAAAGTTTACACTTTTTTACAGTTTACACTGTTTTAAGGTCCTTAGTTTCAAATATTGGCTTTTCAGATCTAATAAGTTCATAAGCCACACTTGATGGTTATTTCAGTATCCCCACTGTTCCTTGAGGATGCTGTTCTGCTATGAAGAGCGTCATCAGGATCAGGTAGGACAGGGCTCTGTGCACCCAGATCTAATTGAAGATGTCTCTGCTCCTTGCAGTGGGGTTGGACTAGGTGACCTTTACAGGTTCCTTCCAACCCAAATTATTCTGTGATTCTATAATGATGCTTCAGTGAGGAGCTGAAATGTTTTGGGGTTTCTCTAGCCAATTTAGAAATATAATGCTGTATCAGTTAAACATCACACATCATAGACAGACCTACGGATTGTGTGTCACAAATAATTCTTTTCATTTTGGAAACAGGGTTTTATAATTTTTACATGTCTTACTTTAAAATTGTTTGTTTTATTCCTTCCCCAGAAGCTGTGAAGACAAAATGAAGACATTAAATTCCATTTTTTCTTTGTAGCTAGTCTCCTGTTTCCTGGCAGATTTTTTTTTCTTATGAAATTTTGTTTTCCTTGGGTTTATAGGCACTTGCTTTTCTTTTTAAGTTGAAAGTTCAGGCAATTCTGTAACTAGATACTAGGTTTTATGGGCCTGTAGGTGAACTAGGCAAATCCGTGACCCATCATGAAGCTGGTGTGAAACAGTAAGAAGGTGAGGGCCCAAGTGACAGGAGAGTTTCATAAAAGACATACGTGCTGTTGACCTTACAGCAATGACTTTGTGACATCAGAGGGGTTATTTGGCACACAGTTCTCACTTCTGCCTTTGGAAATCATGCACTTTACCAAATTTCATGGCTTTGTCCTTCACATTAATCACCTGCCACTGCCCAGTAATTAATGCAATAGAAATGGATCTTAACAAAGTTGAAGGTGTTGTAACATTATGGATTAGGCTGTGAAACAAACTGGAGTAATATTCTGGGGTGGAACAGGTACTGAAATTACGTTACCCTTTCCCTTCCAAAATGTGTCTCTCTGCCGGTATAGATATCATAGGTCATAGTTTGACTAAGCTGCATTGAGACAGTAAGACAGTATAATTTACTTGCAACTCAAATTTGCTTCTTTTAAAACCACTTAGAACTGCAACATCAAAATTTTAGCCCTGCTTTCTGTAAACCCACGCTGGTCAAACTTACATTTCACTGATTTCTAAAAGCTCTTTATTACAAAAGAACACATTTACTTTTGTGTGGTTGTTGTAGATCCTTGGTGGAACAGTGGCATGCTCCATTCGTGTCAGTGAGTTAAAAAGTACAGGAACACATGGGGTACTGAGAAACTGAAACGGTGAGGAAAGTGTATTGCAGTGAGATGTGGAAAAAATTTCAAGTAGTTTTAATATGGAAAATGTAAGAGTTTGCTCTTCTTCTTTTTTTCCTTGTTTTACAAGCCTTTTTATTTTTCTTGCTCATCTGGCAGTACAGGAAGCTGTCTGTCATTCCTTTGGAGAAGTAAAACAGGGAAAAAAGCTTAAAAAAAAAGAAAGAACCCTAAAGCTTGATTTACACTTGGTTTGTATTAAAAATGTATTCAGTATGTCAGTAATTTATAATGTTCACGTTGTAATATGGATACTGAAGTGGAGCGTATTCCTTTACAAAGTACAGTTGAGTTTTGTTGTTGTATAATCTGATTTTGAACCATGTATATTTTAACTAATTTTAAAAAATAAATGTGAATTAGAATTCCTTGGTTATGTCTTTTTAAGGTGTCATGGAAAAACTTGGGCTTGGTCCAGAGGTCCTTTTGCAGGAGAATCCCAGCCTCATCTATGCTAGATTAACTGGATTTGGCCAGACAGGAAAATATGCCAAGTCTGCAGGTCATGACATCAATTACTTGGCTTTATCAGGTAGGCTGTAAAATTTCTGTTAAAATAAGGGGTTTTTTCTCCCATTAAACCTCAGGAATTTGTTGAAAGCAGATTGCTCAAAGTATCTGAGGTGCAGTCTGATGAAACAGCAGAGCTGATCTGAAGTGTCTCTGTGAGTGAAACGGGGGTTTCCTTTCCATGTGCTTTTCCATGCTCCGTTCTCTCCAGTCAGCTCTGGCATTTGCTTAACCCCTCTGTAAACTTCCTCACAAGTCAGAAACGGGTCAGGAGAAATGAGGATTCTTTCTGCCAGGTTATTGAGGTGAAGCAGTTCATTTAGGGATCCAACAAACCAGTTAGCACAAGAAAGGAGGAAATGTGGGCTGGACAGGCTGTTTTGCCAGCAGAAGCAAGATGTTGGGCTGGATCAGCACATCTTCTGAGGCTGTACGTTATTTTCCTTCCTTTGTGCTACTGTATCAGAATAAACCTCTTTGAAGGAGGACTGAAGTTTTTCTTAGGACCTCTCTCCTAGAAAATCTGTATGATTATAATCCTGAAAGGCCTGAGGATTATATTGCTGGCTTGTGAGCTTTTTTTTTAGTAAAGGGAAACTAGGCAGCCTAAGACAACTGGTTCTTGTGCGTTTCTGCTTGTAGATGTGTCTCCACAGACACCAGCTGAAACGCAGTAGGCTTAAAATAAAGCGGCAGTGCCAAGTTTCATTAAGGGGTTGTACACATTGTGCTGTTTTAAGTGTCATGATTCTACAACTGTAGAGTAGCAAACAGTAACAAAATTACGCACCTCTGATGATGGCAATCCACGCATGGCCCTACCTCCTGCTCTTCACAGTGTTTTATCTCTGGTGCTTCTCCAAGCCTGTGAGGGAGGAGAGGAAGTATCCCAAAACTTCTGAGGTCTCCACTGGACAAAGCATTTCCCTTAGACCCAGCAGAAGGCTGGAGCAGAGGTGCTGCAAATGTGATGATCTGGTATCACCTACCATGAGCAGTAACTGTGTTGTGGAATTAAGTTTCTTTAGGGGTGGGTTCAGTCTTTTCTCATTATGTAAAACTGTCAGAAAATAAAAAAGATTTAAGAAAGGATTCCTCGTTTGAAACACTTTTGACTTCATGTCAAGATGATTTCAAAGTATTAGGATATTTTTATTTGTTATTAATGTAGGGAAGGAGTCAGTACAGAGTAGTGTAGTCCATCTGTACCATAGAATGTAGTATTTTCTGTTTTACAAAATAGTGTTTTTTTCCTCTGAAGATGATTTAATCAGTAGTATTTTAGTGTTATCTTCCTAAAATCACTTTGCTTGAAATTTCACAGATCAAGTTTTTCTGCCTATTTAAAGAAAATAAAACGAGGTGTTTGAGAGGTGTCATTCCTCCAAAATGAGATCTCATATTCTGAGTATTTTCCTGGTGAGCTTTGGCTTTCCCTAACTGAGAAATGGCTTGTGTTTGGAAATCTAGAGAGGAGTTAGCATGTTAATCTGCTGGTGCCTGTGACCACCTTTAGCCTGTTAAAGGAAGGTTTTAAGCAAGTGACAGGGCTTTGCACTTGCACTACAGGATTTGTTACCTTTTTTATACTGTCCACTCAAGTTGCTTGCTCTTAGAAAATGCATTAGACCATTAGCTAACTAAAGAGTGCATCAGAACCATACAGTTCTCAGGCGTTTTTGACCAGGTATTCTGCAAGTCTGAGACCTTAAGATACAGACAGAGGAGAGAGGTGATCTCACTGGAGTTTCTTACTTGCCCAGAGGGAATTGCTGTGAGAAAACTAGGAGTAAGGTCACAGTAAAGAGGATCAGGATGGCAGAGAAGTGTTAACAGATTCAAAGCTCTGTCTGAAGTAAACTGGCTTAGCCTTTGCTCTAATTCCTTTAATTTCTGCATAATTGCTGGCATAAGCATAAGTTCCTTGTGTTTACATTGCATGCAATCAGAGACAACCTTCCTGTGCTATTCACCAGTTCCTCTTATATGCAACCTTTTGTTTCTCCAAAGGTAATTGAACAGGGAGGATGGGACTGAAGCACAGTTGTCAATGCGAGATTCTTTGTTAGATTATTAATTCATTGGTTGTGTGCAGATAAGACTGTACATCTGCATTTTTACTTTAAAAGATTCAAAGAAGACCAATTTACCCAGGTTGCTTTGAGATATGTTATAATGCCTGTTATGGG
>JAYRBT010000093.1:60560280-60581697 GCA_036023395.1 Myiotriccus ornatus
TTGAAGAGGGAGGATAGGACTGAAGCACAGTTGTCAGCATGAGATCCTTTGTTATGATTATTACTTCATTGGTTATGTGCACATAAGACTGTACGTCTGCATTTTTACTTTAAAAGATTCAAAGAAGAACAGTTTACCAAATTTGCTTTGAAACATGTTCATAATGCCTGTTATGGGGAAGGTTCTATGCATGTATGAAGTACTCATATAGTACTAATAGTACCATAGTGCTAAAAATTATTGCAAACAAGAGTTTTTTTAAATGTCCATATAGCCAAAATATCAGTGGTTTGTCTGTGAGACTTTTATTAGTATCTTTAATTAAATGCATCTTCACTAATGCGATTTCACGTATTTTATTTTGTTCTTTTGTGAATTAAAGAGTAACTATGTCCCAGGACATAGCTGAGTAAAGACAGAGAACTGCTGGTAGAAGATTGCTTTATCCCTTGTTTATTTGCATAGATTGAAAAGAAAGAAACTTTAACTGTAGAAATGTAGAAATGAATGTTTGTAATTAATTTTATGCTTATGCTTGCTTTGTTTGCCCTCCTGTCAGGTGTGCTGTCAAACCTGGGCAGAAAAGATGAAAACCCTTACGCACCCATAAATCTTCTGGCAGATTTTGCTGGTGGAGGTGTCATGTGTGCATTGGGCATTGTTATAGCCCTTTATGAACGTGCTACGTCTGGTAGAGGGCAGGTCATTGATGCAAGTATGGTAAGTAAGGTCTCAAGGAAAGTGGGGTTTCACAGTTTTACTTTTTCCTACTCTAAATCTGTAAAAGGGAGGAAACCGGGAGAAACATAAGGTTTAAAACTGAGAACTTGGGAAGGGGAAAGCAGCCTCATAAAATGGCTATTCTTTCACAGGCAAGTAGTTTTTCACATATTTCTCACTGCTGCCATAACATCCTTATGTCACGCAACACATTCTGTGACTTCCCCCCTCTCTCTTTTTACCTATCTGCCTTCTGCACAAAGTATTAGCTGTATGTATTTGATGAGTAAGTTTGGTGTATGGAGATTGGGTGTGTAATAAACAAATAACATAATGCATTATAGAAAGAAGGTTATACTAATAAAATGGAGACTTGCATTAACTTTATTCAAGATACATTTTCTTTTAAATTGGTGACATTTCATATCTTGTTAGAGGCACTGTTTACTTGGAGAGTTACACTGCCATGGGTCATTGCCAAGAAGTCAATTTCAAACACTTGTGAATGTGCTGTAAAATAAATTAAAGGCTCAGTTAGCTTAATAATGAGTACTCTGGATTTTTGCCACCCACTTACACACAGAGGAAAAATACTTATTTCTATTTATTCTTGAAATCCATGTTACCTGCAAGTGTTGTTTCTCTCTTGGTCTCTCTTTTTTTCTGCTTTTAAAGAGCTTTGCAATTAAAATTGGACCTCCCTTTGAGGTGTTGTAGTACAGTGAAGGCTATGGTTTAGACTGAAATATAAATTGGAAAAAAAATTACATTAATTGAAAATAATTCCCTTGTTGAAGTGGTCTTGAAGATGGGAGAATAGAAAGTGATTTTGATCTCTTAACTTGAGTAAGTTTTTGACAAATTCATGCAGCAGTTCCAGGAGCAGGCCATGGCATTAGATCTAGAGGAAAATTCTATGGGAACAGTGCAAGACAGGATTAACGTTTTTACTGCAATAATAGTTATTAATGGTTGATTGTCAAAATGAAAAGCTTATCGAGTGGAGTTCTACGCATGTTGTTGGTTTTTTTTTTCAGTTTTTTCTCCAACAAGTGAAGGGTGGATGAGCGATTGTGTTTAGTAAACTTAAAAATAATATGAATATGAGGCGGACTACAAATATGTTGGACACTTGGATTAGAACTGAGAATGACCTTTTCAAATTGGAGAAATGACCTGGAAAAAAGTGGCTGCGATTCATGGATAGCACTGCTCTGCAGTCCTCTTTAGGAAGAAAGAATTAGCTGCACAAATGCAGTATGAGAACAATTGTCTAAAGTACAATCCTGGGGGTTTGTAGTAGTCACAAGCTGAACATGAGTCAACAATACCATCCTGTTGCAAAACACATACACACTGTATTAGGATGTATAAACAGGAAATAGAGCCAGCAAGCATTCTGAAGCAATTATTCTAACCTATTCAGTGTTTATGAAGACTCAGGAAAATACTGTTTCTGATGCTCACCACCGTCTTTCAAAAACATTTGAGAAACTCCCAATAAGCGCAACAAAAATTATGGCTCTGAAAGCATGACCTACAAAATAAAATTGAAGGAGTTTGTGTGAAACAAAAACAGTTTGTTTAATAGTTTTGTGAAACAAAAACTGTGGAGAATTTTGACAAGCCTTGAAATACGGAAGAAGATACTTCTTGTAGTTTATAGTATGACCTTATTTTCCTTATCATACTTAGAAAAGTAAAAAAAAATTGTTAGAAAAAGAATCAGTGTAAGTCTGCTAACATTCTAATGAATTTTGTAGCTCATTTGGAATTGAATGTGTTGTGTGTTTTTTATGGGGGCTTTTAAGCCCTTCAAAATTCTCTCTTTCAATTTTTTCTTACCTTATTGCAATTGCGGAATTGAGAGTCCCCTGCTGATATGCCTGATGGTCTGTGAAATGGGTGGAATAATGTTCTGTATCACAGGATGTACTTTACCTGGCATTTTGTTATATTCCTTTTACCTGGATAGACTTTCAGCGACACAGTTGATGAAAAACATACATGCGTCATCATCAGCAAAGACAGTTAAATAGACTGTGTGAGTGAGCCTGTTGCTGTGCCTAAATTTTTTCCACGGAAGTAAATATTTTAAAATCACAATGCCACAGCATTTCAGCTGTCATTTTGTTTTAGCATTGTATTTTGTTTAATAGAGTAATTCCTTATGTTGTGGTATAGTTTAGGGAGTCTGAATATGTTAATGACTCTGACACATGGTAGAAGTTTCTACAGCAGAAGAGGGAAAATTAGTTTCTTTTTTAGCAGCTTTGTGTCATCAGGATTCCTTTTATTAGGTTTTCATGCTACTTCATGGGTTTAGTGACAGGGTTTTCTCATTTTATTGCAATGTCTATTTTTCTGACATAATTTAAAGAAATAAATTATTTCTTGTCTTTCTGGCTAGTAATTCTAGACTGAGATCAGAATTTTTGTGATGGAAGAAATTGTTATTTGTCTTCTGTTTCTGATTACTGTGTTGAAGGGTGAAAAGTGGATTGGGAGCATTCTTACTATCAGTAGTATAAACATGAGGAACTCCTGTAGTTAGTGAATATTAACTGATACAAAAAGAGGGTAGGGAGGTTCAGGCCAAGGGCTGAACTTGCATCTCCTGTTCTCAGTGTCCCGTGTTACTACTGTGCTATGTAAAAAGTAAACACTTTTACATGATGAAACTGTGTTTCATCTGTCTGCCTCAGAAGAATTAAGTGCCTGGTCTGGATTGATCCATGTTGGTGTCTCTTCCCACTGACTTTGTAGGATCATGGGTATTTTACAGTAAGCCAGAGAGTTGCCGTGTGCTGACTGAGAAGGATATGGGGTGGACTCTGCTATATGGCACAGTAGGCACAATTGTGCATCTGCAGTCTTGCACCACACTGGATCAGAGGCATGTGAGTCAGGGCCACACTTGAGATTCACTCCAAATTCAGCCACAGAACCTTCTGTTGATGGTAGGCATCTGACTGAGCATGACTCACTCTTTGTGAAAGGACAGCCAGAGGAAAGGATGTTGGTAATGAGCACTTGCATAATAGTCTCATGGCAGGAGCACTTAGCTGTCCAACAGAAGACTGAGGTTCCAGGTTTTTCTCAGCCTGGAAGTATTCAAAACCAAAACTCCCACATCCTAGAGGCCTTCATCAGTCATGAGGATAAAGGTTAGGTCAGTGTGGATTAATTCTCACTTTGAACTATTTCAGTCTGCAAAAGGAACAGAAGGCTCATGGGGCAGACAGGTCACCCAGTGAGGTGGTGGCTCTGGGTTCTTGTGCCTGCTTCAGAGACTGCTGATGCTTTTATTTTGAGGACCATTAAGTGAAGCACATAACTTGCTGTAATCATTCTGCAATTAGGCTAAAGTGTGGTCTGCCCATGTTGTCCTTTTCATGTTTTGAAAGAAGCTGATCACATTAGTGAGTGTGTGGTGTTATTTGAGCGTGCCTTTGGAGGCCTGGTGCAGACATTAGACACTTTTTTGCTTGTCTCTGGATTCCAGTGGGCCTCAGGCAGGAGTTAGCTGTCCAGTTGCCCAGCCAGGGATATTTCCAAAGTCCCTATGCCAGTGCAAAACAGATGTGCTGTTTTATTTTAAGTGTTTTCAGGGTAAGTAGCATTGTACATAGGTATTGTACAGGTGCTGACTGTAACAGTTTTGTCAGCACCAAAATCCAATTATCAGTTAGAGCTTATTCTGATATTTTCCCCCTCTTCTATAATCCTTACTTTCAGTGGGTTTTGTGTATTTTTTGTTAATATGACCAATGCAAGGTCAGATCATTATCAAAGCAAAATTGGTTTTAATATCCTTGCAATTATTTTGAGAACATGTAGATAAAGGTATGCAGTATTTTCTCATGTGAAAGTACTTTAATTGACTTTAACATGTGGCAAGTAGGGGCAGAAGTATTCCTGTCCTTGAGGCAAGTAACATACTTTCGATAAAGAAACCTTGACTGCATACTTCAGAGATTTGCATGTATTAAATTCTTGCTTAGAAAGGTAGAAACTAATAGATCTTTCCACATGAAAATTTAGTGGCTTTTTATTTTGGTACAGGATCTGTGCTTTCCTCTGTAGACAATACTAGGTTAATATTACACAGTTGAAAATGCATAAATCAAAATGATACTCAGAATGATACAATTCAGGTTTTAATCTGTTCCAGTGGAATATTTCTGGACATACACTGTTAACTGGTCCATCTTTGCTTACAGTTTTTCTAATGCAGTTGGGAGAAAATGGATTGTGCTGGTGAGGAAAACTGTGGGACATGATTTTGCTTGAAAGACTGGTATAAGATTGATAATTATTGAAAGGCTGAACAAACTGAATTTTCATCTGATTGTACTCCATGTAGACAAAATTTTGAGAAGCAAGTTGAAACAGGATTGATCATGTTTTCTAGTGCTGTATTCATCAGACAGTTGCTTATTTAGAGATTACCTAGCTATGTCTAGGTACCTGCCAGTGATGACAGTAGGAGAATAATTTTTAACTTAGTGATGGAAATAAGCTTCTAGTTCCTATGGTATAAGAGAGCATTGACCTTTGATTTCCTTCAATCTTTTTTCTAGAAATAGCAGTCTTCTTATAATCACTATATTTAAAAAAGGTTATGTTGAGATAAAAATCGGATACTTACAGGACTGGTACACTCACCTTATTTTCTAGAGGTTTAGAAGGCTTTCACAATTGTCATACTTAAGGTTGTATAGAACCAAGAAGCTTGTCCTGTCACCTGAAACTGCTTATATTCCCATTGTGAACTCCTAACGATTATAAACTTTCTAAATGAGGAAACTCCATGCAGTGAAAGTGTGTAATCCATGTGAGGCTGCATTATTACATTTATGCTCTTTCTCATTCTTTAATTCTAGATGCAGTATAAACAGTAATTGGAAACTTTAAGAAATTAAATTGCTTACCAGAAGTTTCGTCATTAAAAATCTTAACTTGTAGTAGCTTTTTGCTGTTTTGTTTTATATAGAGTTTACGTAACATGCCAGCTAATTTACTGAAGCTATTATTTTTTTTCCTGTAAATCTTCAAGGTAGAAGGAGTAGCATACCTAAGTTCTTTCCTGTGGAAATCACAAAATTTAGGAATTTGGAGCAGACCTCGAGGTGAAAACCTGTTAGATGGTGGTGCACCTTTTTACGAAATCTACAGGACCTCTGATGGAAAATTCATGGCTGTTGGTGCTATTGAGCCTCAATTCTATGAGCAGTTAATAAAGGGTAAGTAGCTTGGAGCAGTTGCTTCACATCAGCAAAGCATGAATGAATGAGTTCTTTAATAATTCCATTTTGATTCATGGTTCGTGGTTATGTGATTGCTTTGTAAATGCGAAACACTTCCTGAAGCCAGTTGGGTGGTTGTGTAGCAGTTCAGTTGACTTTCTTCTTCTTCTAGCAATTAATTTCTTTCTCTTTCATCCTCTCTTCACTGTGCCCTCAGAAAATATACTTAAATTGCAGATTTTTTTCTAGAGTTATGGTAATGGAAGTCTGTGATGTGACTGGAGCACTAAACAATTGTTTTTGGAAGTCACTTTTTCCAAATGATTGTGAATATACTTTAAAAAAAAGGAGACCTAAGTCTTTGATGTTGCAAATAAAATTTCAAGCAAACTCAGTAATTTGTGCTATAATTTTTTAAAAGTAACGAAATGGTTTCAGAAAGGAATATTCATTGGAAGTAGTTCACAGTATTTCTCAATGGAACAAAATTTTTGTAGAAACAAATTCTGCTTTATAAATTAATTTCCTCCTCACAATTTCAGAGTACTTTTAGTGTCCAGCTATGGATACAATTTTTATATTTTATTAAAGACTTCTTAAATATGACTACAAAATATGATTTATCTGTTCAAGAATTTATAATGTAGATGCAAAATAGTTGTGTGAAGTTAAAACGGTAGTTTGCAGGGGCATCAGGCGGTTGATGGTGAGCAGCTGTTTCTTCTCATCTTTCTTGCATTTTATTTTCCTCTCTGTTACTGGTTTTTTCCCCTCTTTCCCTTATTTTTTTTTAATTGTTATTTGTTTCTAGTTATTAAACTGTTTTCATCTCGACCCATGAGTTTCTTTCTCACCTTTAACCTTCCAGCTCTCCCCCATCTTACCCTGGGGGGAAGGGGAGTAAGTGGCTGTGTTGTTCTTAGCTGCTTGCTGGGGTTAAACCATGACAGCTCCTCACACGGGCATTTACTGCCAGCTCTGCCCCAGCCAGCTGCATTGTGCTAACAAGAGCATAGTCATTGCCAGGGCCTGCTCTTCCAGGAATTTTTGAAATTCAGGAGCATGGTAAGATGAAGTGAGGGTGTGGGATTGTATGGCAGGGTATGCCTTTGGTGACCAGGATCCCAAAGAGAGATCTTGTTCCGTACAGCCTTTGTTCTCTCGCAGCCCAAGTTCTTGCACATCTGTGGCTATGAGTGGCTGCTCTTGTAGCTTAAAAATGTCCATGCAATTGTGTGGAATATCCCAATCAGTACATGCTGATACATGAAATGCAAAAAAAAGGTTCCGGGAATGACCCATGGACGTGTCCAGCATTACGTTGAGCAGATCAGATGTCAGGTTTGGAAGTGCTGTGTTCGTGGCTGAAGAAAAAGGTGCTTTGTCTCTTGATTGTCCTGAGAATAACTTGTGAACTCAAGCTGTAAGCAACTTGATCTTGAAAACAAAAGTATTGCTGATTATTCCATGCTTTGCAGTTCTTTGAAATGTTTTTCTCATCCCATCCCCTGAGATTTTCTTGCTTGCAAGAAATCAGAGTTGGAGAACAAACATAAATATGAAACTGTATCAAAGTAAAATGTAAACCCTTGTTCTGGAGGTTAGGGAATTTGGAATTCTAGTAAATATCTTCAGAGAGAATGCCTGTATTAAATACAGAGAAAACAAGAAAGAAATAAAGCTGCTTACTCAAATACCCATATGTTTGGCTTAAAGTGATCAAACACTGACCTGCAGCATTCATGGCTGCCATATTTTATTCTTCTCTGGAGATTAAGTTGAATCACACATACTTTTAAGCTACAGAAATGGGATGGAATCTGTATTTGTTAAAAAAAACCAAACAAATTCTGTAATGGCGTCTGGTTCTGTTTGTGACTCTTTTTCTCAGTGAACCTTTTTTGGCCAGTCCTATCTTCTTGTACTGATCACGGGCTACAGGGCAAGACTTGTGCTTTTCTCTCTCAACCATCTTAGCTAGATAGAAGCCTCTCCTGGATGAATCCCGTGGCCAGTCGGTACAGCATGGTCATTCATCGGTCTCTGTGTCTTATTTAGATAACTCTTTACTGAGGAAAATGTTAAAATTCTGCTTTTCTTTTAGTTGTTTCTCTGAAATTTAGAGCATAAAGTTGGACAATCAACTATGAATTCTTCTGCCTGTGTAGGGGCATCTGCACTGGACAACTTTATTTTCATCTTTGAAAGTATTCATTACACTTACAATGCAGAGAAATTGCTTGATTTTAACAGCTAAAGTTTCAAAAATAGTTATTGCAGTAATAAAGAACGAGTGTGTATCCATTTGTAAGTAGACAACAATTGCAGTCATAATTACCTATGTTTCAGTCTGTTTCTGTTACGTTTTAAAAAATACAACATGCAGACTACAGGCTGCGAGGAAATTTTGCTTTTTGCCTGTAATTGTATAAGAATCTTTGCTTGTCTACACTCAGTGAGCTTTCTTTCTTTATTTTGTAAAAGTACATTATTTAAAGTATCTGACTAAACTCAAGATTTTCACACAACATTGCATTTAAAGTAACTGGTCTTATGTCATTGTATTTTAGGTGCATATCATGAATTGGTCAGACTTTCACATAGGAAATATTTATTCCTTTCAGTACTTATGGTTTCAATCTTTCTGAAGCAGTAGTGTGCTAAATTAGAACAGCAGATCCCTCTTGTGGTTTAGGGATTATTTCGTTTCTGGGATATCTATTGCAGAAATTAAATTCAGAATTTAAGCCTTTGAATATTATATAGAAGAAAAAACTGCCTGTGAAAATTGTATTACTCTTTCACAAACCTGAGGAGCTTTAACTTAGGCTCAGTCATCTGTTCCAGGCATTAATTCCAGCTTTGAAGTGATTTTAGAATGGTATGTTCCAGTTACAATTTCCATAATTTCATTTCATAGCTTTTCCCCCTAGTTCTGGTCAGTTCTGCTGGTGAACAATTTGGTGCTGTTCCAGATAAAATATACTCAAAAACCACTTGATGTCTCTCTCTCCATATTCAGAGAGGGGTGTTACTTTTGCCACTCGTGTAGAATGAGAGCACAAGGGCATTGCAGATGTCAGCTGGAGATTTGAAGGTTGCAGAATGGAGAAAAGAACATGATTTCTGAGCCATTTGTCCCTGCTCACAGAATTCTGATAAAGCCAAAGCAGAATTGATTTCCTTTTGGTTTTGGTTCATTTCAGTGTTTCCCTGCAGAACTGGGAACCCAGTGCTGGACCAGAGTCCAGTTAATGACATGGCAAGGAAAGTTCTTGAGAAGTCCGCAGAGGGAAACTTAATTTAAGAAAACAGATTAGTTTGAGAAGATCGTTGGCTTTGTAGATCGTGCTCATCAGGGAAAATTAAACTTCTGCTTACCAGAAATTTATGAATTAAAAAAAACCCAGGCTATATGAGAAACTGAACCTTTATAAAATAGATATAGTAAATAATTGCTGCAGTAGCTGTATTGTTATCTCTACTATTCTGGGCTCACTACAGACTTTTTGCTGTTAACAAACAAGCTGTAGTCCTTTTGCAGATATAATTTTATTACTGCAAAAGTCAGGCAATAAATACCTAAAATACCTTTGCATTTGGCTAAAATGGCTATTGCATCTTATGAAAAATATGATGTAAAAAACATATACTGCTAATGTTACGTCTTAATCTTTTGACAGAAAGAGGCAGAATGTCTTCCAGCTGTGAATTACTTCTGCAGGTTTGTCTTGACTTCTAGCAATAGGTGCTTGATATTTCTGCAGCCAGGCTACAAGAGGCAAGAAGAAATAGTAAATATTGTGTATCAGAGGAAAGGTCTGATTCTGCATTATAATGTGGTGTAAAGTTGGTTCCACAAGGTAAACTTAGTATCCATGTACACTGGTGTGAAAACCGCTGACAGTTACTAAAATCCTGAACATGTGGTCAATAGTACGCCTTTCATACAACTTTGATAGTCCTAAATTGTGTGACTTCTGTTTAAAAAAGAAGGAAAAAATTAGGAAGCACTTGAAAAACACAGTTGACATCATTATGATGGATTCCCACGGGACCTCCATTTTGGGATTGTAAATTATGGTGTACTGTGTTAAAAATGTGCTGATAAATTGAATTCAATACCATGTTGTTACTAAGACATGCAAAGGGGACAAACAGTTTCCTCATTACATGTTAGACTCAGGTACACATAATGTTACATTTTATTTGAGTTTATTTATTATGATAAGTCTTAAACATTGTACAAATACTCTAGGGCCAGGTTCTTGCTGCACCAAACATTTGCAATTATGATAATTAAGCATCTCACTTTGGACTACAGCTATGGATGGATACATTTGCAGCACTGCTCAGTAGTACTTGGTGCATGATCAGCCTTTTGCTCGGCTGTCACTTTCTAAAAAATTATTTAGTTTCAGAAACTTTGAGCAGAAAAAGAACTTTACATAATTAATATAATGATAATTTGCTACTGTCTTTGAATATTCTGAAATTCAGTTCCCTCTCAGAGTGAGAATGACTTGTCTTTAGACAAGAGTGTGCAATGGTGTGCACATTATGGCTGTCATTTGGGACATAATTAAGGATTCCCATACTAGATGGCTCCATTCAGTCATGTTGAGGCAAGACAATTTCAAAATTACTGTGCTATGACGATGCAATTTTGAAAAGAAAATTAGCAAGTTAAAGTAAGAAAAGCCTGAACAAAGCTCTTCTTTTATAATAGTGTGGCTGAAATACTGTAAGAAACTGCAAAACAGTAATATACTGAAAGAGTAAAGCAGCTTTGCTGATTTATCTATTGAATTTTACTGTTTCCTCTCTCTTGAAATAGGTGCCTGATTCTACTGCAGTCTGTCTAAGAAATACAGATTTCAGTTTGTTGCATCAATAATGACATGCAGACGTCGGTCAAAAAAGCTATAGCATTTGAAAGAGTTTTTAATGCTATAGCGTTAAAGGAGACAGTTCTTCATTTTTCAAAAACCATTTCAGAGTTGTTCTGGCAGGGGTTAACTGGGCTTTTCTAAACAAAAAAATCCTAGATGAAAACTTGAACTAAAAAACTTGGAAGTAAGTTTTGATTGCTTTACAAGATATTCTCTGTAAAAGATACTTTGCTTTTGATTACAGTGAGTGAAATCTGTCATCCTGTGGTATCCCAGACAATTCTGTGCTGTGTAATTGTTTCCTTGTTGAGTCAGTCACTCCTGCTGTGATTCTGCTCATCTGCACCACAAATGGTTAGCACAAGCTGGAAAATGAGAAGCTGCAGTGCTTAAATGCTGTCAGTTCATGCTATTTAAATTTGAAATCTTCAGTGGTAAATGGAAAATGAGCATGATATATTAAATTCCAGGTTCTGCACATTGTTCTGTTCTGCCAGAGTGTATGTGGTTACATTCAGCCAACTTTCCGTCTGCCACGACCATCGAATATAATTCTGTCATGGGATAATGGTAGAGCTCTGTTCATGTTGGACTGTCTGCTAGGACCCAAACTATAATTAATAAGCAAATAAGTACTTATGAAACAAAGTTTCCATCTGACAAGATTTCATGCACTGAGACAGAATCTCAGGCAGTGTGTTGTTACTTAGCTGTCCATATTGTGGAAGGTAAATTTGTCTCACCTCGTACTTTGTAAGTAAATTGTATTCCAACTGTTCATCTTTAGTATTATACTTTGAAAATTAATAATGTAATAAATTTTTGAAGTATTGCTAGCTTTTATTTCTTTACGGATGTTCAACCACTGTGAGTATTTTCAGCTGATCTCTTTTAGGATGGCATTAGAACACTAGAATATAGGTTTAGTAATTTAAGGTGCACATGACTTGGTATCACCGTCCATAAGGACTGATATTTACTGTGTAGTAACATTCATCCTGGTATCTGTAGGCATATCTAATATCTGAAAATGCTTATTTTGTCTTTGTGTCAAATTTCTTCTAAAAGTGAACAACTGCAAGGCTGTATTTCTGGGTCTGGAGATTGGCAATTTCTGTGTGTTTTCCTTTGAAGTTCCAATCTACAATTTCAAAGCATATATTAATTTTTAAAGCTATTATTTAAGAATCCTGTGCTCAACAGTGACATTCTCAAATATTATGTTAAGCTGGTGGGAACTGCAGGCCTCAAGAAGTGCATCTTGTAGAGATTATGAGAAAGAAAGAACATAAAGAGCAGAAGAATAGATATTGTCTTTCTTTCTTCTTGCCTTTATGTTTCAGTAGCTATATGTCTACCTCTCTCAGTGATAAGGAATCTTAGAAGAAGATAGAAAATAGAATATAGAAGTAGAAATAGAAGATACCATAAGTTTTTTCTGCCTATCTACAGCTAAAGATTAGAGGAGTTCTGTGTAAATTCTACCTGCAAACAGCTGTCCAGTCCCCAAGCCTGTTAACACTTGTCAACAGATATCCAAAGATATGAGAAAGAATGTTCAAAATCAAATGTTTGCAGAGCTCTGTATTTTCACTGCCTTTGACACAGAACTGTTGTTTTCTAAGCAGCTCCCTTTTTTTGTTACTTGTGAAGCATTGTGATGAGAGTTGTTCTCTAGTCTTTCTCATTTATCAAATTAACTTCTTTCTTGTCCCTGCTTTTTCTGAATTTTTCCTACTGTGTTCATGCTCCTGAATTTCAAGATGGAACTATTTGGACAGCCTTCAATATACCACTTCTGATTTCTGTTTGGTATCATAAGGTCTGCTTGTACCTCTGTATCATCTCCATTTTCAAAGTGTAGTTTACTTCCCTTTTGTCTTGTTTCTTACCTTCTTTTTGAGATAAACCCTACAAGAAGTGATAAAAACTCTTGCATCTCCTTAAATAGCAGAATGGAAGAGTAGGGAGCACAGAGAGCAGAATCCATGAGAACAGAAACAGAGATTGGAAACCAGCATCACAGAAGAGACATAAGCTGCCCAGTGGGAGGGAATGTGGTGCTAATTTAGGGAAGAGCCTGGTACTTGCTAGTTCAGGAAGTTTTCAGTACAAAGCCTGTGTGTCCATCCTTTGCTCTTGTGTCTCAGAAGGGATGTGCATATGGCATACCTGGGTGGTCCCTGCGACTGACGTGGAAGGCAAAGTTCTTAAGCAGTTAGTGAGTGAAAGGACTGTGGGTTTCACTTTTCCCAAAGAGCAGCAGTGGAGGATTGGAATCTGGGAAGTGTTCTGAAGAAGAGCAGGAGACACTGCGGGAGACTGTTCGGACTGAGGGAGTGAAGAAGCAGTACAGTCTGCAGGCTGCAGGCACTGAGCTTGGGAACATCCATCCACACCATCTGCTCATCTGGGGCACAGAAATAACCTGACGGTGTTGAACTTCAAACACTGTAGCCTTTCTGAGTGTCCATCTCTGGCAAATGTGCTGGCTTCTGTGAGATAAGTGTGTTGCTGTAGTCCAGGACCCATTCAGCAGACTTATGTGTTGCTACTGCCAGGTAGAGAATACAATAGCTGTTACAGAAGCTGTTCTCAGGACATTATTGTCTCTGGAAGACTGCTGCTTTTGTGAAGTGTTCATAGAAATTAGTGTTTATTATATGTACCTAGTTAAAAAGCTGTAGCTGATGCAGTTTAGTCTAATTGCAAGCATCATAGAACATTTTATTCCTCTTCTCCCTGCCCTGCACAGGTGCCTGAATGAAGTTTGAAGTGACTTTCAGTACTACCTGAAAAATACTGCCTTCTTGAGAAACGTACTATTTGTGGGGAGCACTTAGTAATTAATCTAAGGTACACTATAGTTAACCTTTGCTTTTCTTCTTTCAGGTCTTGGGTTAGATTCAAATGAACTTCCCATTCAGATGAGTATTTCCGACTGGCCTGAAATGAAGAAAAAATTTGCATCCATATTTGCACAGAAGACACAGGCTGAGTGGTGCAGCATATTTGATGGTACTGATGCCTGTGTGACCCCTGTTTTATCCCTTAATGATGTTGCCTCAGATCAGCATAACAAACAAAGAAGTTCTTTTATCAAAAATGATCAGGGAGAGATAAGTCCTAGACCTGCTCCTCTTTTATCAAGGACTCCTGCTGTTCCATCTTGTGAAAGAGATCCTTTTATAGGAGAACACACGGAAGAGATACTTCTAGAAAATGGGTTTACTAAGCAAGAGATTGCTAAACTTCATTCTGATAAAGTAATAGGATTCAGTAAACCCAAAGCTAATTTATGATCTCTGACTGTGCATATCACACAAATCTAAGGCTGATAGAGTGACTTTTTATGCATTAAAATTGAATTATATGACAAATAAATGTTTGCATAATATTGCTTTTACATAATATATTTTTCTTAATTATTGAAATTTTAAATATAATTGAAAACAGTGGGAGTTACGTACATGGATTGTCTGCTGTCCAGAATGATATAATAATTGTGTTCTGAAGACCTACACAGTCTGTTTAGTAATCACCTGTACATTCTCAGAATTTTTGTTTAAATATTGAATCCTGTGGCTTGTTTCTTTTAATTCTTAGCTACATCATTGCTTTGTAATATATGTTGTAATTACATGAAGGCAATACTTTTAATAAAATTTAATTATATTCTTTGTAAATGAATTTGTTGTTTACTCAGAGATTACAAGGGATTTTTTCCTCTATTTTATCATATTAATTAATTTGCTTTATCATGCCAAAACTATGGTCAAATTAATGCTGTTTGCTTATGTGCTGCTGCAGAGCTATTACCATAAAGTTAATCTGTTTAATAGCCTGGCTACATTTTCTCAATGCAGTCTCCTGAGTATATTACATTTGGAACTTCAGTTTGGCTAGAAACTCACTTCAGAATGACTTTTATTTTTAAAATACCTGTCAAGTATTATTCGTTTCCTTTCTTTATGGAAAAGTGGTTGGCGACTTAGCTGCACAGGTTTTAAACAATGGTTATTGTCTATTGGTTTTAATTTCCTTCAAAATTAAACCATCATTTGAAAACATCTTTTCAAATCAAAAGAAAATATGCTTTTAAGAAGAATTAGTTATACGGCCTTAATACAGTATTCTCTAGTCTAGCGTGTGAGAAATTATGACATGAGAAGTTGGGGCTTTTTCATAATTTTGTCTTCATTTTGCTGAAGATTAGTTTTTGCTTACAAAGGCTTCCAAAACTGAGGTATACTTCAGCTCATTTTGTATCTGTCGTGGCAAAACTGTCAGCATTATTACCATAAAAAAACCCTTTACTTCTTGTTACATGAACACCTTCCTGAAAGCAAGAATTGTCTAGTAGGTCCTGACAAATTATCTAAACAACGAACAAAAGCAACTTATGTTTCCAGCTGATAATCACTCTAATCTGAATTACTGAGTATTATACACCTTTATGGTAGGATTTGACAGTTTTCTTAGTCCCAGGTGCATCTGCTCATATTGAAGAAAAGTCAGCGTTTCAAATGTAATAATCTCCATGGCACATAAGTTTTGACCCCAAAATCAATTTAAAAGTTCATGTTACTTCAGCACAGGTTGGATCAGTTACCTCACTTGTGTGGCTAAATCTGAAAGGTACAGTTTGGGTGTGTCACTACGGATTTCTTGTGGGGCCTTCCCTTGGCAGGTAAGACTGTTTAAAAAAAAAACCAACCAAGTGATCCTGATATCCCAGCCAAAACCAGCACACCTTTGTTTTCAGAAACCAAGGAAATTATCAGTTCTTCTGAGGGTAGTAGGCAGCAGATGGAAAAATATACTTACCAGTTGCTGTTTGACAGACTTCTGTCAAGCTTTTTATCTGCCACTAATGCTCGAGGGCACTGGGTAGGTTCATTTACTCATCTTCATGAAGTGCACTGAAATCCTTTCTGGACACATACAGATCTTTTTTTCTCCCTGTTCAATCAGAAGGAAATCGGCACTTTGATGTTCGTATTTGCTGAATGGAAAGATGAGGGCTCTAGATTTCTGGTATCGCTGCTGTCTTAACAGCAGCAAGAGGAATAGCACTGTGTCAGGCTAATCCTGCGCCTTGACCATGTGATGTATGTTCCCGTTTATATGTGTGCTTCATGCGTAAACAGTAATTCCTTAGTTATGGATAGTTGGGAGCTGTGCAGACGCCCAAGAGCTCAGATCTGCTAATGTTAACACACACTTCCCCGCCCCCTTCCTGGCATAACTTGTGATCGCAGAGCCATGAAAGTATGTGAGTCCCTCCCCCAGCACAGACCGATCCCACCCGGCATATGACCTGGGCCCCATGTCAGCCAGAGCAGGCAGCACCGACCTGCCACAGCGCCGTGCGCAGCCGGAGCAATGACCTTAACGAAAGAGAGCTTCCACAGGGCTCCTCCACCCGCTTCTGAAGTGGCCAAGGCCGACATGGACAGCACCAGAGAGAAGGAGGAGGCTTCGGGGCAGTCAGTGCTGAGGACTGGAGCAGTGGTGCCCGGGCAGCGAGCGGTGGGAAGGCTGGTCATGCACAGCATGGCGATGTTCGGCCGGGAGTTCTGCTATGCCGTGGAGGCCGCCTTTGTCACGCCGGTGCTGCTCAGTGTAGGGCTGCCCAAGAACCTCTACAGCCTGGTGTGGCTCATCAGCCCTATCCTGGGCTTCGTGCTGCAGCCCGTGGTAGGTTCAGCCAGTGATCACTGCACCTGTAGCTGGGGCAGGAGGCGACCTTACATTCTGGGTCTAGGCATCATAATGCTGTTAGGCATGGCTTTGTACCTCAATGGGGACGTGATGATCTCAGGTGAGTGAGGGGCATGCACTGTGCTGACAGACAAAACTCATCCTTAGCCTTTTGAATCACAGAAAAGAGAGGGATTCCTCTTTTTCTTAGAATGGACTGTTAAAATTGAGCATCATGTGACTCAGCTGCATTAAAGGACCTGGGGAGCACTGAAATCTTCATATACATTCAATCCTAATACTGCATGTTATGTACCATATCCATAGTGTTCTGTAGTTTGTATGTGTGATTACAGTCTTTGGTTGCCTGATAAGCTCGTACAAGTAAAGATTTGCTTAGGCCCATAGAAGTTTCTATGAACTAATATCTACATTATTAGCTTAAATGATAATATTGTTTTCGTGATGTAATACACATCCAAACTGAATATCTATCTGTTAATCCCTATTTTAGGTGGATTAGCATTCAAAATATGTATCTTTAGTTATTGCAGCACTGGAGACTTTGTGATGCTGGTGAATAACAGAAGTCTTTAACTCCTTGGAATCCCAGTTGCACCTGGAATATGCAAAATTAAATAGGAATGACATGCCCAGAGACTGTTATATTTCAGCTTGGGATGTAACTTCTTAAAGTCTTGATGAAAAATTATTGCTGATGTTGTGACTTGGCAGATGGGGGAGGTGTGTGTTTTTAGGTTGATTTATTCTCTCTTCCTGCATATTCCTGATGTTGAATATACTTGATTTCATTTGCCCAGAAGGAGACGTTGCAGTCAACTCTTGATTATCTAAAACAATGGAAGGGTGGGACAAATAGGAAAAAAACCAAGAAATATGACAAAATGCATGTGTTAGGCTACCAGAGCACACCATGTAGGTGTAAAAGACTAAGGATAGTGATGCTCTTGTTTGTGGAGCTTGGAGCACCCTGAGCATGTGCTGACTCAAGGCAGTAAGTCAATGTAGCACATCTCAGTGCTACACATACTCAGTTCTCCTGCTTCTCTGATCTGATTCTGGTGTCACTGTTCTCTCTTGCATAACCAGTTGTTGTTTAGATTTGGAAGTATCAGGAAAGGTAAAATGTGGTTTTGCAGAACATGGCACTGCTGGTATCAGAATGAGGGTGTTTTTCTTTTTGTAGCTTTCATCGATGAGAATGAAAAGCAGCGGACGTGGGCAATAGTCGTTACCATGCTGGGAGTAGTGCTTTTTGATTTTGCAGCTGATTTTATTGATGGCCCCATCAAAGCGTATTTGTTTGATGTCTGCTCTCATCAGGATAAAGAGAAGGGTCTGCATTACCACGCCCTCTTTACAGGTACTCAGATGCCTTCTTTTCCTCCCTTCCTCTTGAAGGAGGGGAAGGTAATTGCATGGATTTTATCCTTACTGTGTTTCTACTCTTGAATGAACTAATCATCTGATCCTGCACTTCAGTCACGAGTCTTTTGTTGCTGGGTTTTCACTACTCCAGGGAACAGCAACTTGTGATTACTGCTACAAGAATTCTGGTGCAGAAGACTGCAGGCATAAACAATTACAGCAACATAGCTGTGATTTAAGTGAGAGCACTTAATTATTTTAAAAAGTGAAGATTGTTTTGATTTTTTTTCAATTTTTTGGTGAAGCAAAAATTAATGAGTGTAACTTGTTTCCCTGCTGCTGCACATAAAAATAACATTTTTGACTTGGCATGTGACAGAAAGGAAGAGCTGCACAAACCAGACTAGTTGATTCCTATTCTTCAGCAGCTCTCCAGTATGTGCTATACAAAAATAGGAGTTCTGTGTTAAATTCAGAACTTCACAACTTCCACAAAATAGGACCAAGTAGTTCAGTCCAGGCTCTTGAAAATAGAATTAACAGTTTCATTTGTCTTTGTACATGTTTGGAATGCTGCTGATTTACAGAAGGCTATGGAACTGTTGGAGCAAGTCCAGAGAAGGTCCACAAAGTTGATAAGAGGACTGGGGCAGCTCCCCTATGAAGACAGGCTGAGAAACTTGTGGCTGTTCAGTCTAGAGAAGAGAAGGCTGTGTGGAGACCTCACAGCAACCTTCCAGTGTCTGAAAGGGCTCACAGGGAAGCTGGAGAGGGACTCTTAATCGAGATAGGTCAAGGAATAATTGGTACAAATTGAAAGAGGGGAAATTTATGTTAGATATTAGGACGAAGTTCTTTATTTTGAGGGTAGTGAGGCAGTGGAATAGGTTGCCCAGAGAAGCTGTGGGCAACTGCCCCAACCCCAGCAGTGATCAAGGCCTGGCTGGATAAGGCCTTGAGCAGTCTGGTATAGTGGGAGGTGTCCCTGCCTATGGCAGAGGGGGTTGGGACTAGATGAACTTTAGGGTCCATTCCAATCCCTTAGCATTCTGTGATTCTGTGAAATCATCTGCATTACATGAGCCCTGTGTTGAGACAAGACACATAAGGCTGTGTACATGTAAAGTGCATTGGGAAGAGCTGAGTGACTGTGAAAGGACTAGACAAAAAGCAGACTACCTGAGAAGTCATGCCATCTGTGTTAAAGCAGGTGTTTGTGGCTGCTGAGCCACACCAGAGGCAGAGCCACGTAGATTCAGTAGCAGTTACTCTGCTCAAGGAGGGAGCTGTAGTAGCTATTGACAACAGGCTGATTTTGGACATATGTAATACCTGGGTTCAGGAACACAAATTTTAAGGGAACCTTAAAGGCACATGGAAGTGAAATCAGTATTATCCATTACAAACTGACAGATAAGATTTTAAAGAATCACTTGTTTGAACAGAGAGAGAAATGAGTCTCTATGTATATTTTTGCCTTCAGCAGAAATCTGGTTGCAGTTTTTCCTTGGCTTCAGATTTGGAGGCTCCAAATTTGGATCTGATTCATTTGTTGTACTAAGCTGTGAAAAGGGATGGGGGACAAATAATATCAAATAAAAGTGGGACAGATTGCATGGCAGGATCCAACACCTGTGCCCTCTGTAGCAAGTTCATTTGTATCTTAACCCTTCCTAAATGGGAATTCCCTAGTCTGTTCTTGAAATCTCCCTTGACAGCGGTTCTACAGCCCTCCCAAGGCAGTCTGTTCCAGCACTTCACTGGCCATGGTATTAGACAGTTTTCCCTAAAATCTAATCTTAATATTCATTCTGTACAGTTTATCATTCCTTTTTTTATCCCAATTAGACATAGATAGTAATCTTCCCATTTCTTTTGTAGTTTCTGTCTGAGATATTATTTTGTTTCCCCACTTTGGTTCTTCCCTTTATACTAAACGTCTCTAAGACTTTACCCTCCAGTTTGTCTTCAGTTTAAGGTTTAAACATGAAACTTGATAGCTTTGTAGTTATGAAACCTATGGCCACTGAGACAAGTAGAAGGAAGAGTTCACACATCCAACACACGACATTTAGACTGCATTCCAATATCATGATTCTTTTTTTCAAACAGTATGTGAAAACAACCTCAAATGTCAAGCATTCTCTCTGCAAACAAACACTGCAAACATGTAGTGTAAATTTTCTTCAAAAAGTTAATAAAAACATAGTTGTTTTTCATGAAACAAGCAAGGATATAGTCCCCTGTGAAATGCTGTAGGACACAGTGAAGGAGGGCCATAGTCAGACTCAGGAGGGGAGGAAAAAGTACAGAAAGCCCAGAATGAAGTCAAAGTCCCATGTTTTGTAGGTGCTGTTACTTTCTGTTAGAGTGGTTTCACTGTACACTGTCATCAGGTCTCATAAGCAGAGGAGTAGAAATGCTTGCAAGTCCTTCAAAAACCTGTGGGACTCCCACACATCCTGAAGAGCCAGCTGGTTAACAAGGTGTCAGGACTCTATGGAGCTGCTGCCCCTACCAGACCACTGTACTGAATGTAACAGTGTGCACTTTCTTGTGCGTCTCTGTGTGCAGTCATAGCAAAAAGAAGAAATTAAAAAAAAATAAAAAATTAACTGAACACTGGGTTTATTAACTTCAAGGCACAAGGTAGCATTCTCATTTTACCTTTTAGTCTACCTTTTCTGATAAAATCAGTAAATGGAATTAAACATTTGATCCTTTTTGTTTTCTATTCCAATGCTTTTGGGTTTATTTCCTTTTTTAAAAAAAAATCACATGGAGGAAGTATTTCTGTTTAGACAAAGCAATACAAAATGCATTTTACAAAGTCTAAACTGTAGATAGTATTGATATAATTTAAAAAATGTTTGTTGGTTCTGTGAAATTTAAAAAACCCCAAACCATAAATTTCAGTGTAATTTTATTTTGCTTTACTTGTATTACTTACCGTTTCAAAGAAAACAGAGCTTCAGAGAGTCAAGAAAAGAGATGTTGCTGTATGTTCAGGCATTTTCTGGAGAGCTCAGTCTACCACATCTGAGGAGATTTTTCAAGAGATGTTTTAGTAACTGTTCATGTATGTGATTAGCTTGCTATTCCTATTTCTTGTGATTAATATCTGAAAAGTGATTACTCCATCATTTCTAGAGAGGATCACATGTTGGGCGTATTGGGTACTCTGTTTATTTTATCAACGCCAGTAGATTTTCATTTTTTTTCCCCACCATTATAGGTTTGGGAGGAGCCCTGGGTTACCTGACAGGTGCTATGGATTGGGGTCAGACTATACTAGGATATTCCTTGGCATCAGAATTCCAGGTGATTTTCCTCTTCGCAGCCTTGGTTTTCATAATCTGCCTTACCGTGCATCAAGCTGCCGTGCTACCAAACTGCAGAGTCCTGCAGCAGCAGCAAACCCTCCTCCCTGACCTGGGCTGTGTCTGCCTACCGCGTTGTACCAT
>JAYRBT010000093.1:60581707-60620554 GCA_036023395.1 Myiotriccus ornatus
AGAGGCAAAGTTCTTGTTGGAAGTGACTGAACCCCATACATATAGCTCCATAGAGGAGGAAATCAAGAATGGATACTTAAAATCAACATGCACTGAAATAAAGGCTGCAGCTAAAACAGGGAAATGCGCAGTTGCATCACAGGTAAGTGTAGAGGTGATTTTGTGGGACATGTCATTGCATCCCTAGAGACCCTTTAATTAGCTAATGCTGACTATTTATAATGGAGCCCTTCCATGTGCACCGGAAAAGAATCTTCCATCAGGATACAAAGTGAGAAAGCCTACTTTCTTTTTTTTTTTTTTTTTTTTTTAGAGCGAATTGCCAGCAAGAGGGATGAGACAGGCTAGTCCTAATGCTTTGGTCAATTGGAAGGGACGAGGGAGAACCAGGTTCAGTTTTTTGCTCTGTGTCAGTCTCTTGATATGCTCCCTATATGAATTTTAATAAGAGGATCTACTCTATCCTTTAGTCATGATATAATTAGCATCAAATTGTGAACAAGGACTACAGATCACTGATCTGTAATTCCCACTGAAGTCCAAACACTTTCATACGTAGTACATAATAAGTGTGCGTTCTCTGGCCTAGTGAACATTTGGGTTTGCTGCTGGACAACATTTCACTGAGAATCTATTGAGAGTACAAATGTGTTTAAAATTTCTAATTCTACAGCAATGCAACCTTGCTACCAGAGTTTTAGTTTTAGTCTTCGACAGAACTTTAAGGTGGGAGAGAACAGTGAGTACTTTCAAATCCTTGCTGTTATTTTGTTTCTGCTGCATTTTTATGAGAGGCTGATCTAAAGGAACTGGGAGAAGGTCAATCTAATGTGGAGCACATTTCTAGAATGGTCTTGGGAACATTTGGGATAGTTTTTACTGTTTTGTTGATGGGTTTTAGTGCTAGGAATTCTCATGGCTCTCTCATGGTACCCTAAGTAAGCCATGGATAACAAAACCAATTTCTTGAATGGATGAAACAGTTGCTTGTTGTTTTAATTTCACCTTTGATCTCTTGGCATTATTATATCTATCCCTGATAAAAGTTTGATAAATCAGGTTAAAAGTACCGAGCATGTAAAGATAGTTATAAGTTAGAAACCTATACTCGTGTTTCAGCTATAAATAAAAGGGATTTATTATCTTTTTGTAATTCTTTTTATAATTGCACTTGGTATTTCTAACCTGAAGGAAAATTTTATTATACAGGATACAAGACAAAGGTATGTAAGGTGAACATTGCCTGATGAGAGTGCCAGGTAAACACAGAGAGAGGCAGACAGCAAGGCAACAGTTGTCTGGAGAATATGACCAGCACGCTGCGATGCTGTCTGACCTTCCCCACTGTAGGCCAGCTTGAGCAGCCAGCATCCTGCACCAGCACTGTTCCCTCTGAGCATCCTCTGAATTGTTGGAGATGCTGAGTGTCATTGATTGCTTGGACCATGTGGGCTCTGAGGAAAGAGAGGCAAGTGAAGAAAAGAGAGCAATGCAGTGAAAGTATGGGGATCAGACTGTGGATTGGGGTAGCCTCTGCCTTGGCAAGAACTAATTCCACAGAATCAGTAACATCTAAGACCCAAGGGGAAGCTCTGGTGTCTTGTGGGCAAGGTTGTGCCATTGCCCTCCTCTCTGATTTGTCTGGGCAGCCTGTTAGAATCTCACAGTGCTTTGATCTGTCTCATGTTTCTTTGATGTGCCTGAGTGTGTATAAATTCTAGACACTCACTGCCTTAATTGTCTGTCTCTCGTGGCACATGTTTTCTGATTCATTCATTACTGTAATTGCTTCCTTAAAGAAATTCATTGGCTTCCTGTTTTTCTGACTCCTTTTTCGTGATTGCAGGGATCATGGCCCTCTATCTTCTAAATTAAGGACTGTGCTCTCACATGCTAAGAGCTAACATGATTATTAATACAATTTGACCTGTTGCAGTATGAACAGACATCCAAAGTGATTAGCCTTGTGTTCTTCTGCATGATGCCAGATTACTCAGGGTCCACTGGCATAATACCCAAGTCATATTGATTTTTCTGTATCCTTATAAATCATCTTGTGCCTTCAGTTGTAGTGAATTTACATGGCAGATTATTAAGTATTGTGAGTTTTTGAAGAATAAAGCATTTAAACAGAGCCAAACTTCAGCACATCATTTAAATTAGCATGTGGTTTGTGTGTTGGTGCACACTGAATGTGCACATTGAACATTTTAGTTTCCATTTCCAGTCTCTAAAACATCTAAATAGAAAGAAAGCATTTCCATCTAACTGTCAAGTTACTGTTTGTAATCACAGCAGTGTCCTTTGTAGTTCCATGACCTTAAGTTAACACTTTGACTGGAAAGCCTGTTTTTAAAGAACTCTCTGGAAGAGTTAATAAACTAAATAAGCCAGGTAAAAAGAGAGTAATTATCCTTGAAATAACACTAATGAGTCAATGTGGAATTTTTGGTTTGGTTTTTTTGAATTGTAAAAGAATGTAACCCAGTTTAAAAGAGACAGTGATGCCAAGAGAAATTCCAAGGGATTTGGACAATATGTAGTTCAAGGTGAAAGTCAGCAACTTGAATTTTGGCATTCCTATGAGGATTAAAAACCTCCCACTAAAGCAAAGTATTTTCCAACTTTATATGTGGTGATTATTCACAGAGTAGCTTGCAGCATAACCCAGTTCAAATGAAAGAATTGTAAAAAGTAACTAAAACATTGAAAGAAGAAAGGAAAAAATGACATCTTACAGTAAAGTGAAGACAAAATTTAGTCCAGTAATTTCCAGTAATTAACATAACTTTTACAGTTCCTCCACATTTCATGACCATACAGCTTCCCTTACCATCTCTCCCCACACTGCTGTCTACAAAAAATATGAGAGAAAATTGGAAGTGTTCCATCATGCACAGATAAAATAGTATTTTTTAAATTTAAAAGCAAGGAACCCTTCAGGACCTTTAATGTAGGAAGAACTACATGTCAAAATACCTAAAATCAAGCACACTTACAGTACTAAAAAAAATTATTAAAATTATGTAAGTGATCTGATGAATGTGACTGGAAAAGAAACTTAGAGAAAGTTTTGGGACACAGGGCTGAGAGAAAGAGGAGGGAGATAACGTGAGGCATTGAAGGTGATGAGAAATGTGGTTTTTCCCCATCAGTGAGATTTGTTAGCCAGCAGCAATAATGTTTTGATTTTGAGTTATTTCTCCCGTGGTGTGAGGTGTTCAGGATGCTAGAGCTCACATTCTCTGGGTGCCAGGATTTTGAGCGGTGCTGCATCTCCTGTGGTGAATCACAGCTTACCCTGCTTCATGCAAGGGGGGACAGTACATGGTGGAAATCTCGTGATACGCCTGAAGAGGTAGAAGTTTCCCTAGAAGAAAAATTTTTCTAGGGAATTTAGCACATAAAATGAAATGGGAAAGAGATCTGAGAAATGTTTAGAAATCCACAACCGATACCAAAATGTATTAAATTTTCAGTGTAAAGCTGATCGTCTCCATAAGGAAATAATTTTTGTTCCTGGTTGCTTTTGCTGTTGTGTTTGGTTGGTTGGTTTGTTTGTTTTTGGTTTGGGGTTTTGTGGGGGGTTTTTTGTTGGTGGTTTTTTGTTTTTTGTTTTTGTTTTTTTTTTAGTTTTGTTTTGTTGGGGGTTGGGTTTTGTGTTTGTGTTTTTTTGTTTGTTTGTTTTTGTTTAAACTCCCTGAATCTGTTTAGTCATAACATTTTTCTGTGGTACTACATATAAATATTAATCCTGATGATCATAACAGCAAGAAATGTAACTTTCTTGTTGGTATATCCCAGCTCTTGTAGAGTTTCTGTGAATTTTATATATTGAAGGACATTTAGTACACAAGCAACTCTTTCCTAGCAAAAAGTAAAAAACTTTGGAAGCCTAACAATGAAAAGACACTAAGGCCTTCTTCATTTGCTATCAGCTATTTTATTAGCCTTCAGGGCAATAATACAGTAATTATTCTTAAATATTTGTTTTTAGGATCAAAGGCAGATGACCCTTAAATCACTCTTGAAGACACTTTTAAACATGCCATCCCACTATCGCTATCTGTGTGTGAGCCACCTCTTTGGATGGATGGCTTTCCTGTCCAACATGCTCTTCTTCACGGATTTCATGGGACAGGTAAAAGTGTAAAATCCTCTCTCTTTTGCTTCCTAGCAGCCTCTCCTCCTCCATCAAAAAGAAATTAAATGGTGTTATGATCCTGCAGAAATGAGATTGGTGTCAGATCCATTTGTATCTGGATGGCTCAACAAGAGTTTTGTAAAACAGCAAATTGAGGTTAGACCCTTGTTCTGAGCCAGTCTGTTGAACTGTCGGGGAAAAAGCTTTCAGCATTTGTAAGGCTGTTTGTGTCTATTTGACTGTTCCACATGAAACTCTCAGAGCTCATCCAAACACAGCCATTTTCTGCATTGGCTTCAGAGCTGCTCTGAGGTGGGCAGGCTTTCTAACTGGACCCATGCTTGGATGCAGCTGGCCTTATCCTGGTGCTTGGGCACCATCCACATAAAGCCATTCCCCTGCACTGCAGCCTCCTTGGCCTTAGGCTGTGCAGCTCTTTCCACACACTGAGATACTTGGTAGCAGAAAGCTCTTGTGTTCTTGAGTTTGTCTGTCCCTCCACACCTCTGTAAATCTTTCCCTGAGGCCCTTTTGCCAGCAACTGCTTGCCTTCGTAATACCCAGTGCTCCCTTTTCCATGCCATTCCCAGGCAGTAAGACTGTATGCCCTTGACAGCGATTCTTGCCTAAGTGAACCTGTCTGCCTCCTTTCTTCCAAAGTATTAATATGCCCCCAGCACAAATTCACTCATTGCCATTTCCTTTTTTTATTGTGTTTTCCATGCAGTATTCCCATTTCCTCACCATTTTTGTCTTTGTAGGCAAGGCAAGAGGTTTTTTCCCCTGTAGTATATATGAATGACTGAAAGAAAAAAGTTTTTCTTGTCTAGATACAGAACTGAGTAAGACCATTACTGTGTGGAAAAATTAATGTGTTGAGGTAAGCCTGAAAGAAAAAATAAAAAAATTATTTGGAGATAAATTAAGGAAAGAAAGGCTATGGAAAGAAGGAAGAAATGAAGAGAGGAGAGTGGGAAATGAGACACCCAAAGGAAAAAAAGCAAATGAATCAATGTGGAATGCACAGTTCGGGAAAAGGCAGAGGGAAATAAATGAGGAGGAGCCTGGGATGTGATAATCGGGGAGAATGAGTGTGAAACCTGAAGAATTATAGAGGGGTGGCTAGGACACTGCTTAACAGATTCTCCAGGTGCTCCCTACCAGGGATGAGGCCTTGTGTTGAGGGAAGCCTCCTATACCTGGAGTCATCCTTACCTTCTGTGATCCTTGTGTTCTCTTTCAGGTTGTATACCAGGGTAATCCTTATGCACCTCACAACTCCACACTTTACCTTACCTACAAAACAGGAGTAGAGATGGGATGCTGGGGACTGTGCATCAATGCAATTTCTTCATCAGTCTATTCTTGTAAGTGCCCATGAATGAACTCTAACACTGTGTTTTGAAGCCATTTGCTATTTGCCACTGTTTAAAAAATAGAAAATTATGCCAAATTAACTGGGTTTTTTTCCTCATTAAAACTTTAAGAAATGTTACATTCTCAGCATTGTTAGAAACTCATATCTTAACACAAACAGTTCCTGACCACATGATGAAGGTCACTTTGGGAGTAAGACATTGTTCTGCATATGAACTGACCATGAACACTGAAAATCATCCTGAAGTTAAATGCCAGACTAAATTCTGAGATACTCTTTCACCCAGCAAGGCTTTAGCTGTAGGCTCTTGAAGGTGCCTTCTCCCAATTTTCATGCCCTCTGCAGAAATACTTGCCAGAAGCTTGTTTTGCTGTCCAAAATTACATGTAAACATGCTAGCACAACTCCCCAGATAGATTTCACTGTAATTCTTTAAAAAAACAACCTTCAGGGATGGAGAATCCACTGCTTCCCTGGGCAGCCCATTCCAATGACTGATTACCCTCTCTGTAAAGAATTTCTTCCTAATGTCTAACCTAAACGTCCCCTGGCAGAGCTTAAGACCATGCCCTCTTGCCTTACTGAGAGCTGCCTGGGAGAAGAGATCGATGCCCACCTGGCTATAATCTTACCAAGGATTAAAAAAACTACTCGTGATCCAAAAACTCAATTAAGTAGCATTTTAGGGGCTGAACTGAGCATCTGAAAGAATCTCAAGGGAAATCTTTTCACTTTTGAAACACAACAAAAGGGCCCTGTGGCCCAGCCAGGGGACTGGACTCTTGGAGACACAGCAGGAGACAATGACCCCAGACTTTCGTGTGCTTGGACTGTGAGGGTATAAGAGCTCAGGGTTTCCTTTGTTCAGGGTCCCTCCTTGAAGGCACCAGTTCAAGCTGTTATCCTCTTGTTGCACCATGATTAAATTAAAGATCCAAACGTCTGAGACTCTGCCATGGGAAACCTGGGATGGAGCCTGAAAGGAAACCTGGTGTGGGGGGTGTAGCTGCACAGCTTAGGTGGTTGTGAATGTCACTGTCAGAGTAGCTCCTGGATGGTCAGACAGGGAAGTTTCCATAACATTTCTAAGGTCAGTGAGGCCAGTTCTTCCAGAATGGTTGTTTACTTCTTCTCTGGAGCTGGCTATAACTGAATATCCCCAGAGAGAGCAAGTGTTCTTTGTCAAACTTAGACCTACAGTAATTTGAGACAGCTTCCAAAATCAGTAAGATTATCTCCTTCACTTCATTTTACAAAATACAACCGCTTAAAGGAACTCCCTGATGGAATATGGCCTGTTTTGTTTTAGTCTTATCAGCATTTTAACTTTATTTTCACAGACGTGCAGAAAGTTCTTCTGCCATACATAGGATTAAAAGGACTTTATTTCATTGGATACCTGCTTTTTGGATTGGGTACTGGATTAATTGGCTTGTTTCCCAATGTCTATTCCACTCTGGCTCTGTGTTCACTTTTTGGAGTCATGTCCAGCACACTGTACACAGTGCCATTCCACCTCATTGCAGAGTACCACAGGGAAGAAGAGGTAAGTGCAGTGTCTAAAGGAGTGTAACTTTATGTCTGTCTGTGTCTGTTCAGTCTATTTTTGGGGTAAAGTGGATAGAAGTAATGATAAGCAGCTTTTAATTTTAATTTCAAAACTATTAATGATAACACATATAATGAATTCTGACAGAGGGAGTTAATGTCCCAGCTCCAAAATCTCCAAACAGTCCTGCAATGAGACAAATAATTATTTATCTCTGACAAACTGAAACAAAGCCAATCACAGTACGCGTTCAGGCAGTAAGCAGGTAACAGGGTTTCACTTCTGTTGCCTTCATGTGCTACCTTCCATAAATCCTTCCTTCCAGGTGCATTAGCAGAGGATTTGACTTACGAGTGCCTGAGGTTAATACAAATCCTTTAAAGGCTAGCAGAAGTTTTGGTTACTGCAGAGTCTTGTGAAAGCTCTTAGCTAATAAACATATGAAATTCAAGGAGAAACATCTTTACATAGTTCGGTGTTTAATCATATACCACATTCTCGTCACCTTTCTAAATGTCTGTGGTTGGGTTTTTGTCCTCCACAACATAAAATACTGTTTCCAAGGAAAATCTGAAACAGCTTACACATCTTGTATCATGTTATTTGGCACAGCAGGATCTTCATGTATTGTAAAGTGTGGAATTCTGTAATGGTAAAGTTCTCTCAAGTCTCCTAAGTTAGACAGCTGGGAACAAGAAGGATTACGAACAGTTGGGAGGACTTAGGAGAAGTTCTCAGTATATCCTGGGACATCTGAAAGAATTAATAAAGGAAAATTCGAACCATTGAAAAACCACACAGAAACATAGTTGAGATCAGGATAGGGCTAGATCAAATGCTGGGCAACTTGTCCTACTGCTTGGTACACGCTCTGAATGATGAACACAATAAAACTCTTTAATTATTCTGTTCTGTTGAATCCTAGGAAGATGACACCTCAAGGGGATTAAATATTTTGCATATCTAATTCCTAATTTTTCAGTTCATTTCTTTGCTCCTTCCAACAGAGAATGATCATGATGTGGAGTTTACAAAGATATAACAAAAGACAGGGATTGAATCCAGTTTAGGGCAAGATCACAATTCTAACCTCAGGCCAGACACCTCAGAGAGAGGGAAAAAAGGCAAAATTGTAGTCTGGCTCTGATTCAGGGCAGTTCCAAGACAGAAGGGAAATAAAGCATGCTGATATGTGCATGAACTTTGTATTTACTTGGCCAATGTATTTGAAGGTTACTTCTAAGACAGCCAGTTGTTTCTTGTTTGGTGTATGGTACTTGCTATGACAGATGTTAAATGATGTATAATTCTATGTTAGATTTGATACGAATGGACTGAGGTTTAGCTGAAATCTTCTATAATGTAGAAGATGGTTAGGAAAAAATAAAGAGGAAACATCAAGCACAAGATTGGATTTATTTACACATTCATGTGTTTGTGGTCAGAACCACTGGCACGTAGGAACACTGGGAATAGATATAATTTATTTTAAAAAGTGTCTGAAATTAGGATTGTATCATTCCAGAACAAAGAGCAGATATTTTCCCTCAGGATGCATTCTTCCAAGCTCATGTGCTGGGTTTTACAGAGTTGCCATTTCAACTTCTGTTCTGTTCTGTGCTGCTGTTCCCTAGGATCCAAATTCAATTTTTCCTACTGGATTAGGAAGTGATTGTTTGTTTCCAGTACTTGTGAGCCTTGAGTGGGAATAGCTCAAAGGCAAGATAATAGGTTTTGCAAAAACCCCAAAGCATCTTAATGACCAATGAGCGTTTGGCTACCAGAAAACAGCAGTTCTGCTAGCCTACAGTGTAGAAACCTGTTGTTGTTACAATACAACCTCCTCGGTTCAACAGCCTATGCAAGAAGAAAAATAAATATGAAAATGCCACATAATTTCCCAACAGAACAGCGTAAGTCCTTCCTGGAGGGAATTTCACAACAGCTAGAAGTTAGAAGGGACCACCAGAGATCATTTAGTCCAGCCTGCTCAAGGAAGGCCACCTGGACCGGGCTGCCCCAGGTCGTGGTTTGGGGCGGTTTGGGAGTTTGGGAGTCTCCAAGGATGGAGACTCCAAAACTCCTCTGGTTAACCTGTTCCAGTGATCCACCAGCCTCACAGGGTGCTAATATGCAAGATACTAATACATAATAATGAAGGCTTTTGCTCTGCTATGTGCATCATAGCAGATACAAGGTAATTAGTAGGTAACAATGGTCCTCAGTAGTAGAAGAATACTAGTCTGGATGTTTTCTTCCTCAGCAAGAAAAGCATTACATTTAGATTTTGGTACTGAATTCCTTTACGTGCTTTACGCCATAATTTCAGAGCACATTGCTCCTGTATGTGTGTGGGGATTTTTCTGCAATTCTGTAAAGTCTTTGACAATATCCTTCTCTCTAGATTGGTAAGAAGTGGATTTGATGAGTGGACTGTTAGATGGATAAGAAAGTGGTTGGAAAGTCACATCCATAGGGGGGGGATCAATGGCTCAGAGTCCCAGTGGACATCAGTGACAAATGGTGTCCCTCAAGGGTCCTTTGTGGGACCAGTGTTACTTAATATCTTCATTAGTTACATAGACAAAGGGATCAAGTGCCCCCTCAGCAAATTTGTAGATGACACCAATCTGAATGGCGCTGTTGACACGCCTGAAGGACAGAATGCCATCCAGAGGGACCTGGATAAGCTCGAGATGTGGGCATCTGGGAATCACTTGTGGTTTAACGAGACCAAGTGCAAGGTGCTGCACCTGGGTCGGGGCAACCCTCGGTACCAACACGGGCTGGGGGATGAGCAGATCAAGAGCAGCCCTGCTGAGAAGGACTTGGGGTTGCTGGTGGGTGAGAGGCTGGACATGACCCGGCCATGTGCACTTACAGCCCAGAAAGCCAAACCTGGCCTGGGCTGCATCCAAAGCAGGTGAGGGAGGGAATTCTGCTCCTCTCCTCTGCTCTGATGAGACC
Organism: Myiotriccus ornatus; assembly: GCA_036023395.1. Lineage (NCBI taxonomy): Eukaryota > Metazoa > Chordata > Aves > Passeriformes > Tyrannidae > Myiotriccus > Myiotriccus ornatus. The sequence continues at coordinate 60,591,746 of JAYRBT010000093.1, forward strand.
CCACCTGGAGCACTGCATCCAGCTCTGGGGTCCCCAGCATATGAAGGACATTGACCTGTTGGAGCAAGTTCACAGGAGGCCACCAAATCGATTAGGAGGGAGGAGTATCTTTTCTATAAGGACAGGCTGAGAGAATTGGGATTGTTCAGCCTGGAGAAGAAAAGTGTGACCTAAGAAGCTTTAGTGTGACCTAATTGTGGCCTTCCAGTGCCCGAAGGGGACCTGCAAGAAAGGAGACCTTTTAAAAGGGCATGTAGTGACAGGACGAGGAGCAGTGGCTTCAAATTGAAAAAAAGTAGGTTTAAATAAGATATTAGGAAAAAATCATTTAGTGTTAGCACTAGAATAAGTTGCCAAGAGAAGATGCCCCTTCCCTGGAGGTGTTGAAGGTCAGGTTGGATGGAGCAGCAACCTGGTCTAGTGAACGTATCCCTGCCCATGGCAGCAGGGTTGGAGCAAGATGTTCTTTACAGTGCCTTCCAACCCAAACCATTCCATGATTCTATGGTGATTCTTTGATAGTACATAATCCCTTTGAGGCTCTCCTTCAGTTGTGAGTTAAAGCTAAATTATCCATGACAGGATGTCCTGTACTATTAAATGGCAGTTTGACAGAGCTCAAATTGACCTGAATTCGAAAGAAATGTCTAATTTTTTTGACCTAGTTTCAATTGCTTCCTTGAGAGAAGGGATAGAGGGAAAAACTGCAGATGAGAAAAACCGGACAATCAGGTGGAAGTTTGGACAAGTCATTGTTTCTTGTAAAATCTCTGTTTGTGTTCAGTAACCTCTATACAATAAGGGAAGCAGGGAGCTATCGACCTGCCCTGCTGTACCTTGGGGTTGTATCAACGCACTGGCCAAGAGCTGCGCATTGTCGAAACTGTCCCATCTCACTGGGGTTTGTTTTGTGCTTATTCGCAGAGCCTGAAGCTGCAGGATGGGGAACAAGCAGGAGAGTATGGACGAGGGAAGGGCATTGACTGTGCCGCTCTCACCTGCATGGTCCAGCTGGCCCAGATCATCCTTGGTGTGGGCCTGGGGCTCTTGGTTAGTGTTGCTGGCAGCGCTGTCACTGTGATTTCGGCATCCACGGTGGCTCTGGTCGGCTGCTGCTTCGTTGCTTTTTGTGTTCGTTATGTGGAGTAGGACTGTGAGAAGCGACTGGAAGAAATCTCCCCAGGGGAGTGTTTTCTTTCTGGGTCCATGGCACTGGTGCTGTTGCTGTGCTGACACTGCTGGCACATCCTCCTCTCTTACCTCCTTGGATCGGTTGCAATTCCAGAGCTTTATGAAATGGAGACTTGATAAAACTGGTTGCCTAATGCCTCAGATGCGTACACACACCCAGTGTATTCACATGCTGTGACATGTGACAGCCTGTCTGCCCACGGTATTTTGATGCCCTACATGAGGAGTCATTACAAAACTCCTCATTACCAATTTGTGGAAGTTAATAGATGAAGTATGTGATAAGCTGAAGTAATGTAAAAGGGCAGAGCTGGGAAGAAAGTTATTATTTATCTTCTTTTTCAGGTATTTTAAGTTTGGGGCTGTTCCCTCTGGTAGTCAAAACTGCAAGAGGATCAAGCAGGTATCGAAGGCCAAGCAGCGTGCAATTATGTTATGATTAATAGTACTGCTAAGGGGGATCAGTTAATTATCAGCCATGGTTAAAAGCAGGTTTGGGTGTGAAAAATGTTTGGCATATCAAAAAGATTGAAGATAATTGTTTAAAAACATAATTGTAAAGTAATTATTTCGTACTGAGTCCTGCTGCTTCGGTATAAATGAAGTGAAAGTACTAGCTAGGCTTGTCAGGAAAGTCTGCCTAAGTCTGCTTTGCAAATCCACGTGTAGGCACCTAAAAAATGTGTCTGTGGGGAACAGCTGCCATTTCTTCCTTTTTTAAAAACTGGCCTCTCAATTTTGATACTGTAATTTAAAAAATAAACTAGGCCAAAGTAAGAATTTGATGGATGGTTAAAAGCTACTTAAATCTTGGTGTTGAATAGGACAAGTATTTACTGTAAAGTAGTATCTCTATTTTCTCTATTTTCTTCATGCATGTAGCTTTGAGTGAAATGGCATTTGCTCTTTACAGAATATTGTAAATAAATTCAGTTCTGCAAAGCACTATCAGGAATTACTGTACAGTAAATACATAAGCCCAGTTGTTTGTATTTAATTGCTTATGAAGCTTCATTCTTATTTTTATAATATTGCCAGAGTTTTGGAAATCCTGTATTTGTGAAAGTTATATACTGTATTTATGCTGTGCTTCCTCTGTTCTGAAAACTCTCATATCCACTCACTATGTTGTATGTTAAGCCACATGAAGACAAATGCTAATGCAATATTGTTAATGAACACTGGGAGACTACTGCCAAATATGGTGTTTATCATTGGTTGTGGTGTTTTTTTCTCCTTTTTTCTTTTTAGTGTTGCACATGTATAATCAACACTATTCAGTCAAATGCAGTGTTGAGCTGATCAGGTCTTAGAAGCTCTGCAAGATATGAACTTACAGCACTACAAATAAATGGTTAGATTTGAGCATCAAGCGCCTCCAGACATGCATCAGCTTCATCATTTTTCTATGTTTTGAAGAGTAGAGTGAGTCATTTATTCTCAGGAAAACCAGTTTTCCCCTAGTTAAATCCTTAATAATTATAACAAGCCTATGGAAGGCTCACCTACATTTTCTTGTTGATGACTGTGTCCCCATTGTAGGCCCAAAAAGAGGGTCAGTGCATAGCAAACCTCACTAGAGCATCTTCATCCTGCCTTATGAAGAAACTACATTTTCATTTGTTTTGTGGCTCTTCATGTCACACCCATGGAAGAAAAAAGACTGAGGAAGACTTGAGTTCCTGGACTGTGCTTGAAACACTTTATGGGTGCTGAGATGGCTGGAGCACAAGGGTCTCAATGAGGACAAACAGGAGAAAGCCAGAAAATGAAGGATTGTTGTCTTCTCAATTCACTTTATGCCATCATTAACTCACTAACTTCCATTAACCGAGTATCTCCTGGGAGGAAAAATATTTATGGGAAAAGTGAGGCTTCTATGGAGGCATAAAAATAGAGGTGATCTGGTTTTATAGGACTGCACCACCTAAACCTGTGCTCCAGGAGCTGAGGTCATAAAGCTCTGATTCTACTGTGAGGCTGGGAAAGAAATTTTGCAGTGTTTACCTATGTCTTTGTCAATATTTTCTTTGAGTTCTAATGCCATCTGAACATTAACATTAAAACGGTCAGTGTTATCTCTGCTCTGTTGCACAAAGGGAACTCTGGCATTGATTCAGGCCCACAAAATGACTGTAGATCTGTAGCAATGTAAGAAGAGTTGTGATCCTGCAGAGAGAAGAGAGAGATGCCCATCATGTATATCAGTGCTTTTATTTATAAATGTATTCAGAGAAAATAGTTTCAGGAATTCATATTGCCATCTTTCTTAGGATCTTTCCCTTTAAAATCCACTGCATACTACAGAAGACAGAAAAGATTAGAGTCACTTTTTCTTTGGAAGTCTCTTCATAAAAATGTCCTATATTGCTTCTAAGACTTCAAAATAATACCTTTCTTTATGCATATTTGTCAAAAATAGCAAGCAGACAAAAAATACGTACAATTTGGAAAACCGTGTTCAAACCAAAAAGAATTATGATGGTGCTCATTCTGAAGTTGAAAATGTATTTCAAGTGTTAATGAAAACAATATAAAATGTTAGTAATTCATAAAAGGGGATAAGTAAATATTTCTTCTAGCAATAGAAATGTCACTAATATGTGTTACTAATATAATGTATTACTAATAAACGAAAGGGGATAAAATAACTATTTATTTCAGCAATAGAAATGCTAAAATGTTAAAATATTAAAAGTATTGAAGAATTGTACTGTGTGCTACTAATTTAAGAAGTTCCACCTTTTCTGTGCTTTTACATTAGTTCTGGACTTGAGCTATCAATATGATCATTTATTGTATTTAATATCAACTTCTGTTGCAATGATGTGAGTATAAAGTTACAAGTATCCCGTGTCCGGTCTTCACCATCTGGTTTTATTTCCATATACATAAAATCAAATCAATAAAGGTCTTCTTTGTATTATGTTTATGCAAGTGATACATTTAGATGAAACACACAGAATCACAGAATGGGTCAGGTTGGATGAGCAACCACAGTGGGTCATCTGTCCCAACCTGACCGTCCTGTCTGACCATCCCAGGGCACATGGCACAGGATTACATCCAGATTTTTGAATATTGTTTGAATATTTGTTTTTACTATCTCTAGTGAAGAAAACTTCACAGCCTCTCAGTCATCTCTTTTTGAGGCAGAACAGGCCAGGCCCCCTCAGCTTTTCCTTATAAGAGAGATGCTCCTGTCCCTTAATTGTCCTTGTGTCCTTTTGCTGGACCTTCTAAAAGATGAGATGTCTTGTGATAACCAACCCCTCCTCCCTCCCACTTTGACTAAAGAACTCATGGCTGAGCAAAATGAGCAGGAAACAGCCTACAATCTTATCTCCATGGCATTTTCCTTTTTCTTTCTCATATGAACATCTGCCTCTTATTCCCATTTAACAAGCAGTCATGTCATGCAAGCAAAACCTCCAAGGAACCTTTGGTTCTTTTGTTTAGAGGAGTTGGAGTATTAGTAATGTGACAGGTGTTTGGGTTTGGTTTGGTTTTGTTTGTTTCCCCCTCACTCCCTGAAGTGTTTGTTCTGTCTTTCACAGTGATCCCATTCTTTGACTTGCTTGAAAACAAACAACTCAGAAGGCCTGTGGCAGATAATTTTTTCTTCCAGCTAAACTACACAAGTCAGGATGAATCATAAATGTCTTTGCTTTGGGAGAAATCACAGCTTTCACATTGGTGCCCATGAATCACTACCAGTCCCTGCAGCATGTCAAAAGATAGGAAGAATGGTGTAAGTGAATGTGGCAATGGTGACATTTGATATTTCTGAACTGTAGAGGGATTGTTTCATGGAGGAAAATGGTGGAAGCATCTGCTGTAAAATGTCTTTGAAGGATTTTGGGCATGATAAAGCTATAAAAAAATTATATATAAAACAAAATTTTCCCCTCTAAGTTTCCAGCATTCATTTCTCATTCTCTGGCTGCTCCTTCTTACTTACTCAAGAGGCAAATGTTCGGGGTCACTTGTCCAAGACTAAACTGTGAAAAGTGATTTGCAATTTTTATAGGCCCAGCTGGGATGCATCCATGAGCGCTGAGCGAGCTGGCAGACATTGTAGCCAGGCTGCTCATAATCATCTTCAAAAGGTCATGGAGATCAGGAGAGATGACTGAGGACTGGGAGAAAGCAAATGTCACCCTGGTCTTCAAAAAGGGCAAGAGGGAGGACCCAGGGAACTATTGGCCAGTCAGCCTCACCTCAATCCCTAGACAGACGATGCAGCATCTCATCCTGGAGGCCACCTCTACCCACACGGAAGACAAGAAAGTGATCAGGAATAGTCAGCATGGACTCAGTAAAGGTAAATCATACTTGACCAACCTGATTGCCTTCTAGGATGAAACAACTACCTGGACAGATGAAGGGAGAGCAGTGGATATTGTTAACCTTGACTTGAGTAAGGCTTTGACACTGTTTCTCACAAAATTCTCATAGGCAAACTCAAGTGTGGGTTGGATCAGTGGACAATGAGGTGGGTTGAAGTGGCTGAGTGGCAGATCCCAGAGGGTTTGTAAGGGCACAGGGTCTATTTGGAGGACTGTCACTAGTGGTGTCCCTCAGAGTTCTATACGGGGCCCAGTATTGTTTAACTTGCTCATCAATGACTTGGATGAAGGGGCAGACGCCTCCTCAGCAAGTTTAGTGATGACACAAAGCTGGGAGGAGTGGCCAATACCCCAGAGGGCTGTACAGCCCTTTGGAAGGATTTCGACAAGCTGGAGAGATGGATGGAGAAGAGCCACCTGAAGCTGAACAAAGGCAAGTGCAGGGTCCTGCACCTGGGGAGGAATAACCCCTGCACCAGTGCAGGCTGGGGGCCTATGTGCTGGAAAGCAGCTCTGCAGAGAAGGACCTGAAGGCACTGGTGGACAACAAAATCTCCATGAGCCAGCAGTGTGTCCCTGTGGCCAAGACGGCCAGTGGTATCCTGGGGTTCATTAAGAAGAGCACTGCCAACAGGTTGAGCGAGGTGATCCTTCCTCTCTGATCTCAGAGGTGCCTGGTGAGGGCAGATCTGGAGTGCTGTGTCCAGTTCTGGGCTCCTCAGTACAAAAGAGACACAGAGTTCCTGGAGTAGGTCCAGTGGAGGGCTACAAAGCCTATCAAAGGACTGGAGCATCTCTCTTGTGAGTAAAAGCTGCGGGAGCTGGGCCTGTTCAGCCTTGAGAAGAGACAGCTCAGAGGAGACCTCATCAATGTCTATAATTACCGAAAGGGAGGGTGCCAAGAGGGCAGAATCAGGCTCTACTCGGTGGTGCTGAGCAATAGAACAAGAGACTGTGGGCAGAAACTGATGCACAGGGAATTCCACCCGAATATGAGGAAGAACTTCTTTACTGTGCCAGTGTCGACCAAACATTGAAACAGGTTGCCCAGGGAGGAGTCTCCCTCATTGGAGATATTCAAGAACCATCTGGACACCATCCTGTGAAACCTGTTCTGGGATGACCCTGCTTGAGCAAGAAGGTTGGACCAGATGACTCACTGTGGTCCCTTCCAGCCTGACCCATTCTTTGTGTGAATTCTGTTGCCTTCTACGGTGTATTCAGTATCATACATTGCTCCTTTAGATAGGCAATATGTGTTAACCAGTTGCATTTCCTAAATTTTCTTATTGGAAATGAAAATTTTACCTCCTCTGTATTAATATTTTACCTGTGCATTAAATATAGTGACTTCACATCATGCAGAGACTTCAAACCAGAGACTATTACTGTGTTGCTTCAGGTAAGGGCTTGCAGTCGTAAGAGGACAAAATTCAGTGCTTTCAGCTCTGCGCTGCATATTAGACTGAGAAAAGGCGATCCTGTCTGATGTTTTCAGGGAGAGACATCTGTGACGTTTTCCGAAAAACAGAATTATCCCGCTTTTTTGCAAGGACGATTCCCCAAGGCTGTGCGGGCTCCGAGGAGGAGCGGCCGCCGAGCTCCCTCCACCGAGGGGTCCTTGGGTGCCCCCTCGTGTTCAATTACATTACGGCACCTCTCCAGACCGAGAGGTCCTGTGCCTTTTTCCGCCTTGCCCTGGGGTTTCCCCCTAGTGATGCACTGCTGCAGTTCAGTTCTCCTTTTTTTTCATTTTTTTTTTCTTTTTTTTTTAATTTTTTTTTTTTTTTTGGTGCGCAGACGACAAAGGAAAGCCGCTTGCTACCAGCTATAACCCAGCTGCCTAATGCGGTGAAAGCACTGCGCTGTGGACACGCGGTGGTAGCAGACCCCCCACACCGAGGACATGCTCAGCATCAAACTCCTGGCAGAATTTGGCCTTTGAAGCCTTCAGTGGTAGCGCCAAGGGTTAACCCTACGCTGCAGCCAGCCCCCACGTTTTTGTCAGATGAATTTTTGTTGTGTTGGTCGCCAGCAGGTGAGGTGCATCTTGAGGTGGGACAATTGGTCACAGCACACAGAGAGGCAACATCAGAGTCTTTGACACCTCTGTTTTCAGGGCCCCTCTGCTCCTTAGGGGCTGAGGAGGAGATACGAAAAATACGAGAACTGTGGAGTCTAAGATGCGAAAGAGGGTAAGGAGAAGTTTCTGTCAGAGATGCCTTTTGTTAAAGTCTGGGAGCACTAGCCTGGAATCACATGGCTGGCAGATCATCACAGAAGTGCAGATGTCTCTCAAATGATTTGGGATTTTCCAACATTCAGATTTACTTTTGTTTAAATAAAATTAATGCTATCTTGCAATGAAATTTCCAGTTTACTCAGTTCACAGAGATTTTGAGAGCTGAAGTACTTGTTTCTTTAATAAGTGCTGAAAGTCCAACAGTCCAATCCCAAGTAGGTCTTTAAGAAATATATCCCAAATATTGACATAATGTTGCAAAGCATGGCAATAAACCATAAAACAAAGCTCTTAGAACTATGATTCCCTCTGAGAGAAAGATGGCACTTTATTAAAGCATATGGTGTTCTTTCCTGAACAGGAACTTTGCATTTTGGAATATTTTACTTGAAATGAATTTATATCATGAGCTCAAAATTCAAGGTTTCAGTCTATATCTATACCTCTCAAAATGTAACCCCAAATGTGGAATTTAAACTATATTCTTCTTTTCACCATCTATGATTGACTGTACGGATTGTTTAATACAGTGATGTTGGATCTCTGCTACTTTCAGTTCAGGAGCTCATGGTTAGTTCTCTACCTCTATCTGCATCACTGGATTTGCCCATGAAAAAGGGAATGGAATTCAGCAGAAAATGGAGTTCAGCAGGAAATCACTTGTGATGGGCAAGAGGAAGCCTGTATTTCCCTGAGCCCTCTCCACAGTTTCGGCAGAAATAAAGAGCAATAAAAATGTATTTGAAATCATTTAATAGACAGTTTGAAATACACAGTAGTAGGTGACTTGGGGGCATAAAATTTTTAGAGGTTTTTCAGAATAAACATGAAGTAAGACAGACACGTACTAATCCTACTGTTTTGGAACAGAGATAAAGAGCAATTTATTTGCCATCACAGAATCACACAAAAGCACAGAATAGTTGGGGTTGCCTTTGGAGTTGACCCAGTCCCTGCCCCCTGCTCAGCGTAGAGTTGCTAAAGCAGGCCAGTCAGTGTCGAGTCAGATTCTGAGCATCTTCAAAGCTGAAGACTCCACAGCCTCTCCAGGCAACCTATTCCAGTCCTTGATCACTCACCACTAGAAAGTTGGAGTTTTTTTCTTACATTTAAATGATATTTATGGAATTCGCGCCTATTGCCTCTTGTCCACATTCCCCGGAGGATACTTAGAAGAGTCTGATTCCAGCTTCTTTAATTCCCCACCCACATTAGGTATTGATATATACACACTGACAAAATCCCCAGCCTTCTCAGGTCCAGACTGAATAATTCCAGCTCCATCAGCCTTTCCTAACATGATTAATGATTCAAGCCCTCTGTCATACTGAAACTTCTCTGGTAGGTAAACCAGAACCAGGCAACTTGCCCAGAACTGGGCACAGCATCTCAAATATGGCCTCACCAGCTTGAGCTTGATCTGCTGGCAGTGTTCTGCCTAATAGAGCCCAGGATGCAGTTGGCCTTTGCTGCAAGGGCATGTTGCTGACTCGTGTTCCCCTTGTCCACCAGAATCCCCAGGTCCTTCTCTGCAAAGCTGCTTTCTCCAGCCTGTACTAGTGCAGGAAGTTATCCACCCCTTCCCCTGGTGCAGGACTTTGCACTCCCTTTGTTGAACTGCCTGGGATTCCTGTCAGCCCTTTTCTCCAGCACACTGAGGACCCTCTGAATGGAGTACAACCCTGTGGTGTACCAGCCACTCCTCCCAGTGCACGTGCGCTGAGGGTGCACCCTGTCCCATTGTCCACATCTTTAATGAAGATGTTGAAGAGGACTGGCCTCAGTACTGATCTCCAGGGCACAGTCACTGCCTTCCAGCTGGATTTTTTGCTGCTATTAATCACAACACTTTGCACCTATCAGTTCAGTCAGTTTCAATCCAACTCACTTTCCACTCACTAGTCCATACGTGATCTGTTTGTCTATGAGGATGTCATGAGAGAGAGCATCAAAAGTCTTACTTATGTCAAGATAAACAACATCAGCTGCTGTCACCTCAACTGCCAAGCCAGTTGTCTAATTAGAGAAGGTTTACCAGCTTGGTCAGATGTGATTTCCCCATCATCTTAACTCTAGGATAACTGTTGGAGGCAATGAATTGAAAACAAATTTATTATCCCAGTTTTAGTACTTAGCCTGGAAAGAAAATTCAAGGTATTTGATTTTCAGATCTCTTTTCTAAGCTGATCAGACTTTTACACAAGTACAGAAACAAGCTGGTTTTTTACGAGATTCCAGTTTTATCCAGCATGCTGTTAGATGTGACTGCTGAATGAAAGTGGAAAGGTTCGATTACTCTAGAAGAAAGTGTTGAATACTTAATTTGATCATTGTGCAATTGACCATACTCATTCAGCTGGTCTCTGCAAGAAAAAACACAGATGGAGAAATAGTATTTCATTGTCCCAAGAAATGGATGAGTAACGGAGGTCTCTGAGTAATCTACCTTACCTTTATTATTTCCCACAATAATAGTAAGCAGTCTTTCCCAAGCAGGTAGACCAAGGTTTTCAAAAATCTGTAAACTCAATGGACTGCTTCTGTCTCCAGATGAGTTTTTGGACCAGTTTGCTCAGCCATCCTGTAAGTCCATATTTTACAGGTAAGATTTTGGGAAGAACTCTGAGGCTATGCACAAACATAGGCTGAGGAACCTGCTTATATGTGTTAGCAGCTACACTTTAGCACAGGACTGAGTTAACTGAGGTTCTTTTAACTGCTTAATCATGATAAAAAGGTATTTTCAATAACCTTCTTTGAATGGCAAAAGAAGAAATCCGTTTTGAAGCAGCAGAGAAATAACTTTCACTAAAAAAAAAAGGAGATGTAAGCTCTTAAGTCCTTGAGCTGCATCTCACCATAGCTATGTCTGCTCAGGCTCAGGGATACAAATTAGATCAGAGCTTCAGTGCAGGAATTCAATTGAATAATCAAGTTTTAGAGTAGACAGCCATGAATGAGAATGAAGGAGACTAGATTTTTTTTTTTTTCACTGCTAAAATGAGTGCCAGAATAACTCACTGAGAAAATGAAAGGGTATTTCTACTGAGATGGGAAACCTGGAAATGCAGTGGAGGTTGTTATTACATTAAGAGCTTGGTTAGTTATTTAAGGGGCTGAGGCATTTAAAAAGTCCTTCAGCAATCAAAGGTTTTGCCTAATGAGAATATCCGGTCTTTAAAGGTTCTTTCAGTTTGTCACTAGATGTCAGCCTGCACCTTCGGGTCCCTATTGTTCTATAATGATGTGCATCTCTCTACCAGCGCCCCACCAGCAGCCTGAACACGGGAGGAGACCAGTCACAAAAACCTCTTAAAGGACTCCCTAAGTATTGTTTTGTATCCTTCAGCAGTGTTTATTTTAGTCCATGAAAAGGTGACTGTTACAAATGAAGACATGAACATATGTAGGAAACAGGAGCGTTTGTGAAGCATGTTGTGCTGATTACTTAGGAAACCAACGGATACCCCGTAGGATTTGTTGCTGTCGAGCTGGGAAGACCCCCTGCTGAGGCCACACACCTGATGCCGTGTGCACAGTCAGAGTACCTTCCTCTCAAGGGCCTGGTGGGTGCCCCTGCCTGTGCAGCTCAGAGCCCGGATTTCATGCTCTGTTAGCTGGGGTTCACAGCATGTGTGACGCAGAACTTGTCTCTGCTCAGGCACCGCTAGAGCAGTGCTCTTTGGCCATGCTGGACACACACTGAGCTGCACAGCCTGAGCTGCTGGTACAGCCTAAACCAACATTTGGTGTGGATGGGTTGTGCCTCTTTCAAACAGCAGATTCATGGCTGGTGGATCAGTGGCCTGAGAGAGAGCTGTCCCCTAAGTCCCTACACACCCAAGGTATTTTCCTGTTTGGGTGATTTGCCAAATGTAATGTTTTTATGTCTGTAATGCTCAGACACCTGGGGATTTCCTCAGGGAGTGGTACCTTGCTAGTATTTTGGGATAACTATGGGTTGTTCTGAACACGATCTATTTTACTGTGTTGTTTTGCTGGCATAAAATTATGTCTACATTGACATCCACAAAAGCACATGGGTTTTGCCATACTGAGCACCACAGAGGATGTCTTTTAGGTAGTTTGCTATCTACTGAAATTCACAGTCATGCTTTAGACACTTGGATAGCTCTTTATTTAAAGCACAAGAACATTTAAGCATCAGATAGAGAATAAATTCCCAGCAAGCAAGAAATTATGCTGTTCAAAAGCAAACAGTAAGCAGCGCATCTGGCTGTGAGATTCCTCCTGTCTCCTTAATTTAGATACTTTCTCCTGGCCTACAGAGATGCGTTATATCTCTCTGAATTCTGGACTTAGGAGTTCCTGGTATCTTTTTCTCATCCAACTGTGCAGCTTTCTTCACCTGCAGCACAGATGTTAGAGCTTTCTCTCAGAATCTGTGAGACCCAAATGAATTTTTTGCAAACCCTTCAACTCACTAGGCTGTTATACCTGTAGGAAGGCCTCTGGTTCTTGCACAGCATACTGAAAAGTTAATTGGACCAGGACCTGAAAAGTTAATTGGACCACGACCTGGGAGCAAGTTAAGCATTGTTCTTGGAAAGCGGAGATGTAGAATCCAGATCTGGATCCAATTTCTCTTCAGTATTTACAGTGAAAAAATATTGAGACAATTCCTCTTTGGAGATTACACCCTAACCACTATGCTGCCAGGTAGTGTTTGAGGGCTTACTTTCCCCTTCTGATGCAGCAATAGTGAGCAATTCATGCAGCAGGAAACTGTTTCAAGCCAGAGAGTTTGAGCACATTCACAAAGTAGCCCAGAGGTTCAGTCGTTCCCCTGGGATCTGGAAGGGGGGAAGCTGGATCTCTCAGGCTGTGGGTGAGAGCTATGCCCCTAATTCAGCGTTTCAAACAGGAAGAGGAAGGAGCATAATCTGCAGACACACTGAAGGTGAGACCAAAGAAGCACATCTAGACATAGATTCAAAGGGATGGAGGGAATGAATTAAGTTTACAGCCTCTCCTGACTTAGTGTGGCATGGCACAGTGTCTCCTGTGTCAGGATGCAGAGTTGCCTCCCTCGCAGGATACACAGCGTGGCCAGTCCCAACAGAGATATCCCCACATCTGTATGAGCACAGAGATAAGTGCTACAGAATTAAGCTGATTTAGGCATGCCCAGGAGCAGACTTCTAGGCACAAAAACTTTCACTAGAAAAAACTTTAAGTACCTATAGACTTACACTGGTAGCCAAGTCAGGATTTAGGAAGTCAGAGAGGAAGTTGTACAGTACTCAGATGCTCGAGTTCTTCTGTGGATATATCTGATCTCTTCAGAGTCTTTGCATCTGTGTAAGTATGCCCATCAGCTGGCAGCTCATTTCTCTTGTTCTCCTCCAGACATCTTGGAAATAAGCATCTTCCTAGTTAGCAAGCGCCCCAGGCTGTAGAAGTCTCTTCTGCTTTGAAAAAAAAACCAGCTTCTCCTTACAAGTAGCAGAACCAGCTGCTTTCAGACCAAGCCCAAATTTTACAACAGGAGTTACCAACATGTACAGTAAACAGCATCTGAAAATCATAAATGCCACTAACGGCACTTCAGTTTTCTCTGGACAGAAATAGTAGCAAGTTTCTTCCACATCAGTACTGAAACAACCCCCTGCCTAAACATATTTTTAGCAGTCAGGCAGATGTTGGAGTTAGACTGCAAGGAAAAGGACTGGAAATAGAAAGGAGTTTTGAATGTCGTATTTAAATAATCATCTCACACATAGTATAAGGAATTAATGAACTTGTGTTCTGTAAACAAAACCAGAACTGTTGCATTTCTCTATCTTTTAAAACAAATATTTTGACCTTTACATTTTAAATTATTTTTTCCTCATAATTAAAAATAAAATTTAAAAAAGTAAATATATAGCCTTACCATAAAAACTTTCACAGCTTATAAATACACTTTTTCATCCCCATAAAAGTTCATTTCAGATCACCTCAAATTATTTCCTGGGTGTTTCTCTGGAACAGAGACTGGGTCAGGCATCGTCCCTGACATTCTCTAGGCTACAGAAGTGCTGACCTGCAGGTCCTAGGGCTGCTCAGCCTAGAGGAACTGGAGTTAACTGAAACACTGGCAAGGGTCAGTGCAGACCCTTAGCAGAACAAAAGCCATTGTACTTGGTTTTAACTGAGCCCAGAAGTATACCAGAGCAAGTGACGTGAAGTGTCTAAGATTGTTTCTTTTTCCCCGTTTGCTTTATTATTATTATTATTATTGTTATTATTATTTTATTTACAGTTGTGCTGGTTTCCTGAAGTGAAATACGAACAGTCTGAAGTGCAGCAAGAATAAAGCCTGCAGCCTCAGTGCACTGGGAAAGATGCTGCCTTGCTCCACATTGTCTTGAGCAGTGAGGTTTTCCCCCAGCAGCCTGGAGAGAGTCTGGGGAACACAATGTCGGGGGCTCACACCCTCCCCTCCAAAACCAAGCAAAGCAACACCTCCCCATCAAGATGTAAGTTCTGTCCTTGGGTTTGTCCTTGGATGTCTGGGGTGCTCTATATCCTGGCAGCAGGTGAGGGGTTGGGGGTAGCTAGAAAAACATATCCCGCACAGATCTGGAGGGGAGCATAGTGCCCCTTGTCCCCCCTCTTTCATGGGTCCCTCAAAGAAGACAAAGGGGCTAAGCCTTAACAACAGGAGCTCTGTACCCACTTGTCCTGGCTGTTCCCATTAGGGCAGGTTTGAAATAGGACATAGGCTGTCTGATCCCTGTGCCTGCACTGGAGCCCAGGGAGCAGTGACCACAGTCAGGCTGGCACCTTTTACAGTGTCCTGCAGCAGTGAGAAAGGAGCTCAGCTCCCTCTCCCTGCCACAGACAAACACTCAGGGTGGGAGGGCTGCTGGCCTCTCGTTGCTTTCAAGCCCAACTCGGGGGGGGACACAGCCAAGGCCTCCCAGCCTTACTCCACTCTATGCAGCCACTCTACTTGCTGTGGTACTTTACACATCCTACATCTTCCCCGGCTGGAGTAACCATCACCCTCTCCAGTTTCTGTGACCCAGAACATGTACAAGCACTAAAAGGCATCTCCTAGAGACACCTCACCATGTCTCCTTCTACTCCTCTTTTCCAGCTTGGGGCGTATTTTCATCAAGTGTCCAAGGGCAGATACAGCCGCAGAAGAGCATCTCTCACACAGAAGTCCTTCTTCACCCATCCCTCCTCCCCTTGTCCCTGGCAAGGCATTCAATATCCCAGGGCCACACCTTTCCCAGAGCCCACAGTCCCACCCCCCAGAGCCCCCTGCCGGTCTCAGCAGCGATGCTCCATGGAGCTGGCAGGCAGCAGGTCACAGCGGCTGCTGTACATCACCACTCCGGGAGGGTAATAGGCCACCTCCGGCTGGATGGCGGCAGCAGGGGAAGCAGCAGTGACAGGGTGGACAGGCACAGGCACCAAGGCATGCAGGGCCTGCTCCTCCTTCTCAGGCTTGGTGGTGTCAGTGAAAGGGCGCATGGTGGTGAGGGAAGGTGAGGTGATCCTCCAGAGGAGGCTCTTCAGTGCCTTGCGAAACTCCCTGCGCATGAGGCAGTAGAGGATGGGATTGAGGCAGCTGTTGGAGTGTGCCAGGCACACGCTGATGGGGAAGAGGTACACTTGGGAGAGGAAGTACTCATTGCTGAAGTGCACCACGTTGAGTTTGATGAGTATCCCCCATGTTGTAAGTGCTTGATTAGGCAGCCAGCATAAGAAGAAAGACAACACCACGATGGACACTGACCGAGTCACTTTGGAGCGGCGCTTGGTGCTGGGGCCGCTGCAAGTGCTGCCAACGTGCTTGCCAGTGATGAAGCGGACCAGGAGCAAGTAGCAGAGACTAATGATGACCAGTGGCACCACAAAGCCCAGCAGCACCTTCTGGATGTGGTACAGACCCAGCCAGAACTGGCCATTGCTGCCTCGGCCCTCTGGGAACTTGACAAGGCAGAGAACATCATCAAAGACAGTGGCAGTGGTGGAAAAAATGGCATGGGGCAGGGAAGCCAGGACAGCTGACAGCCAGATGAGTGCACAAAGCCACTTGGCAGAGCAGCAGCCACCCAGAGGGTCTCCTCGACGCTGATTTTTCAAGGCTGAAGCCACAGAGCGGTACCGAGCCACACTCATGGCAGTGAGAAAGAATACACTGGCATACATATTCATGGCTGTCACATATGAGACAATCTTACACATTGCCTTGCCAAAGAGCCAGTTGAAGTCTAGTGCGTTCTCCACTGCCCAGAATGGCAAGGTCAGCACAAACTGGAAGTCAGTCACTGCCAGGCTGGTCACAAAGAGGTTGATGGAGGATTTTCTCCAGCCTTGCTTGCTTTTCATCAGGTACAGCACCAGCAGGTTGCCCACCAGCCCCAGGGCGCACACCACGGAGTACACCAGCGAGATGACAATCCGCACCACGTCAGAGCTGTCTCCCTGCATCCCGTCAGCCCGCTCCAGGTTGATGTTCTTGAACAACTGCAGGAAGGACAGGTTGCTCCTGTTGTCCATTTGAGCACCCTCCAGGAAACCCAGCGGTGCGTCCCAGGACTCCCGGTCCGCTCCTTCTCTCATGCCAGCGGCCGGCGAGGAGGCACCGCGCTCGCAGGGCTCGCCCATCCCATGCTAGGGTGGGAGACGGGTCCGCGGCAGATTTTTTCCCCCAGAAGCAGACCGGCAGCGGCAGTGTGGACAGGGCACGGGTTGTTCCCGGCTGGATGGACGGCACAGCCGCTCGTGGCTGGGTGGCACGGCCGCTCCCCGCTGGAAGGACGACACCACTGGCGCCGCTCCCGCTCCGCGCCGCGCTTATATCCGCGCCGGCGGGGCCGGGGCATGCGCGCTGGGCGTGGAGCTCTCCCGGGTGCTGAGCGCGGCTCCGCCGCTCCCGGACCCCCGGATCCCCGCGGCTGCTCCCCACGGATCGCCCCCGTCCCGTCCCGCCTACCTGGGGGGGAGCGGCGCCTGTGAACCAGCCGAGCCCCTGCGGGCTGAGCTCATCAAGCGCCCCGCCAGAGGCGATGCCCATGCGATTCCCCCCACCCCGATGTGATACCCCCGATGTGCGCCCCGTGGGTCAGCCCCCGCAGAAACACCCAGCCTTCCACCCCCTGCGCGGGGAGCAAGTGCTGGGGCCGAGTCGCAGCTCCGCCGAGCAGCAGGGTGAGCCCGAAACAAGCTGAGCTCTCACGCCTGGGAAAACTCGGCACCAAGCCGGAGCGCGCCTCGCCATCCCCAGGATGACCACGTTCCGCACAGCGGCTGACAAAAGCCTCTCCTGCTTTGGGGACGTCGAGAGACGGTGGCTCTCCCTAATTTTAAAACGAATGGCACGTACAACGAAGCTGTGAAGTCCGGCTGGTTGTGGCACGCAGTGCTTGGGCAAAGAGAAGAGCGGGAGCAGCCGGTTCCCCGGGAGGGAGGCGGAGGGGCGGCCGCGGGATCACACCCGCAGGGGGCCCCGTCGCGCCGGGAAGCGGCGGCGGCCGGCCCCGGCCCCATCCCTGCCGTGCTTGGGGCCCAAAACTCACCTCCCCACCAAGTCTGCAGCAGAAAGATAAAGCAACCGACGGGAATAAGGAACGGAGGTTTGCCTTCTTTTGCCTGCTTTTAAATAAACCGAGATAACCGCTCATTTCGAAAACCAAATAGATTCTAAATATATCTAAATAAAGCACTGTGAATCAGCCATCAGGGAAAGATTAACGGAACATTTAACAAGTAAATTATTTCTCCATTGATTTATCTCGCTGAACTTCCTGCACACCTCATTGTGTGTGCCATTTGTTGCCAGCAGTCCACTCATCACTTTGGTTTATATCTACAGAAACCGTGTAAAAGTATCAGCTGGATCATGGTATGGGAGCTTTAAAGGGGAACAAGAGTAATTAGGAAGTTTTATATATCATTCATATTGCATATAATGAATATAATTACCAAATTATGCAATGCTCTGGGAAGACAGCCTCCACATTACTCGCTATACTAAATATATTGGTATTAGAATGACATATTAAATGTAAAAAAAAGGGCCTTCAGAAGCCTGACTGCAGGAGCCCTTGAAAAATGGACTCCTGACATTTCTTCCTGTCATGGTCTAACCCCAGCCAGCAACCAAACACCACACAGATATTCACTCCCCCACCAGAGGCATGGGGAAGAGAACTGGAAGGGTAAAAGCTAGAAAACTCGTGTGTTGAGATAAAGACAGTTTAATAGGGAAAGTAAAAGTTTATGCACAAACAGAGCAAACCAAGGAATTAATTCATAGCTTCCAGTGAGCAGGAAGGTGTTCAGCCATTTCCAGAAGACCAGAGCTCCATCACAGTTATTTGGGAAGACAAAATTCATCACTCCAAACATCACTGTCTTCCTCCTTCTTCCTACCACTTTATTTACTGTGCATGATGTCATATGGTCTAGAACATCCCTTTGGTTACTTTTGGTCACCTGTCCCAGCTGTGTCCCGTCCCAGCTTCCTGTGGCCCCCCAAACTCCTTGCCAGTGTGGCACTATGAAAGGCAGAAAAGGCCTTGGTTCTGTGTAAACACTGCTCTGCAATTACAAAAACATCTCTATATTACCAACTTTGTGTTCAGCACAAACCAGATATACATACCAGCCACTGTGAAGAAAATTAACTCCATCCCAACTGAATCCAACACACTTCCGCACTTTTTCCAAATTATGGATTTTTTTCCTAGGCTCCCATACCTCTTAAACACTGACTAAGCTCACATTCAGGAGGCATTTTCAATGGTAGGGCATTAAGCTGCATCTCTTAGCCTGCTGAATGGCAACAGTTCCTCAAATTCTCTCATGGAAAGGAAACCATCCTTGCTGTGAAACTGACAATCCCATCAGTCCCAACAGTGTTGCAATCAACTGTAAAACTGTGCATGCAGAAGAGAAAGCCAAAGATCCTTCAATGGCAATAGAACAACTATATAAACAAGCAAAGTGAAAACACCGAGTTTCAATCAGAGCTGCAGCACTGCAGAGGCTCTGTAAAGAGTGCAGGAGCTGAGGTGTCCACCAGCCCCCCACAGTGATAGCTGCCTTGGCACTAGTGTCAGCACTTATCCAAAACCAGGGTTAGTAATATATTTGCAACAAGCAAGTTCTTGTTTAATTTCACCTCTCTACTTGGTCCTGCTATTAGCTTACAAGGTAAAAAAAAAAAATAAAAAATCTGGAATTGAGTCATACAGAGGCTATGATTCGTTCACTTGGTAAATCATTAGTGAGACTGACAGTGCAGAAGTGGATATTTTTCACATTGAATTCTGCCCCTGTTCTCATCACATTGCTACCTCCACACTCAATTTTGAATATTTTACTGGAAAAATTGCAGCAAGCATGTCTTGCAAAGAATAATTTCTTCTACTATTTCTTCTGCTAGGCCCATCTTGTTGATACATAACAGAGTCTGAAAAGTAATAATCATTCAGAAAGGTGAGGAGGATGGAAACAATGTCCAAAGATACATTGCTTTTTCTCTTAGTCACCCAGAGAAAGCCACAAAGTGTGTGAACTGAGGTTGCAAGTGTGAAATGTTTGTCCAAGGTTTCTCCTCATATTCTGAACGCCAGACAAGTTCCTTTTTAGCCTTGGTTGGAGTGTATTTTTCTTTTGTCATTCATCTTAGTGAAGTTTTAGAGGCAGATAAGGAAACTTGCTACACTTAGATGAATAATAAAGGAAATATTTGCTGAATAATTTAACACATTGTCAGAACACTTCCATAGCTGGAAAAATGTTTAAAAAGCCATCAGCTACTTTCAAAAAGTTTTGCCATATTCATCAGATACAGTACCCAAGGCTCATTGTTCTGGAAAATGTTGTCTTCTGTTTGTTCCCTATTCATTTCACCAATGCTGCTAAAGACTTGTTGCTAATATGTAATTTTTCAGACTCTTTTTTTTATCAAAGTGTCAGTGTAACTGGTGTTAATGACTCAAACTTCCTGAAAACTAAAATGAACTTGACAGGCATAGGCTTTTGTGATGTATTCTGGTGATAACTGTGAAAAAATGGCTGATTTGTTTGTTTTGGAAATCTCAAACAGATCCTGCAGGGTTTCTAAGAGGCTTTTTGGGGTATATGTAGTATTATGCTAAAATAATCCAAGGGGCTGAGGTTGCTAGATTGCCTGCAGACAGGATCCATCAGCACAGTAAACTTAAGAAGCTTTCACCAGTTCAGATCACCAACAGAAGCTGCCATTGATTCTGACCATATTGTAACACTGATAAAAGAGTCCCTACAGGTGTTTCTAAAACAGCATTTAAAAATATTTCAGATAAAAACGCAAAAATCCTCCCAACATCTGCCAAAAATTATAATTTTCCTACAATTCACTGTAAAGAATTCCTATAATTTTTCACTTCCTTTACAGACCTTGTACACAAACTACAATTTTACTACAATTATAACAGTGACTGAACCACCTGGACGCTCTTCTGAAATGTTTTGCCAAGGGAGATGAGTTTCTGTTTTCAAAATGAAATTCATTTTTGTAGCTTAAAATAGATTATTGAAATGTTGAATATATCACTTAACACAGAAACATGGGACTATTTCTCGGGGTATTTTTATAGCAGGAAGGGATGTTTAATTTTTTTTTATTTTGTTTTCTATTTGACATGCTGAAGTAAAATGTAGTAATAGGAAAGCTCTTGAACAGATTTCATTAAAAAGAGTTAGTAATATATATTACTTTAATGGGTTTTACATTATTCTTAAATGTTGCATTCTTGCAATTGCATTCTGTTTATGAATAATTCTTTTTATGGCATTTTCTTTTCATTAAAACAAAATTCTGGAGGAAGAGATGGAAACAGGAAAACGAAATTTCACATTTGTTTATTTTCTCAGTTCCGATTTCTGGAATCCATACGGTCTCCCTTTGGCTTTTTATGAGCTGAAGGCTACAATCTCATGTTTTTGACTGAATTCAGACAATAACTGTTACATTTTGAACTACATTTTACAACTCTACTTTCTCCATCCTGGGAGTGAAGGTCTGGTGTGACTTCGTGTGGGAAGATTTTAATGGCAATTCTTTTATTTAAAATGCAGTAGAAAATGTATAGAGGTTTTCATTACAAAATCTCAGATGACAAAATGATCATACAGTGCTTCATGCTATGCTTCATGAACCACAGACATATCCTCAAGAAAGTATTATTTGGACACAGAAGTAAATTTTAATTCAAGAAATCCCCAAATCACTTTAATCATGTTCATCTCCTCCCATCATTTGCTTTCTAGACAAACTACTGAGAACATATTTTTCTGGCATGAATTTTCATTAAAAATTAATTTCATTGTGGCTTGTTGCTCCAGAAATATGCTTTTAAACAGTTAATATGGATAGTAGGACAAATGAGTTTTTAAATTCACGTAGTCCAAGCACAAAATTATAAATTTGGGAATTAGCTCACCACTTAAAAATAACAATCAATATTTGAAGACTCATTAGGAATTTGAGTGTGAGCCTCCCAAAAAATTTCATGTAATAGAATCACTGACTACTTTAGAAATGCTTCATTCTAATACTTGGATCTGCCCACAGACATACCATAAGTGGAATGTCAGCAAATATTTTTTTTGCACGAGTAACTTATGAAATTCCAAAAATCTTTAAAACTATAATGAATTGGAAGTTGAGGGATCCAGCAGTCTCCAGTTCAATTACTAATAGTTAGCTATGTTAAAAGGCTGCATCTCTAAATGAGAAAGTGGGAATAAGAATTAAAAAAAAAAAAAAATACTTACAAGCTTCAATCTAAATCTGCCTGAGAAAAATAAATCAATGGATGCAACAATAATTATCGAGCAAACTCCACAGAGTCTTTGGGATTAAGAGTAATTCTCTTTCAGTTCACGTCTCTGCCAATACTCAATACCTTTAACATGACCCACCACATCACTTTGTAACATTTCTAGTCCAAGCAAACTGTTAAGCTCCCTGTATAGTTAACAGATAATCAGGTCTGGTCACTGTTTCACCTTGCATGTGACAGAAAGGGATGTGTCATCCTCCAGAGGTATCTTCTCTTCCTGCTGACTGGAGGAGTAGGGAAGCAAGTGTGTATTAGATAACTTTCAGGAGACTCTCATTTCTAGTAAAGCATATTTCCTGACCGTGTTCAGTGGGCTTCATTTTGTAGCAATTCCTCTATGTTGAAATCATAGAATTCGTGTTTTAGTTCCTTGCTGCTCACAACCTCTGCTTTCCTGTTTCTCTATACATTTTTACATATGTGTAAATTGCTAAACACACATTTCTTTTACTGCTGTTTTGGAAGTCTACTGAAATTTAAAAGAATCCAGATATTGTGTCTAGTTTGCCAACCCAGGCTTGACTGCATCTCTTGACTGTGACCTTTCAATAAATATACAGGTTTTTCCGTGTGGAGCTGTACTTACTGAACTTCAATAACTTTGCTGCCAAAAGAACACAGCTGATACGGTGCTATATTCTTTTTACAATTGAGATTGAATTGACAAAAAAAATTTTTCAAATACTTTCAAAAAAGGCTCCAAAACCTCTGGTTATGCCTCTTTGGAACAGGAAACCACTGGGAAGAGACAGTGCCATAAATTCCGTTCACTTAAATAGCTGGCCTCAGTATGTACTCACAGCAGGAAAGTGCTTTCTACTTGCGCCATTTCTTCACATTTTGACTGGATGCGTGTCCTGGTTTTAGCTGGGATAGGGGTAGTTTTCTTCTTAGTAGCTGGTACATGTTGTGTTTTGGACACTGTGACTGTGCCAGCTACAGCCACAACACCCCTGAAGTAGGAACCCTACTGTCCCCAGGGTATTTTCTGATACTACACCCAGTGAATCATTTCTTCTGTGTATGTGCATGCTGGCAGAAAGCCCAGGGAGTTATAGATGTTTTAGACCAGATTCCCACACTACTCTTTCTCCGTTCCATATGACTTTTGCATCTACAATTTTTTGTCCTTAAAAAAAATCCTAACAAAAAACCCCCCATAAAACCAAAACACATTCCCACAAACCCTCTTGAGTTCCTAAAGCTTTTTGTTCTCCATCATTTCCAGGACTGGAGAGAATTATAGGTAAAAGGAATTAACTTTTCCTGCTGAGGAAGAATACAAGATGGAATACTGCATGAAATACTGTTATCTCATGTCAGACTCAATGAACACCTACTCAAAAACATTACTAGAAACCGAAGCAAATAACTAAATGTCTCTCACAGAAGGACTATTTTTCTGATTGCCTTCAAGAAATACGTTAACCCAATACTTTGTAAATATATGCCCATCCCTTAGATGGTCACCCTTTCTTTCCAATGCTCCTAGCCTATTCTCCTCATTTTACAGTCTTTTTCCTTTCTATTCCATTTACTGTAGATACTTCCTTATCCACCAATTTAGTTATTTTAAATTATTCATAGCAAATTGTGTAACTTGTTCTTTGCAAAAATTGTCGCGTTTTTTAAATGTTAAATATTATATATATATAATATCGGTTTCAGGTCACACTTAGGTTTAAACAGGGAAGTACTGATAAAGAGCTAATCAGGCTATAATACCCAAACTCACAACACAGCCTAGTGCCCGCTATCTGAGTAGGCTAAGAATCCTGATGGCAAGCACACCAGGAAATTTGTCGTTGTAACCGATAATGTTATTCATATGCAGAATATATGGACAGCTACATTAAATACCTTGCAATGAACAAATCTTCTCTTGGCAAGTGCTGTTGGGTATCTTTCGCATAGTCTGTGTTCTTCCATTAGCTAGAAGAGAGCACATGATGAGTCCCAAATCAAGCATCACTCTTTTACAAATATTGTCTGTTTCCAGACTTACCTTGTCTCAGTCCTGAGGGAAACCACAGTTCTACTGGATTTAGAAACCTTTAGAGCTTTCACTCTTTTTTTGCATTTTTGTGCTTTGGAGTCTGGGATTCACAGTTCTCACAGCTAAGGCAGTTGAACTGTGGCAACCATTCTCCTTGGGGAAAGTTTGAGCAGAGAAGCAAGCATAAATAAGCATAGTTTGTCATAAAACTATACAAGAAACCCACGGTGGAGTCACCTTTGGGTGGGAGGCTTTTGAAGTGGACATGGAACTCAGCCCAAGCTACAAGCATGGGACAGCACCAAAGTGGGCACCCACCTGTGGAACGTCAGCCTGGCAGCAACCTCGTCAGAGGCCATGTTAGGGTATCCTTGGCATAGAGCGCATGACATGCACTTAAAAATGTAGGTGCCAAGTCTGTTAGGAACTTTCCAGAAGTAACCCCAATGTGAAAGCTAAAACACACAATGGCCTCGACACCCTGAGGAGTCTTAGGCTGCGTCAGGGGAAGTTTGGGTTGGACACTGGGAAGAATATTTTCACGAAAACGGTGATTAGACATTGGTATGGACTGCCCAGGGAGGCAGTGGAGTCATTGTCCCTGGAGGTGTTAAAGGAAACACTGGACGTGGCACTTGGCACCACGGTCTTGTTGACAAGGTGGTGTTCGGTCATAGGTTGGACTCGATGATCTTAGAGGTCTCTTCCAACCTAACTGACTCTGTGACACAGTCTGAAAGCTGGGCTCTGGCTGCCGAGCCCCGAGGAACCGTGGGCTCCAGGCGCCTCAGGCAGGGAGAGACCCGTGCCGTCCCTTCCCGCTGCAGCGGAACGTGATGGAAAACGCATCAAACTCCCAAGTGCTTCGAGCACCTTCTCCAGCGGCCGGGGGAACCTCTGCCAGGGCGGGTGCGGGGCTGCAAGGCGCCTTCCCCGGGCCCTTCAGCGGAGACCACCAGCGTGCGACCAGGGAGGGGATGCTGCCCTGTGCGGGGCTGCTCTCCCCGAGCGCTGCCGGGGAAAACGCCCCACTTCGGCCGCGGTGGAGGGCGGAGGGGGGGCGGCAGCCTCTGCTGGCGGCCTCTCCTCCCCTCCCCTCCCCGCCGGCCCGGCCCGGTTCGCCCCAGCGCGTTAACCCCGGCGGCTCCGAGGCGGGGGCTCTCGGGAGCGGCTCCCTCCCCACAGCCCTCCTTCCTCCGCCGGCAGAAACCAGACACCGGGACGGCCCCGCGCAGCCCTTGTGGGGAGCGGCGCCTGTGTCCGGCGGCGCCGGGAGCCGCCCCGGCCATGCCGCAGCCCCGGTAGGCGCCGGCGGGCCCCGCTCGGAGCCGCCCGCCCGCCCGCACCATGCCATGTGTCCCGCGGAGCCGGGCGGCGCGCATGGTCTCCCTCTGGCTGCTCGTCCTGCACGCCCAAGCGCCCTGCCTGGGCAGGGCCCCGTCGGCCGGCGGGTCGCCCTTCCCCGACGGCAGGCAAGGTCAGTGCCGGCGGGTTCGGGGGGCGCAGGGGGAGCGGGTCCCGTCGCGGATGTGCTTCCAGCCTTCCAGCCTTCCAGGCTTCCAGCCGGTGGAGCCGCGGCTCCGCGGCGCTTCTCGCCGCCCCTCCGGCCCGAGCAGCGCCGTGCCGGCCCCCGGGGCTGCCCGGGCTCCCTCCCGCTGGCAGCGCTGCCCTGGGCGCCGGCCGGGAGCGCCCGCAGTTCTGCACCGAGCGCTCAGCGCTCTCGGCTGCGCCTTCCTGCGGCGTCCGGGCAGTCACCGCGTTCCGCTGTGTAGATGAAGGTATCGCCGAACCCTGGTCTTTTGCTGGTCTTCCTCGTTTAGGGGCAACTCTGTAAATGCCAGAATCGCTTTGTACTACTAAGCTGAGAAAGTTTGCTGTCCTGATTATTTATTTATTTTTAAACAAATGCTCGTTTCTGCACTAAAACAGCGGATGCTACAGAAGGATTGATGTTACCAGGGTTTAACACCCGCTGTGAGCTATTCACATTCAGTGAGGACGGTAATTGCAAGTCAGACTTTATCTGCGGGAGGGGTCTCTTGAGGCTGCCCTGGCAGGTGGGTTTAGTTTTCGACCCCTTTGGTCCTCGAGGGGTGTAACACGGCAATTTTATCCTATTGCCTGTTTAAGGAAAACCGGAGAAGTGGCTCCTAAGGGACAGGAATTATGATTAGCTGGAGGACTCTGCCTGGTAGTAGAAGAAAGTGTAGGAGGAAATTTTGCTTCCTGAAAACCTTTCTGATGCAATTAACATCTGTGGTGCTGTCAGTAGGAGAGCTTGAACACAGAGTAAAAAAATCTTCTCACCCCTCAGAGATTGTGGAAAGGAAAAGTGTTCAAGAAAGATGCTTGAAAAGTGAACAGTTATCCTGAAGTCAGGTCCTGCTGGATTCATTTAAAGTAAATTCTAGGAGTTATTACAATCCTGTGATTCTACGTGGGACAGAGCAGGGTTATGGCTGTGTTAGTGTGTAGTAGCTGTTTAATTGTCAGGCATTGGGAAATGAATGTAGAATTAATTTAACTTTCTAGGCATGCAAAACCTAGGCTTTTCAAATAGCATCGAGTAAAGGGGCAGGGGCAGTTCAAAATGTGGCTAATTGTTTTTTTTTAGTTTTTGTTGTTGTTGTTGTTGTTGTTGTTGTTTTTGTTGTTTGTTGGTTTGTTTGTGGTTTTTTTTGCAGAGGAAGGTTTATTGCAGTGTGAAGTGTGAAGGACTAAAATTTGAATCTGGAATAGCTGAAGTGTTCTGCTCTCTCCCCATCTACAAAGAGTGTGGCAGATAGGACAGTTAAGGATGCCCTTGCTGAGTGTTGAAGGCCTTTTCCCTGCCATGGGGCTTTGGAACTTAGGGTGTTTCCTGGGTACAGAGCCTTTCTTTGGCTTGCAAAGATGATTCCTCACAAGATAAGCCACACTCTTTCTTATCACAAGGAATTGTTTGAAAAGAAGCCAGACGATTTTTGGGGCACATGTAGATGAACTACAAAGATAGAGATGAAACAATGGCAAATGCTGATGTGTAACATTTTAAAGGAATTTTGTCAGGAAACATGTTATCTATCTGAAAGTAATTGTGGTGTTCCCGTTATGTGAGACAGATTGTGTATGTTTTTGTCTCTATTCTAATTTATTCACTTTGTGTACAGTCATTCTTAATAAGGCAGTTCTCTGCCATGTGTGGTGAATTTGTATCCACGGAGGAGCAGAACAGCCAGTAGTGGTTTTGAACGTTATCAGATGTTTTCAGTGATTCAGAATTAGGAAGGTCTGCAGGGAGGATTTCTCTGACAACTTAAACAATACTTAGACTACTCAAACAAGCATGAAGGGCCTGAACCTTGCTTGTCCTACATGCCCAGAGGGCCTGAGCAGTCAGCATGATTGCAAGGCAAAGTGGACTTGAGTGTGTGCTTCTCAGTGTGATGATTTGCTCTTGTTTGCAGCACAGATGCAAGCCAGCATGCTCGGGCTGCAGTTCTGGAAAGAACATTTTCTGGAGGTTCACCTGACCTTTCCTGGCCTAGATATCCTAAGCAGTGCCCACTTCATTGGCAGGACTTCCCTGGAGTGGAGAGTGTACTAGGTGTCCAAGGGGGATGCTGTGACATGCCAGCCCCAAGGCTTGTCAGTGGCACTGATGTAAATTCCCTCCATTTATGTTTGCTGCTGCTAATTTTTATGGGAACCTGAGGTGTTGTAATACAAATTTATGTTACTTTAGAAAAATTGACGCATTTAGTGTTGAAGGATACAGCCCTTATTTTTGAACAGTTTGGGTTGCATGTATTTAGTTATTCTTTCCTAGAAGAGCACCAGAATCGTGCTTCTTGTCTTTGTTTTAGACCCTTCTCCAGCTTGAAAGGTCAAGCAGTATTTTAGGCCTAATGTGGAGCTCAATAAATTGTTCTGTTAATGGCAGGATTGCCTTTGCTAACTTCTACCCAACCATCTAGACAAAACTGATAATGATTACTTACATAAATACCTTTGGCCTCATCCTGTTAAATTTTTTGTTGCAATAATCTTATTCCCTCTGGTCTTTTGAAAACTTAATAATAATTAATTTCTACAGTTATATTACAGTATATTATTATTGCAGCATAATTCCCCTCTCCAGTGACTAAATGAGTATTTAAGGAGTTGGTGGAAGAAGTCAGATTTTTCTGTTGTGATAATCCTGTTGCCATCCAATTCTTCAGCATTTTCTTCCATTTTACTGACGATGGTGTCTAATTTCCTTAACCTCTATACACTAATGGCTGTAGTGATGAAATAAAAACTTTTTTGAATAGTTTCAAGTCCAAAACCGCAAGTCTTTGGCCTTGCATGGAGCTTAACAGTTAAGCCACAGCAAATTAAGTTCAAGACATCAGGCAGAGGCAAATCACACAGTGACAGCAAATGAGTAAGTTTTCCTTCAGGCATTTAATTTGATTATTTAATGAGTTGTGCTGAAAACCGTGGAAATGGGGGCCTGGTCTTGCAGCATTCTCTGTTAGCTTGTATTTGCTAGCACAATATGGGATGTGGGGCTTCCCAAAAGTCTTGTAATTCAACATCTGCAGTTAAGCTGTATTTTTGGGTGGTTTTTATCTCTTCTACCTACCTGTTGGTTTTTTTTTTTTTTTGTTCACTCAGGAATGTAAGGAAGGAGGGACCTTGGTTTAGCTTCAGCTTCTAAATTGTTTGGCAGCTGGCACCTTTTGTGCTATCTAGAGGCTGTATAAACTGCAGACATGAAGTTGTGGACTGAGTTTCCAGTGTTTCAGTCCCCTTATGTGGGCAAAAACAGATATTTCTCAGAACTTGTGGTAGGCATTAGTCACAGTGTTGTCAAGACCGGCCACTGTTGAGACCTAAAGCCCACTGCTGTGACTTGTCCTACAAAGACTCCAAGTCACTGTAGACTGCTGGAAATGTTTATGTGCAGACAAATCTGTTGTTTAAGAGAATAATCTTGCTTCTGAAGTAGAGATGCTGCAGAGAGGTGGCCAGATTTCTTGTGTAGCTTTATATATGTGCTGGGAAGTGGGGGTTTTGTGTGTTACGTTTTGTTTTCTTTTCAGTTGGAAGTGTTTCAGTGCACGTGTCTCAAGGGTCCATGGCCTGAGGAAACACAAGCAGCCACGTCTCATACTGCAGTAATGAGGACAAATGAGATATGTTCCTTCC
>JAYRBT010000093.1:60652984-60672645 GCA_036023395.1 Myiotriccus ornatus
AACCTACAGCACTTAAATCTTTAAAAACGTTTTAAAAAAAAATTCCTTTCTGTTTCATGCCATTGCTAGAACCTTGGTAATATGGCATATGAGCAGTTGATTTTCTTTTAACTCTGTTCTGTTTTTCATTACTGCACATATTTCATCAAAATGCAAGTCATCCCAACTTGCATAAGTAAGAGTAAAAAGAAGGCACTTCCAGTATTGCATTCTGTGTGTTGCCAGTTTAAAAAGAATGTGCTTCTGATCACAGTGGTAACAAATGATTTACCAGTGAAGAATAGGGATGGGCAAACATGGCTAGTCAATGCCAGGAAATTAGAGATATTTAATTAAACTGCCCACAGGCAGATTGGTGTGGCTGTCCTTGTCTGGGGAGGAACTGCTCCTCCTTTCTGGTTCAAAAAGAAAAAGACAGTCCATTGCTTGAACATTCATAATTTAGTACTCCACACAGATGCAAGCAACCGGGTACTTCTGCATCGAGTTACCATGAAAGGGTGTCAAACTCTTTTTGCTCTTGGCTGTTGACTGAATCCTGTATTTTTAAAAAATAATTTTGAGGTAACTTTTTCTACCAAGCTGAATTGTTTTCTTTCTGGAGTCATCATTGGATCTCAGTGTGCTAAGAGTCTTTCAAATCATTCAAACACTGAAGAGAGAGAACATTCTGTTTGTAAGGCTCAATAGTGTCTCAAAAGATCAGGGAAAAATCTTTGCTCTTTAATGTCAAATCCTGTCTGCTTAAATTTCCTGCTTATGTTACGAGTTTTGTCTTTTCATATTCGCAGGGGATGTAGGACAGCAGTGCTACATGGGACTTGGTTATTCTATCCTATTGGCCTTGCTGAAAGATTTCAGCTCAAACTAGTGCCAAATATGGAATAAATTAGGCAATGCCAGCAGTTCAGTGTCAGTTTTGATTTCTGCTGCCTAATTCTGCTAATTCCTAATATTACCCTGAATATCTTGCTCTAGAGTCTTCCCACCTAGCAAAATGAGATTTTAAATTTTATACCTCTTTAATCTGTGGTACCTCTGTAGTCCATGGTTGGACTCCATCCTGTGGAGATGCTTGTTTTTTTCCACAGACAAAGTTATAAAAGCACAACCCAGAGTTGCTTGTGTGATGATTTAAACATGAGATCAAAGGCTCTGATGATGCTTTCAAGGTCGTAGTGTTTATTTCAGTTAATAGTCACTGTCACAGTAAGCCAGGAGATTGTAGCCTGTGGTAAGCAAAAGGCCTTCCTGGCAAAACATCCTGCTGCCCTCCAGTGCTATGCCATGATATGGAAATGACGGGTTTGTCTGTTCACTGCAGCTTGCAATTCCCTCACTGGATTTTCTTCTGGGAACAAGCAGCAGAACTTCACATGAGATCAAGGACTCTCTGTAGTAGCCTTTTCTGCTCCCCAGCCCTCTGTGTGGGCTTGACCAACCCTTCTAATCTCCAGATCTTCAAAGATGATTTTTTATCTTGATGAGGAAAGGCCTGAGTTCTGCTAAAGCTGCCATATCATTCAGCAGTGTTCAGTTTTAGATGGAGCAAGGTAAGAAGGAATACTTTAAGGTTATTTCTTACATCAACATGGCTTAAATATTGGCCTTTCAGAAAGGTCCTGGCTTTTCTCCAGATCTACTCTCCTTCTTCTATCCCAAAGCAATTCAGTGTGGAATCCCGCACAGAGTGCTGACTCCAGACATATTTGGGGAATACACAGAGATGTAAGGATGCCCAGAAGATCTGCCTGAACAGCATAGTAGAGCGTCTGTAGTGGAGTCTGTCCCACCAAAGAGTCCAGATCTCTACCATCAGATATTTGTCATGAGACGACCTTCTTGAGCAACACCTTAGATCACTTTGGTGCCTACAACTCTTGTTCTATGAAGGCTTTCACAGCTTTATCACACCAGGATGTCAATCATCAGAATGTCTCCTTGTCCTTACAAAACATATGATTGAGATTTAGTTCAGCAGATATTTTAAGTTTTGTTCTTGGGTGGCAGACTTGAAAGTAGAATTCTGCTGCAGCAACCTTCAAAGCTGGTTGAGCAGAATCACAAACTTTGTTAGTTAGTTCATGCCTGTAGCCTGTGGAAACAGAACACGTGATGGCAGTAGCACTGACTGCCCAAACCGTTTCACTCGTTTAGTCATGTCCAAACGGACGACTGAGACAGCCAGTGCAGGTGGAAGGGTGGCAGGAGGGTAATCACACCATGAGGAAGCAGTCAAAGCAGCACTCACCTGAACAGTGGAATGAAAACACTATAGCATTTTTTTAAACAGGATCTTTTGGAAAGTTTTCTGTGTGTTCCTCCAAAACATTGTAAAACATATATGATGTCCTTCTTTGATAGTGAATTGCAAAATGTGCCGTTTATTAAATGAATGTGTTTTCCGAATTCCAGATGGGTGGTAGAAGCATGCTGTGGCCTAAGCGGACAGGTTTGAACTTTTATAAATATCTAATGGAAATTAATCCAAATGCACTTCTTGTGTTCATTTCACTATCCTGCTTGCAGATTTTCATTTCCATTTGAAATTTCCTATTAGAAATCAGACCACGAAGCAGGGGACTGTGATGAAATCCTTATTCTTTCACTCTTAGCAGACATGATGTTAATTACCCAGGAAAAGATTATGTTTAACTTGGAGCATAGGGATTGTGAAACTTTTCTGGGAAGATGAAAATTCTGTGTTTGAAAAATAGTAAATGTTGCAAAATAAAAATGAAAACATTTACCCCAGACTTTGTTATGATTTGGAAGGAGACTAATAAATTGCTATTCTTGGAGGAACAGAAGTGGCCTGGATCAATGCATTTGTAAAAGTGCAAACAGACAAACTTGGGTACACAGGCAATTGTCTCCATTATAGATTGGCTTTCTGATGTGCTTCTGATTCCACTGTACTTTGTGTATGTTTGAGAGATTCTGGACTCTGTCAGGCATCGGGGAAGAAAAAAAAGGAATTAGTGACCAGTCACAGAGATTCATGGGAAGCATGTTTTTATGATGAACTGTGCCTTGGCTACCATACAAAGGGTTTGCTGGGTAGCTCAGAAAGTAAAGCATGACATCTTCCAGGTTTGGCTGTAACATGGATGATTTTTGTTGCTGAGACTCATAGGGAGGTCTGTGAACCCACACATACATCTCATTGTGGCAAATGAGTGTACATGGTATTGTTTGTTGCATAGTTTCTCAAGCTGTATCTCTGTAGGGAGCCCAAACAGTAAAGTAAACTTTCCTCCTGTTGGGTATTACTCACTTTTATTGTTATTATTATAAAGAGTCCTAATTGACATGGCAGGAGTGCTGTGTGTCTGAGTCACAGGCATTGTGGTAGGTTCTGTGTATATATCACCAAAAATTGCTGTGAGACTGTGAGTGTAGAACAAAAGGCAGCAGGATGAGTGCAGGCTAGAAAGGGATGTTCTTCCTTGGAAAATGGTATGTTAGACATACATTTTGCTGTTCCACCTTTTCCTTTCAGCAAAGGGAATGAAGTTTTCTGTTTGATTTTCAGAGTTTGTGGAGCCTTTCAGTTCTGAAATCCAACTGGCAAATCACAGTATTCTTCGAGTGGTCCTAATATGGTGCACAGGGTGTGTATCACCAGCAAGGCAGTGTTTGGCCCTGGGTATTAGTGTCACCAGACCTGACAGTAATACCAGTATTAGTGACAGTGACACTAATATTAGTGTTAGAATCTACCATTTGTTGGTTGTTAGTCCTACAGGTAATTTGGAGTTGTGCCTTTCACTCTGTTGTCCAAAAATCCTTTTGGATTCCTCATGTGTGAAGAATCTATGATGGGGGATCAATAATATGAGCTCATATGCTCTGTATTTCTGTCTCTCTAGCTGTCTTTTTCATATATAGACACTCATGCAAGCAGGAGTGTGATATTTCTACATTTGTGGCTGTAGAGGAAAGTAATTTATCAACAGTTTTAAAAGGGCTAACATATATATGTATGTATATATATTTAACAAATGATCCATACTAGGACTGCAAATTTAGTTAAAATAACTTATATTTGTTTATGCATTCCTAGTAGAATGAGACAAAGGTCTGAAGGTTTGTTGCAAGTGGAGGGTTCATTAAAAGTTCTGGTGCTAAGAGTTCATTTCTCAGTTCTAGTATAGCTGTAGTGCACAGTTGCTCAAATCTTCTGTAATTGTAGGAATCCAACTGCGATCCCTGTTGTAATTCTCGTGTTTCACATGTGCTTGATTTTAATCTCTCTGTGTGTGTAACTGCATCTTTTGCTTATCCTTCATTTGCTTGCTGTCTCCATTATACACTGCTGTGACTAAGAGCTGGACATGGTTTCAAATGCCGGAGCTAGAGCCGATGTTTTGTTTCTGTGGCTGTGTCAGAGTCTTCCTGAATTAGCAGAATTATTGTTCAAGGACAGCTGACAATCAAATCTCAACAGCTTCCCTGGAGTCTCGCAAAATAGTGGCTGAGAGTAGATCTATGGAAAAAACTTCGAGAAAAGATTGTCTGAAAAGTAAGGAGACTGAAGATAAAAGCATTTTATCTTTAAATATTCTCAAATGCCTCTCAGTGAAATTTAATCAAAGACTGTGCCAAATTAATGGAATCATATTATGTCAGGAAGTTAAACACGGGGTTTTGGATAGTTTGGGCAGTAACTTAATAGGGAAGTCTGGAGCCAAAAGAGGAGGGTAGCTGGACACTGGATGAGCAGGCACAGGGAAGGGCAGCTGTTGTCCTCTCAGCAGCACTGGGCAGAGCTGTTGAAACTGCAACAATATATTGAGTCTTGATATTTTTAAGAAAGTCAGGCAAAACCCAGAGGTGTCCTGCCAAAGAGCAACCATTTCAGAGGGTGGGGAAGAGCCAGGCTGTGGAAGGAAAGGAGAAAGTGTATCCTGGACTAGGAATAGGTGATGTAGCTATTGGAAAACAGCCCGCAGCACTGGGCAAAGAAGCCTGCTGAAAGTGATTTTTAACAGCCAGTTGCACTAAACCACCTCTGTGTTTCCAGCTCTGCTCTGGCAGAATCTGTCTTGAAAATCTTCTCATGCAAAATGTGAGTTTGGGATCTGTAAGTGCCGTCATGTGTTGAGTACTGAGCATAAATTATGGTCAAGCATATTATAAAGTGACAGAAGAGGGGATGGGAACAATGCGTGTGTTTTGCATCTGAGCCTAGAGAGGATTATTTGTTGCCTTTGGAATCAACACATGGTTTGTTGTAATGTAGACTGTCAGATCCATTTCTGCTGCAAAAAAATCAATGAGGTTTAGCTGGGGATGTATTTACTTATTTTCTGATGTTGATTGTTAGAGGGAAGAAGTAAAGAAGACCTAGCATCGACAAAGGAACACACTAACTCAAGGCAATCTCATGTGAAATGCTTTGGAGAGGAACAAAAATAAAAAGCTTTAGCTTACCTTGTGCAAAAACATTGGTTTTTAATGATAGCATTTCCATTACTGATGCTTCAGTGGATCTGTCATGATATGGCATTGTCCTATACAAAAATATTAATTTGAAAATGTCTTTCAAAAAGTTTCAGTTTCATGTCTCCATTGAAAAGATTTCTGCAGTAAAATTGTGGCATTTAGCTGTGCAGCTCTGGCCAATAGTAAGAGAAGAATGAATTGTTTATTGTACATACTATTTTTTCTAAGTTCACATATGAAAGAGGTAAATTGTGAATTATGATGATTCAGTCCAGATTTCCTTCATAAATTTGTTTGTAAACAGTCTTCTCACCACACAAAAGCTTATTAGAGGTTTATGGGTCAAGTATATCTCTCTTTTAAAGAATTCTTAAGTCCACTGGAATTCTGTCAGGACTGCATATGCTCTAATATTTAGTATCTTTTATTTTTCTCCATTGATGTTAAGTTTTTGAATTTTCAGTGTTCCTAGATTAGTAAGAATTGTGCCAAGTAGTAGCTGAAGATACTTAGTATCTTTCAGGTTTGAGTAAACTTTTTCAGTGAAATATTTTATCGTACGGAACTGTGAGCATGTCTTCAGGAAAATGTTTCATTTGCAGACTACATCTGCCTTACCTGTACAAAAAGTATTTTCTTATTCTCATATTTTCCTCCATCTCACTGTATCATTGTCACATAAAAAGTATTGAACATCTTAAGGAAACAAAATGCTGAATTATTAGAAAAGCTGAAGATCTATGCCTCTTTTTGAGTTTTAGGACATTTTCATTGTTTCTGAATTCCTGGGAGTTACATCATAAGGCTTTCAAAACATGCCAGTTTTAAAGACAAAACTTAACATCCTGTGAGCAAAAGAAGACATGACAGCAGAACAGAAAGAAAGCAAGTCCTTTTATTATTATAGCAAAATATTTTTTCTCATGGTTCCAAAAAATGTTTTACTGCATTTTTTCCCCAGATAAATAGCTCAATTCTTTTCTATTTTGTCTTTTTTTATATATATTATTATTATGGTATAGACTATTGCATTCAAACCTAAAAGACTGACTGCTGCTTTTAAGCAGAACAAATGAAATGCTTTTATTGCAAAAAATGCTGTTATTTCCAAAACATCTAAAGCAATCTCTTTGCAGACAAAGGAATGATTTGATGGAAAGTGTCAGTTTGAAATAAAACCAATAATTTTTTCAACAGACAAACCCTATTTTTTTACAGAAATAGCCTACAAAGAAAACAAACACATGTATGAGAACAGTTTAAAATGGAAATCCTAAATTAATAATATTTAGACTGAAATCTAACGCTTTGATTCTTTGAACTCATGGATGAGTTGTACAACTGGGACATTTTCTTTTTGAGAGCAGACAAAGGTGTATCCCTAAGAATGGTTTGGAAAATGGGATTTGGAAGGTGATTGGTACTTGTATGAGGAATTAAGACCTGTGGCAGTAGAAAAGCAGCCAGAAAGTCCAGCCTGTCCCACAGTTAGTCTGGGACAAGAAGGGCTAGTCTGAAGAGTGAGAGGTGTGAACATGTTCTGCTGTGAAGTACCAGAAGGGCATCTAGGCCTGGAAAAGAAAGGACATCTTGGGCTTAATGTAAATAGAAATCTGAAGCATGAAAGGTACAATAGGAACAAGCCCTTTGGACTGCAAAAGAAATGAAGAAGGCTAAGCACCCAACCAAGAAAGCCTCTTTTTCTAATGATAAAGCCTTTGTAAAGGCAGCACCTGAGCAGCAGATTGAGATTTCCTTGTCAATGGAGGGACTTTGTTTGCCAGACTCTTGACATGTGACTGATTGTCAGATGGAAATAATGGTCAATAGCAGATTTCTGGCAGGAGTCATAAGAGCAGGCTGGAAAATAGGGATGTCTCCTTGACAAACTCTGTTTTTGAGCTGCAGGTGCTATTTTCCTGTTTAAAAATGAGGGACTAATCTTCCCTATACACATTTATCCAGTGGTTTCTGGTACTTCTCTGAGCCATTTCTGATTTGCAATTTTCTGTGGCGTCTACCAGGACTTGTACAAAGCGGTTGACTCTGTGCCACACGACATCTTTGTTTCTAATCTGGAGAGACATGTGTGGCCTGGAAGCCAACCTTGTCTGGGGCTGCATGGCTGCATCCAAAGCAGTGTGGGCAGCAGTTTGAGGGAGGTAATTCTGCTCCTCTGCTGTGCTTGGGTGAGACCCCACCTGGAGCCCTTCATCCAGCTCTGGGGCCCCCAGCGTAGGAGGAATGTGAACTGGCCAGTGTGAGTCTAGAGTAGGACCATGAGGTGATCAAAGGGTAGACCACCCCTGCTATGAGGACAGGCTGGAAGAGTTGGGGCTGTTCAGCCTAGAGAAGAGAGTGATCTGGGGAGACCTTATAGCACCTTACAGTACCTAGAGGGGGCTACAAGAAAGCTGGAGAGGGACTTTTTACAAAGTCATGTGTCGATAGAACATCAGGCTTTAAACTGAAAGAGGGCAGGTCTAGAATAGATATTAGCAAGAAATTCTTTACAGTGAGAGTTGTGTATGCCCCATCCCTGAAAGTGTTCAAGGCCGGATTGAATGGGGCATTGAGCAACTGGATGGCATTCTGCCCATGGTGGGAGGGGTTGGAAGGTCCTTTCCAACCCAAACCATTCTATGATTCTAATAATTGCTCCTTCAGTTTCAGTCTGTATTGGGTGAAAAAAACGTTTTATTGCCTGCCAGCTTCTTTTGAAGTTCTCTACCTTTTGTGCCAGGGCAGATAGTAAACATGCAGGAACTCTCTAGTTTGTCTGTGCCACTTGCTGCTTCCCCAGGTTGTCTGTTTTCCAGCCTTTTCAGGTGCTCATTATACACAGTCTTGCTCTGGAAGAAGTTGAACTTCTTGATTTCCCACCAGCTTCAGAAGTACTTTAAAGTATTCATCACCACAGAGAAAGCAGTTGGCATTTCATCAGATCGAGCTCCTAACAGAAGGGGCCTGGCAATTAGCAGAGATTTTATGCCAGTCTTAGTTAAGTGGTTTCCTCAGTTACTGGTTTTGTATCAAAACTGATTTGCTTTTTATTGAGTATATGTCCTTCTAAGTTTTGAGCTGAAACTTGATTGTTATTAGGCTGAGTATTTGTTTGTCTTGTAGGCTTTTGTTCTTATTTCAGAGTATAGGTCATCTCTCTGTAGCCCTGAGAGAGTAGTGAATTTTCTGCCTGTTAGATGTAGTCTCTTGAATGCACAGGTAAAATTTGTGCATGCACTGCACCTCTCATATCAATGGAAATGGCTTTCAGTCAGAGTTCAAGCTCCAAGCAGGAATTTGAGTCATGTTCAGAGCTAACTTAAGTGTTTTGTGCTTCTAAACAGACCTGAACCCAATGCTGAATCTGATCAGTCTTCAGCTTTGGCATATGTGGGAGCTGGGACTCATAACTGTGTTTGTAAAAACATTTATGGTGGTGTGCCAGATGCAGTTATAAAAGCAGATCGATCTCCTTTCTCAGGCAGAGAGAAATACCCGGGAAAGTCAAATGAGTGGCATGTGATTTGACCGAGGCCAGAAGTTGTGATTGCCAGTTATCATCATGCTGGTTCCCAGACTGCCATGTGCTAAGCATCAGCTGTGTACTAGAGATGCACTTTGACCTGCAAATTCTGGATCTCAGTTTGAATCTTGTTCTTATTGTTTCATTTAATTTCTTCTCTCATCTCCTACCACATCCTATTTCTCACTCACAGTCCTTTTCTAACACAGACACTGATCTGTGACACAGAATGACCTTTTTGGTGTAGCGTGTCACTCACTTGACACTGTTGTCTTAACGTGCCACAGCTTCCCTCAGTCAGGGACTGAATTTTCCTGTTTTGTAAGGTATTTGGTTTTGATAAGCTCCCTCCCCCTTCATTCCTCCCCAGTGATAGCACAACAAGCTGCAGCTTGAGCATGGCTCACAGCCTATTCCAAGGCTATGCAGAGCAAACAGAGCAGCTGCTTTCTCACACCACCCATGGAAATGAGGGCAGTGTATTTCAAGCTGCAGTTGTTGAG
This sequence comes from Myiotriccus ornatus, assembly GCA_036023395.1. Taxonomy (NCBI): domain Eukaryota; kingdom Metazoa; phylum Chordata; class Aves; order Passeriformes; family Tyrannidae; genus Myiotriccus; species Myiotriccus ornatus. The sequence continues at coordinate 60,662,462 of JAYRBT010000093.1, forward strand.
CAGAATCCATGATTCCTCATGTAGGCACTGAGCAGAAACTCCGTGTCACAGTGCTGCTCTGAGGTTATGCTTTGCTGTGAGGAAACCACGTTTTGGAAAGTCATTGGAAACAATAAATAGTAAGTAAAGAAGAGGTTGAGAGCATCAGTATGGGCTACCTTTTAAGTCACCTTCAAAATGACACTTTCATGATAAGTGGTGACATGACCCTTGTGAGGCATGTTGAAATTCATTCCTAAGTCCTGTCTGTGCTGTGCAGCCACAGGCTTCATAAATTTGGGGTAAAGGGAGGCAGAAGCCTCTCCCAGCTCACCTAGGATGATAAAAGCAGACCTATAACATACTGTTTGCTCCTGACACTTCTGCTTGCTGACTGGACAGAATGAAGCTAAGAGAACAGCATTGTGAGATGGGTCAGTGTAGTCCTGCCTGATGTTGCTTTCCCTCAGAGAGTTCTGTCTCTGTGGAGAGGAAGAAGTTGGGCTGTGACCTTCTCTTGCTCTGCTCTCCAGAAGAGTAAAGCTCCTGACAGACTTTCATCCACTGGAAAATGGGATAATTGTGCTTTCTTCCATCTATCTGCACACGTTGTGGCAGCTGTCATCATTTGTATCTCTGCTTTCTGGCTGTTGACTAGGGTTCCTGTAGGTCACAGTAATACAAACAATACTTGTCAATAGAAACAATGCCACTTGTCATTTGATCAAATGTTTGCATTTAGTTATTCTCTAATAAAGTTTGAACTCCACAGTATTAACATTGTCATGCTCACTAGCTTGCAATTAGTTTTAGAATATAAGTGAGCAGGAAGCCAAACAGCCATAGTGCTTTCTGTCTCTGTGATTAGAGATCATGTTTGCTCTGTGGATCCTCTTGCTTGTCTTTTTATTCCACATACAAAGCACTGTTTAAACAAGGAACCTCTTACCAATCCAGTGTTAAATCTTCACTCTTCAGCATTACACAGGCTTTAAATCATCAAATGTGATCTGCTTTGCAAACTGTAAAAATTTACTGGCTTCCAAATCAAAGCTTCAGAACTTCACATTGAAAGTCTCTGAGGGGATTTCAAATGCTGAGAAGTACAAACCATTTTTGCATTGTTTATTTTCATTTTCATGAGAGGCTGTTCTGATATTAATGAGAAAAAACCCCAACCAGTTTGTACATTGTAAGCCCCCTGGATACAGTGCTTTCTGAACAAGTTTAATTAGAAAAATATGAATTAGATATTCCAAGAGTATTTTCCGGGAGTAGAGCAGCTGTTGCTCCTTCCTTCTCCCTCAAACTGTCTTTGGAGGAATTGGGCAAACTCTTTGTTCTGTCTCAGAACAGTAACACTTGCTGAGTTGGTTTTGGATCCCAAATGAAGTCAAAACTTGCTGGTCTCACCCTCTCGTGACTACAGTCAAAGTAAGCCTCTTGCACTTGGAGAAACAACTCTTGGGTGTGTTTTATCCTTGAGAGTGTTGTAACTTGCTGTGTGGTGAGGCTTAGAGCACTGACTGGGCACCATTCACTCAGCTGTCCCAGTGGGGTGTCACCTCACTCACTTTGGGCAGACTGGGCAGCCTGAAGAGGTGCAACCTTGTCTTCATCAAAAGCACCACAGACTTACCAGCAACAACCAACAATATTGACGAAAGGAGCCCCCATGTCTTTGGAGTGCTCTGGACTTCAGACAGTGTTTAGCAGTCTGTCTCTCACTGCTGTGTGGAAATCACACTGGTAAATAGAATAAGGGTCCAAACTGTGTTTGAGTTAATGAATTACGAATCAGCTGTGCCATGCCATCTACCTGCTGGATGCTCAACCTGTGGCAAACCCAGGCTTGTTTCAGCTTAGTATAACCAGCAATGAAAGTTGTGTATCTTTGCTCTATTTTAAGACCATAAAAATGTTTGGTTACTAATTCTCCAGTGGACAATAAATTTTTAGTCTGTTGGAATTTAATTATGTATCTGAGCTTAAGGTGCAGCAAAGGCGGGCAGTCTGGGCTTATGCAGATCAAATGGGACATATTTGGAAAAGTAGAAAGTGAGAATGTGGGAGGAAGCTGAAAGGCTCTCTGAGAAATGGACAACATGAAGTGACTGCTGCTGGGCTCTGTAATACAGTAAGAGGTATAGAAGCTGTAGGAACACAGCTTCGTGTTCTTAGTGAGCTGCTGGAGATTTCAAAGCAGAAGCCTGCAGAGAGACTAATGGGGCTCTAAGCAGCTTCACAGTCACACAGTGATCGTCAGTCATTTGTGGATCTTCTGTAATAAGAAAAGAAGTAAGATGGGATATTTCTACAATGCAAATAAAGCTGCAGCCAACAGGCCACCCACAAGTGAATGTGGGAATAAGATACCTGGACTGTTTCTTCAAAGGAAAATCACAGAATACTTGGAAGAAATAATTAATGTTTTTAGGATGGACAATAAGGATGATTGTGGAGGATGACATGAGCTGAAGTGCTAACAGAGATGTCTTTTAAAATTATATGTTCCAGGTTGTACATTTTCATGCTCAAATCTCCAGGCAGGATTAATTTCACAGATAATTTCCTAGAGTAGAAATGAATGTAGCCAGGACGCTTCAGATTCTGTATGCGATGCAAAGCTCAGAGTGAGTTGGAGGTCCATAGAAATTGTTCCTGAACTGTTTCTGTAGCACAGCAGAGGAGTAAATGAAGACAGGATTTGGACTGTTTGCTTCCCTTACCCGTTTTTAGAAAAGGTTTGGTTTTGTTTAATATCTTAGTTTTTTAAAACATATCCTAGATAACCTTCATCCAAGTCCCCATCTCCAGCATGCTGTGGGCAAGGGAATGAATCTGTCCTCCTCAAGAACAGTGAAAAGAGGAAATGAAATCTGGTGTGGTCACCAGAAAGTGGATGCTATAATACAGAGAACTGATTCTCTGCCAGATCTCTCAGCTGAGTGATCATGTATTATAAGTAGTTGTTTGGTAGCTGATATACATGACCCTAGAGACATGACTTTTATCCTTTGCTGAGTGTATGTCCCCAGCCAGAAAGACCTGTACCTCTGAAGTGTCCAGGACTGATGTCTGTCCCTTAAGAACCTGAGAACTGGAGGTTGTCAGACGCTTCTTCCTCTCTTGATATCTTACTTTCTTCCACAGAAGTCCAACCTGCTGTAAATTTGGCTATGAACTGATATGTTTTTTCCTATCCTCTGGGTCTTTCTAAGCCCACAGTGTGCAGGGCCTAATGCTGCACTTCTGGCTAGATTTCTGGCAGCTTTTAAAATCTACAAGCAAGTGTGACAAACGAATATAAAATCTTGTGGTATAATTGTATCCTGTTCTTTTACTCATCTTGTTGTCTTAAAAATAAGATATTTTAATTTTGGACCAAAGCTATGTTAAACTATGAGGCTGAATTCCAGTCTTGTAGCACCTTCTTCAACAAATCCTGCTGAAAGCATGTTTTTTTTCCTGTATTCCTATATAAGAGATAGAGTGCTGTCCTTTTCAGTGGATGATGTTCATAAAATCTTTTGTCAAATTACTCAGTACCTAAAAAAAAAAAATCAACTTCTTTCTGCATGAGCAACAGCATGGCAGGATCATTTTTATTAGCTCTATCTGAGGATGTAGGTGAAAATCTTGTTTGAATGTTGAGGTTTTGTTTTTGCTGAGATAGGCGCATATGACAAACCTAAAGAGAAAGATCCTTGGGGGAAGAAAAGTGACACACAGAAAGGAACTAGGTGATTAACTGAAATAAATTTAGCATGTGTAATGTTAACAGATAATTTATTTCACCAGCTTAGTTAAGATTATTATGCAGCTGCAGTTCTCTGGTAATTCGTGTTTCCTATGGCACAATTTTTTCTGTAATTCTTTTAGTCAAACTTAATTTCACTTACCTGTTGTAGAAAGCACCTGGAGCAAAGTACCAGCAAAGTAAACCCAGAACCTTTTCTTCTTATTTTTGTTTCATATTGCTTCTAAAAGTCAATGTGTTTTCAGAGTCTGTCACTGCCCCATTGTCAGAAAAATTGTCTGAAATATATTACCAGAAATACCGTTTGCTTTCAGTGAGTTACACGCTGTTTGAACTACAGATGTTATTTTTTTGGCATTATTGTCAGCATACTCAGTTATTATAGCTTTAAACTACAAATGTTTGGGTTTTCACTTGCTTTTTCTCCTGACATACACCCACTAATAGCAGCCCCTCCTGTCTGGAACAGCATTGCAATTGCAAAACCATAGCCAAGGCTAAAGCTGCTCTTTCCCTTCCCACAGGACTCAGCTTCAGCTTCCCACATGGAACTTATTGAAAAGATTCTGCCAGAAAATGTATTTTGACAAAACCCCCGGACTTGTGACCAAAAGAAATATGTGAAAAATATCTGCTTTCCACTGAAAATGCAGATTCTACTGAAAATCAAAAAAGTTTGTTGAAAGCTTTGTCAGGAGAGCCCCAGGATCACCATGTCCTCCTGGCAAGTGATATGAAATGCAGGAGATGTGGTGTGTTCCGGAAACTGTTTGTGTCAAAGTAATTAAGCACATGAATTAATAATCCCATTAGGTAATGTAGCACCACTTCCAGATACATTATGGTAAACATTTTCAGCCACAGGATGTCAGATTTTGAGGATGAAGGGTGAGATTTGAAGGAAGGGAGAGCAACAATTTAGAAAAAAAGTTCTGTGGTAGATTTTAGATTTTCAGCTGTAAGGCATTAAGGGAAACACCCACACCCTGCCCACACACACCATTCACCCCAAAACAAACACACACACACACCCCACACCTATTTTCTGGCCATTTCTATTACTGTATTATGTGGTGGCTTTTCACAGAGAAGTTTAAAGGAGGAAAACTTGTCTTCAGTAATTTTTTTCTGTGATGATAACTAAGCTCTGTAAAAATGTAAGTATGACTGGTTTATTTCCTAGGAGGCTTTCATAACGTGACTCCTTTGTATATTCTGAGGCTGTGTGAATGCATTCAAAGGGAGATGATGCTACAAATGCCTCAGCAAAAGCATATATTGTATTTACATAGCTTGAAATCTGATGGACTTTAAATGAAAAATTCTTGCTGTTGTATTTGTGAGTCAAAAAAGAACAACTATAAAGAGCAAAGCTGAAGACATATTTAATCAGCAAAGGGAATTTTGCCAGTTCTGAGTGCTTTGAAGTAAGTTTAATGTGAAGATTACTGAGTTTTTTTCTTTCATTTGGTCTCAGCATTTAATTTCTTGTATAGCCTGTGCAGGGTGAAAGTGCAAATGCACAGCACAAGTTTAGTAGGTGCTGAAAGTCTCTGGAAGCTGTTGCACATTCATGCAACAATTTTTTCTTTTTTCCTCTGCTCCAAACATCTTGGTTTTAACGTGCAAGCACTGACGAGGGAGCTTGGGAAATGAACTTGCCACTGATATACTTACTTCCCTGTTTATGGAATTGCCTGGCCTTTCTCGTTACAGATGTACCTTGACATGATAGTCCAGTGACTAATCACTTGCTCTATAAAATCAGGGTCTTCAAGTGAAGATGGTTAATTTTTCCTGGTTCCAACTGTCTTAAAAAACAAAACAGGGCAAGAAGGTCTAATAAGTCAGACTTTGTAAACACCCAGGATAGACTGGACCCTGTGGAATGAGGAGGAATGGGCAAAGATTTGTGATGATGCTTTGATTCCTTGAGCAGAAGGAGGAAAGCCACCTCTCCTGTTTGCCTGGTCTGACTGCTGTATAGGCAGTTCTTGCTGTATAGATTCATGTTTGCCTGACATCTTTATCCAGTGTGACCATGGGATTTACTGCTTTTGTAGTGTGTCTCAGGTCCGATGTCCTGATCTATAACTTAAACAGAAACCTGAGCATTTTTTGTATATTATGTTTAAGAATCAGGAGTCTCGTTTCTTTTTTCTTAAAAATGAAACAAAAGCCATACAGGTAGTAGCTGTAATCCAAGATGAACAAATACGTTTGTTTTTGAGTCCTGAACCTTTGAAGCTTTATGGATGTAAACAAGGCTTCAAACCAAGGCCAACCTCTGGTTTTAAAACTTTGACTTGCATTAGAAAGAATGAGTTTCTGCTCCTCAGCACTGTTGGGAAAACTGTGAAATTACAGTCACAGTTACTTATCTGCACAGGTTTGCAGTGGATGTATTGGGCCTGTGGCAATCAGTGTGGAGGCAGAAGGTGTCTGGTAGGGGGGACTTAAGTGATCTCACTGAGCTGCCTTTGGTCTCCTTGTACATGGTTATTTTACAGTTTTGTAAGAATGCTTTTATTTCATTCATATGATTTCCTTCATATCCTTACCCTTGTACTGGCTTTCTCAACTGTCCAGAGAAACTGTAAGACTTTGGGGTGTTTTAAAAGGGTTTTTAATTTGTATGTTCTTGTTAATTTGAATACAGCAGCTGGAGGAACAGAGGGTTACTGCATTTTTTCCCTGCTCCTGAACAAGTTAAGAGGGCTGCACTGACCACAGCAAGGAAGTGGAGGGGAAAAGAAGCCATAACAGTGAAATACCTCAGCCTCATGTCACATCCCCAGTGTGGACTGGGATGTCAGTAGATCCTTAGCTTTTGATTTAGAGCTTTACTGTTCTGTATGTCTTGAAGTGGAAGGGCTGTACAATGGTTTTGCAATGTTCTCAGCCCCTGAAAAAATGCTGAGACACAAGGGACCAAGCCCATGTCTGGTTGCATGGATCTAGACCATGGCACAGATGGAGGTGTAAACTAATCCTGTGGAAGTGTAAAATAATCCTGTGTAGTCCAGATGGGGATCAAATGCCCTGTAGCTCAGGCAAAGCAGGGAGGTTGATACAAAAGTTAGCATGAGAAATGTTACAGTTTTTCAGTTGGTCTATTGTATGTTCTTAATGACTTGGTGATTCATGAAAAATGGGTTATTTCTTCCATTGCATGCCCTGGGGTCAGAAGGGGTTTGTACTCTTAGTCAAGAATGAACCACACAGTCCAGCCCATCTGATAGGTTGGGTAATTGACTGTGGAATAGCAGCTAGGAGCAGAATTTCGATTTGCACTGATGAAACAGTTTCTATTCCAGTCTTGTTCTCCGGGGAATGGATGCAAAACACCAGAGGAACAAGATGCAACTCCTTCTAGTGCATCATGTTTGGCAAATTAACTTTTGACCTTTTTGTAGCTTTGTAAAAATATGAGAGCCTTTGCCTTAGGATTTCAGGTTATTAGGACGAAGATATTTTTTTCTATCCTCTTGTGGACTGTTACGTCTTTGTGAGGTATGAAACAACCTTGATGTATGCAGCCAAATAAATGCTGAAAACCCATTGTGTTCATATTTCTGCAGTGTAATGACTGGCTTATGAGAAAAGTTCAGGGATGTTGATATGAAAAGGGTATTTATTTTTGACTTCCGGTACTGGACAGTAGAGATTAATTCTTTTGTGCTTATTTTCAGACTGGATATTTCCATCTGCCCCATGGGGATTACTTCATTGAGCCTATTAAAAAGCATCCACAGAAGGAGGGAACACCCCATCCTCATATTATATATGGGGCAAATAACCTTCAAAATGCTTTAAGGAGAAGACGGGCCATCCTGATGGAAAGAGAACAAGCATGTGGATTGAATGGTACAAATTTTGCTGGATTTCTGCTTATCTGCTTTCTGAATCTTTTCAAGCAGCTTACATTTTCCAGCAGTGTATGCCTTTCCTTCTGCCAGGCTTTTTATAATTCTGCAAGAAGAGATTATGCAAAATGGAAGCATCTCAGTCAAAATGCCTCAGGAGCCACCCATCTGGGTTCCTTCCTGAAAACTTAAATCCTCCTTATGACTGCTGAGATGTGTTTTTCAAACTACTGATCCTTTCTACCCCTCACTTTTTTCTCCAACCGTAACTGTTTATTGAGTTTGAAACTTGAATTCTGGAGTAGTTTTGGAATGACAAGATTTTCAATCAGAATTATTTTTAATAAAATGTTCTCATTCCATTCAAATGCTGTCCAGAACATAAAATATCTCCCCTTTAATCCATGGTTTAAACTTAGGATTTCTAGATTCTCTGTGGTAGTTATCAGAATATTTAAAGACTTTTCTTGGGTTGTTCTGAAAGTGAAATGCAGGACATCAAGATTTTTTTGTGTAGAAGTGTAAGTAAAAATAACTTAAATATTGGTGCAGTAATACTCAGCATCATGTGTTTTGGGAAAACAAACTAATACACTCTGTCTTTCCAACATAATGTATTAGAGGGTAATTGGCATCTCATAATTACAAAATTAATTCCTTTATCTAGTAAAATCACTTACTTCATTGATTTCATGCCAAAAATGTACAGATCTTCTATTGGTTCTATTGGAGGCCTTGAAACTGAATCTGCACCAAACTTTAAAACGGTGTAGTATTTGTAGGGATGAATGAAAAGTTACCTATATGATGTAAAGCCCAAGTTATGTACAAACAGAGCTGTGGAATACACAGGAATGTGTTTTTGTCTTTCACAGGTCAGTGGTTTAAGAGAAGTTGGTTCTTTTCCAGGAGTGGGAAATAAAAAGAGGAATGTAGGAATTTTTAATAGTCATGATTACTGCTAAAGTTTTACTGCAGTGAAATATGAATTGATAAATTAAAGAAGCAAACAGCAACTCAATTCCACTGTTTCTGGTCATAGACCTTCTTTGCACTTCTTGCTTGCTGGCCAAGAGTAGCATGAAAAGGTAGAAGGGGGAAATTAGAAAGCTGATGGTGGGGGTACTTCAATCTTCTATAGACTGGGAAGGTAAAGATAAGAGGAAGAGCTGGAATAATTAATATGAATGCTCTTCCATTTTATTTTTCATCAAGTAAAAATATATCTACATATTAGAAAATAAGCCTGGAGTTGAAAAGCCATGAGCATCTAAAGGTGATGCTTATTTTGGTGTATATTTAAAGTAGCTCCCTGATTTTCCATTTCTTCTGATGACTGCTGGGATAAACAAGGGGAATTAGTTTAGGTTTTCCTGTGAAGAATGAGGAAATTGTTCTTGCCTACTGTCTTTCAGGTTTTTTTCATGGATGAAATAACGTCTGTACATAGTAATTTTAAGTATGGAGAGAAGATTGGAGATGCCAGGGATCGTGCTGTGTGTTTGCTTTGTGGGATCTGTTTATCTTCATTCTACCTCTCACTTTTAGCCTCCTGTATCTTTCCTCAAAGTCATGCAGAGTGGGAAAGAAAAAGACTGGCTGTACCTGGACACTGGAAAAAACTGAGCATAGCTTCCCTGAGATTTAATCTCTTAGACTAGCTAAGTCTGCTCCAATTGGGTTTTCAATTTAAAATCCTTGCCTGATGTTATTCATTCTAATGTGACAGAACTCTTTGTGGTGATAATATGTTCATGATATTGCAGGCAAACAAAGTTAGTGTCTTATGAACTAACAAAGCAATATACTGTCATTTGTATTTCTATTTTTAACCGACTCTGTCAGCCCTTAGAGGTAATGTCTGCCTTTGGTCAAGTAATCTTCTTGCCTGTCTTAAAAGTTAAGTAATCAGTGTGAAAAAGTGCATGGGCGAGAAAGCATTTCCTTCTTTTCATGTTTGCCTTTTTAGTGACGGGATATAACAACCATTGTTTCCTCCAAAGGCCTTACCTTTTAAGTTGTGTGTTATGCAGCCTGGGCTGCACCCAAAGCAGCCTGGCGAACAGGTCGAGGGAGATGATTCTGCCCCTCTACTCTGCTCTGGTGAGACCCCACTGGGAATGCTGTGTCCAGCTCTGGGGTCCCCAGCACAGGAAGGACATTGACCTGTTGGAGCGAGTCCAGGGAAGGCCACCAAAATGGTTAGAGGGATGTCTCCTATAGGATTTGTTCAGCCTGGAGAAGAGAAGGCTTTGGGGTGACCTAACTGTGGCCTTCCAGTACCTGAAGGGAACCTGTAAGAAAGATGTAGGGAGATTTTTTTATAAGGGCACGGAATGACAGGGCAAGGGGGAATGGCTTCAAACTGGAAGAGGGTAGGTTTAGATTGGGTATTAGAAAAAAAATTTTATTGTGAGGTGAGGCTCTGGAACAGGTTGCCCAGAGAAGCTGTGGATGCCCTACTCTTGGACGTGTTGAAGGCCAGACTGGCTGGGACTCTGAGGAACCTGGTCTTGTGGAAGGTGTCCCTGCCTATGCATGGTGTTGGAACTAGATGATCTTTCAGGTCCCTTCCACCC
>JAYRBT010000093.1:60679336-60695498 GCA_036023395.1 Myiotriccus ornatus
ATCATTCCTGTCATTTTCTGTATTATTTGCCTGATGTTATTTGCCTGACATTCTCCACATAAAATATTCACTGAACCACTTACTGATTTATAGTATTTTCTTTTCAGTGTCCCAGTTGCATCCACTGCCCATGATGAGGTACTTCTCTCAGCCAGGTCTTCCTCAGTGGAAATGGAAGATGATGAGAGGGTTGAAATTTCATCTGTCAGGGAAAAGGGCAGTAAAAGAAGGAAGTTTCTTGTAAAGCCCAGACTGGTAACACTGAAGAGAAGCCAGGGGCTTTTTGCAAATGAAAACTGAAATTGTCATTTAAAAAAAAAAAAAAAGAGGCTCAATGTGTTGGCAGGGATTTTTTTTAATTCTCTTTCTAAGGGAATGCAAATTTCAAAGTTCAAACTCCGTTCTAAGCAAACACTTTCAAACTTCTTGGCATTTTAATGTGGGAGCCCCAATAGCTCCTGTCTGTGAAGGATTCTGGCATGGGCAGTGAACCACAGGGAGTTCAGTTAATTAAATCTGGTGTTACTGGTGAACATCCATCCTGTGCATGACAGAAATGGAAGAGAATTAATGGGATTGTGACATCCAACAGGCTATAGTGCCCCTGACAATCAGTCTCTAATAGGAAACTGGAATTAAAGGAAAAAGTCACTCTTAAAACTCAGGCTAAAACTGGAAACATCCTTTAGCCCATGCAGTGGTGCTCATGAAGAGCTGAGTACGACGCAGGTCGCCTGAAACTGGTGTTATCCTGAGAGAATTGCTCATGTAAGATACCTTATGACAGGAGCTATTAACCTCTCACATACAAAAATGCTGTTGGCTGCCTCCCCTAAGATGTTTTGATGTAATTTATGCTGTTATTCCCCTTGCTCCTTCTAGCACTTTACAGGTGCCTCTGTCAGCTCTCCCCAGCTGCAGGATGAAATCTGTCCCTGCTTTGCTGTTTCAGTGTCTGTTGTCTGTGTATAGGTTCCTCCTCAGTGGCTTAATCAGACAAAATGAAATCTTGTGTGCTGAGTTGGAGCAGGAGAACCTCAACAGTCATCTCTCAAAATGTCGTGAAGCTGGAAAATGTTGTTATGAGGACTTGCTTCTAAGAATAGAAAATATTAAAAGCCACATATGTCTGAGATTTTCAAGATGTCATATTAGCATAATTCATTTCAGATTGACCAGCCCCTTCACAGGCCCAGGCTCAGGGGGAGTCCTCATCTGTAAGAGCTGTGCTTTCACTGCTGATGTTTGCTGCAAAAACACAGCAGGGTTGGAGCAGAGGCTTTGAAGACTGTACTGCTTAGTAACTTCATCTGAAATACAAGACATTTGGCCTCAGCCAAGGACAAGGAGGCCCCTCAAAATGCTAGCATGTGCTTTTTCCTCTGAGCACACTAGTGGAGAAACGGAATGGAAAAAACAACAGCTGGTCCAGAGAAAGGCCAAATAAACTCTGTTGTGTAAGCCCAGAGATAAGAAGATTATAGCATATGCAGCATTTCTTAATGATATCGTACCAAAGCTGGAAAGAATAGCATTTTATTTCAAGATTAATTCCAGATTGTCTTTTCCTTCTTTCCTTTATTAATCTAAATTTTAAACAAACTAATTAAAAGGCATCATTTAACTACCACTTCAAAGAACTATTCTGTGAGTAGCTTTTTCTCTTTTACGTCACAGACATTCTACGTTAATTTAGTTGGGGTACTTTACACTTCTTAAACTGTCTTTCGAATGTTTAATACTGAGATTGTAAATTTCTGGAAATATTAGTGAACTGTAGTTGCTGTTTTGCATGTATAATGAGCTTTGGTTCGAGGAATGTTTACTTGCTGATGGATGGTCCATTCAGGAGCACCTGGCCTCTCTGTCTGCAGCACACCTCCAGCATAAAGGTTTTCAGACAGGTTTGTGAAGATTGGGAGATGGAGAAAATGAATTTCACTGAATTGAGACCAGTCACCCAGCTCTGTCCCCTCCCCCATCTTCCTTTCAAATTTCATCTCACATGATGATGCCAAAAAGACTGAGTGGCCTATGGTATTTTAGGGAATTGGGTGTTTACTTTGGGTGTTTCTAAGGATGGCTGAAGAGGAAAGCAATAGGATCCAGCCATTCTCTTTCACCCTTGTTTACACATAGTGGGTCATGCTCATCCTGCTCCTTGCAGTTCTTTCATGATGAAAGTAAGTCATGGTAGCTTTGAGTAATATCTGAAAAAGGTACTGTTATCTTCATCATTTCAGAGGAAGCAAGGGAAAAAAGCAGTTGAAATTTAAGTCCCGTAACTGTAATGTTGGAAGGCAAACATCAGGGCTTGTGCATTTCATTACAATAGCTAATTAGGTCTGTTATAAAATTAATGGTATTATCTGTTTGTTTGCTAGTTCAGATAAATAATTTTTGAATATTACTGTCTATTGGCGTCTTCAGACTGATTTGTCATTTTAAGGCTTTTATGTAGTAAAACTCAATGGCAGCAGGTGGAATGGTTACAGATGCTTCTGGATTTTCTTGTAGGCCTGGGTTTTACTGCAGAAACTGCTTTGGGGCTTTCCTGTTTCTAGGATCCCAAGATGAGAGCAGGACAGTGACAGTGGCAGACTGGAAGGGGTGAAGCAGGCATAAATGTCAGCTAAGCTGTGTTTGCCAGACTGTGTTGGATTACCCTTTGTGTTGGAAATACAGGTCAACTTTATTTGGTCTTTAATCACTCTGTGTGATTCAGCACAGTATGTCTTACATCCCCTCCCAGGGGAAAGCATGGAGATTGCCGTTCCTTCTAGATCTGCAGAACTTCCTGCATTTGCAATTAATTACTAGCTTGCTGCTTAGCACAAAGAAAACAGAGGAGGCAGCTGAGCATCCTCTGGGTAAAAGGGGTTGTAGTACAAAAGCTGCTGGTGGTGAAGGCTGCTGAGAATACTGCTAAGTTGGCCATGCCAATAAGGGAGTCTAAAATAGGCTCCTTTCTCTTGATTCTCAGGCAGATGTGGCACCATAACCTGAATTCTGTTGAGTTTCAGCCTGTCTGCTGTACCATGTCCAGTGTGCTCTGACAAGTTCTTGTTTGTCCTGTATAAACTTACATTTAGCTGAATTAATGAGCAGGTACAATTTGTAGAATGAGATCGCTAGAGAATTCCTGGAAATGTCAATAACACATAAAATAGCTAATGTAAGTACCAAATTGGGGTTTCATCTTCAATTTACTAAAAGCCAGGGACAGGTGTTTTTCAGCAGGGTTTCAGGGCATTTGGAAAGCACTGATTACTGTCTGACTTTCCAGCTTTTAAAACAACTTTCCAGTCCTTTTAGTGCACACTATCTGTTAACTGTGAGAAACTATTTCAGAGAAAAATAGAGGTGAAGAGGAACGTGTTTAAATCCATAAGCTAAATAAAATGTTGAAATGTAGTGTTAAAGTAAAACCTGGCAGTTTATACAGGGAACACTAATGGACCTTCTGTACAGCTACTTGGATGACTGAAAACATTCTGTTTAAAAGTTATGAGCAGTATTGCAAAAGCTTTGTATTTGGTTTTAGAGTATGTTTCTTTCACCTCATTGTCCCTCTGAGTCTTTTGCTAACGAATTTTGTGATACATTTTCTTTGATATCACTACAACCTACAGTGGGTAGTTCTATGACTCACTCAGAGGATATGTTCTAATAAGTTCTGAAAGAAGCAGGGATCTGTTTTCTACATTATTGAATTTAAGATAAGTTGTAGGAAAAAAAAAAGGAAAGTTTAATCTAGGTTATTTTCTTAACGTTCTCCTTTCCTTTTGTGTTATAGGTCAGAATTTCAAGGTAGCTATGAGACAATTTTTCAAACTATGATTAGAAGACCAGGAATACTCTCATTGTCAATGCTCAGTGAAATAATTTCATGTATATTTTAATGGGTACTTCATTAATTTATGTAAGAAAATGCATCCTCATACAGTTTTACTTAAATATTTGGGATCTGAGGTCAAATTATTTCTTAACCAATCAGTTCTGCAAATACAAAGATAAAATTCTGTCTAGAACCATTTTTTTAAAAATTAATTTTATCTCTTTTATGCTTAGACTTGAAATCGTCTGTTTCTGTCTAGTGCTTTATAACTGGACTACCATGTTCCAAATGGAGAACTTTCTCAAATCTAGTCTTGAAACTATGCTTTAAACTGAATTCTTGACTGATTTTTACATCAGAAAGAGTTAATGTAGGCAAATCTGTATTCTTGAAGTCTATCCAGTGTTTTTGTGGTGGAAGTTCCAAATAATAAGGGGGTGCCAATGGGTGGAATTTCAACTAAGCTACTCGGTTCCTGTGCATATGCATGTTCAGTAACCTCTCTGTTGATACCTTGAAAGAGATTGTTTTGAACATGTCACAGTTTAAGCAGTACTTTTTGAAGGCCAAACTAGAAACTATTTTTCCTTATATATGTGAGGATATTTGAATAAGTGAATGATGAAATACCCTGAAAATACAAATCCAGTGGCAGAATGTGACGTTGTAAATGTGTAGAATAGCTGCAAAGGCAGGCAGTTTACATAATGAACATAAAAGAGATTGTCTTTAATAACTTTGCTTGAAAAACTTTGTTTAGAAGGTGCCTGTGTTATTCTCTGCACCATATATTCTGGTTTACAGTGTTACTTTTTTACTTTTTATGCGTAAGGTAAATTACCCTTATAGTGTAACACAATAGATATTCATGTCTACCACTATTCCCACACAATGAGATCATTTTTGTTTCAATAAATGAAATACTCCAGTATTCTTTGACATTGCTGCCAAGTAGCACACAACAGTCTGTGTGCATACATTAAATTTGCTCAGTCTCTTGATCAGAGTGGTCAGATCCTGACTACTGAGAGGAATGGCTAGCCTGTTTCCCCTTCTGTGCCATGGTCATTCACATGGTCAGAGCAGGTCTGACAGAAACAATCTGCTTGCTGGTTTTGACTGTTAGAGCCATTTAGAGATTGCTGGGGGATGAGCTGAACAGCACTTTCTGAGCTGTCTTTGACCCAGAACAAGTCCAAGCAGAGTGCAGGCGTCAGGGCAGAGAGTGCTGACATCTGAGAGTTGGCTTGAAAATGGCATGAGGGGTTCAGATGCCTGAGCTCACTCCTGGGAGTCATAACTGAGCTGGAACCTTGCCTCGTATTCAGTGAGGGGAATTGTTTGGTGTCTTGGGAAGGGAAGAGGTGCAGTTAGGGAAGGAAGTGCAGAAGAAAGCAGTAGGATCAAGACAAGGAGCAGTGCAGTGGTGGGATGATATGAAATAGCTTTGGTTCATCAGCCATGCCTTTCATAGACAGTTGCAAACCAAACCATGGAGGTTCAGTTTTTGTTAACTTTGGAGTTGCTTTGTGAGGGTGAAGCTATGAGCTGGAGCAGGGTCTGGGTCCTGCAGGGGGGCTGCATCCTGTTTTGGGACCACCCAGCAGCCCGGGTAAACACAGAAGTGGTAGCATCTCACTGCTGCACTGTGCTGCCTGTGTGTGTTTGCCTCTGACTTCCTTCCTATCCCTCCTTGAGAGGAGGCAGGAGCAGCTGGTCCCAGCTGCTTCTGTACTGATCATTTGCAAGGACTGAGAGATGCAAGTGGCTGATTTTTGCTGTATTAGCTGAAGGGAAATGATGACCCAGTGAGGAGTTCCTGTGGTGCACAAGTTGGCTCTTGGAGACCTAGAGAAGACCCTTAAACCCACTTGACATTTTCCCCATTTTCATGGGGAAGCATAAACAGACAAATACTTAAAAAATACTTTAAAAGTATTTTAAGATCTGATTAGTGAGAGGTGCCTCTGCTTGAATTAATGTACAAAGAAGACCATGTGCTGAACTCAACAATATGGATTTCATTTAACAAGGAATGATAGGTAGAGACATAGAAATAAGTTCTTTCTGTGGCCTAGACAGTGTTTGAGACACAGAACTCTGCTCTTTAAGTTCTTACAGTGTATTGGCTTTGTCATGATGGTGATATTACAGCCTGTTACAGTGCTGACAACACCTCTGAAAGAAGCTGTTCTTAATATCCAACCTGAACCTCCCCTGGCACAACTTGAGGCCAGTTCTTCTTGTCTTATTGATTGTTACCTGGGAGATCAACCCTCACCTGGCTACAACCTCCTTTTGAGTAGCTATAAAGAGTGATAAAGTCTCTCCTCAGCCACCTTTTCTCCAGGCTAAACACCGCCAGCTCTCTCAGTGACTTCTCATCAGATTTGTGCTCCAGACCCTTCACCAGCTCTGTTGCCCTTCTCTGGATACATTCCACCACCTCAATGTCCTTAATGTCATTCAGTGAATAAGATCCTTGTACCGTTTTAGCCTTATTCTTGTTCCTGATTGCAGGAGGTTGGTGACCTCTGATTGCTAGCATATAACCAGTTTGTTTTTTCTTCATTATTATGTGAATTAATTTTATGGAACATTACCAGAAATTTTTGGAGTCTGATTCAAGAGCTTCTGGATACTATTTGGTTAACCAAACTGGAAATTAGATCAACCCTGACAATGTAGAGGCAATTACTTCAAGATGTCATTTTCAGTTCTTTGCATTAATTTAATATGAATGACTTTTCATACAGTTATGAAAAAAAAAGAAAAATATTAATAAAGCCCATCTGTTTACATTCTCATTTTCATAATCACAGTTCCGTAAAAGTGCATTTCTCTATCATTCTTGGGTTAAGAGTTCTTAAATTATTTAGTAAGAGACATTATGACATGGTAATAATTTACGGGAGTTTTTAATCTGAATATTTCTTTAGAGTGAGATATATTCTATTTTAGAAGATACTTGTTTTCCATTTAATAATTAAATTTCATTTTAAATTTTAATAGAATTGTGGTGGCAAGTTAAATTGTATTCAGTTGCCATTTTATCAAGAGCTAGATTAATTCGTAGAAATTTCACCTTGCTCTTCTAATCCATTTCATTGATGTTTTTGCCAAAATAAGAGGGACCAGCCACTGACCTTACCAAGTGAATGAGCTTAGAAAGTTCAAATTGCATTGAGTAAGGTATTCCTAAAAGAGCACCTGATGCAGCTGTAATTTTTAACTGCCCCTTATTGACTTGGATTTAATTCCTGAGTAAAAAAAATAAGAACATAGAGGCAGAAGGATAGTCATTGCAAAACACGGGAAGCTTCAGGCGTAGCTGCCTCTCACAATGTTATTCTCTATGTACCTCCTGATGCCAGTGGCCCAGCACATCCATCATTCCATCCTTCCAGCCTAAGTGGTAGCGAGCAGCAGACACGCTCAGCGGCAGTATCTGATTAAGTGCATCAGTCAACACAGGTCCAATTTTAACTTTATTCTGCACTAGAGTGGTGTGCCTCCACTGTTTGATACGTCACGTTTCTGACAGCAGGAATGTCAAAGTTAAACAATCCTCGCAGAGTTGTAAGCTTTCTTTCTCTGTGCTTGTTTTTGCTGGGACTTGGCGGTTGTCAGCATGGGCTTGTATGTGATTAAATTGTTGTAATAGTTTCCTGTGTGAACACTCCACACTCGGAAAGCATTTGTGTGATTCAGCTTGGCCTGTTTTAGAAATGCTTATAAAAAGAGCTGGTGTGGTTATCTCTTCAGTTTTAAATTTGCACACTCACTTTCTTGCATTACAACAATTTCCTATTATAGCCTGTGAGTCCTTATTCTCCCACTGTCAGCATCCAGACTTAGTTTTGTTAGGGCTGTTTATATGCAGAAACTATCTGTACAAAACTTCCTTGTCTATTTGGGAGAGCTAGTTAGACCAGGGGAAGGGGAATCTCCTTTTGCATGTGCTTTATAAACAATTAATAAGTTCTCGCAGTAAGTCAGCTGTCAAAGTTGCTCTCTTCGTGAATGAAAGAGGAGATGTCCTTTGTCCAATGACTGTTTCAACAGAGTTTATTGACCTCTTGAAAAACTCACTGCAAAACTATAGTCAGTTTGTTAATACTTAAACTAAAGGCACGTCTTAGGACAAAGTGAATATTTTTTGGAGGAATCATAAGGTAACAAGTTATGAACAGTGTGGAATTTATTCGTCTAGCATCCCTTCTGTTCACACCTCCTATCTGGAGTTGTAACATTTTTACTGTGAACAACATGGAGTGGTAAAAGTGAAAGAACTCTTGTGCAAAGACGAAGGAGCTGAGGATAGAAAGTGAAGACATGAATCAGTACTACTATATTTTGTCTGACAACCTTCGGTGGTAGGGTACATTCTCCTCTTCTGGGAATTTTCAGACATTTTCACCTTGCTTCTTCAAAGCCCCGTGTGCCTCCAAAGGTGTTGAAAGCTGGCTATGTGTAGTTAGCACCTTGAGGTCCCCTTGTGTTGCACTGTATGCTGCACCTTCCTTGAGCAAGCCTGCGGGAAAACAAGAGGAAAAACTCCCTTTGTTATGGAAATATCACCTAATGCCCTTAAGAGAGGTGTGTCATGTTTGTTCTTTGACGGAGTCTGGAGCAGGGGAGGGCAAGCAGAAATTAACTGCTTAACAATCAAACAGGATCAAGCAACATTTTGAGAGGATGAGCTGTTCAAAGTAAAAAAGAACTTCAGTGGATTTTTTTTTTTTTTTTTTGGGTGAGAACATTGACAGTTAAAGATTAGGAAGCTCTTTTTTTGTAGGGATTGGCAAACTATGTTGTCACCTGATGAAAAAAATTAAATTGCTATCTAAAAGAGAGAGTATAGCTTTTCTTTTCTTTACAGATACCATGCAGCTTTAACCTATGCTGAAGAAGTTTGTAAAATACTGGCTTTTTTGTATATAGTTGAGTCTTACAGAACTTAAAATCTTTCCTTGTGGCTGAAAGTTAAGGGTCCTTTATGTTTTTGTTAGTCAAGCTGGATTTGTATGGGTAGTTTCAGGGGACATTTTTATTTTTCAGTAAAAACAACTCGGAATTTGGTTTTAAAAAGCAGCCCTTTGACAGAAATTTATCAGCCATTTCTAACTAGAAGCTGATGAAATTTTGTCATCTACACCATTTCCTCTGGTTATGCAGTCACATGGCTGGATATCGCATATGACTGTTTGAACTGTACTCATTTGGCTGAATCAGCTTTTCTAACAAAAGCTTCACATCTGCAAATTTTTCTTCCATGACAGCTGGAGACTTCTGAGTATTGCTGCTTGAATTTCATGCAGTTTGTTACCTGAATCACTTATCAACCTTCTTCGTATTTACTGTTAGACTGTCCTGAGTGTACTCTCAGCACTACCTTCACTTCTATTCCTAAGGACTCCAGTACGGTACCTGCTGTCTTGTATCACTTCCTCAGAAATACATTGGAACCCTCAGGGTACGGGAACCCTCTTTCTCTCTTCTGCTAGTTGTGGAATGTGCTGTGCTCAGGGGTGATGGTGGAAGAGCATGGACAGGCAGGCGTTTCTCACACAGCCCTGGATGTTACTAAGTCTCAGACTTTTCAGCACTTCTTGAGTATTCCTGAACTGGTGGGCTCCTAGTTAATACTTTCATTTCTGAACAACAGGGTGCCTGGGATTTCTCAGCAAATGTGAAATCACTTGTAACACTTTACTAATTTAAGGTAAAAGCAAGGTAAGGTTGTTTAACTTCAAAATTAAGAATTTAACACAGACAATCGAAATTTGGTAGACATAAAAGCAGAAGTATAGCTATACTTTGTAGCTGCCTGTTTGTTAGTGTAGCTCTAAGAGGTTCTCTCTTTATGCTTCATCTAACTAAGCTGCGAGATGACTTAACACAGCAGGGATCCAGTCCTTAGATGTCACCTGTCCAGGCAACATACCCTGCACAGGAGGGTATCCATCACTGAGGAGAGAGTTTTGTCTGCAGAATCCTGTGGCTATCTGGCATTAACTTTCATAATTTGAATCTCTTCTGAGACCTTCCTACAGTACAGAACCTCATGCTTAACCAGGACTCCAGTCTTTTCCCTGAGGGTTGTTCGCTATTACCGTCTCTATGACTTTAAACGTTTTTAACTCCAGTGCTATCAGCTGCCCAGACAATTAGCAATACTTTTTGCTAGCTGTAAACACAAAGCCTGACAGCTGGCCTGACGTTTATTTGGCCATAAACAAGTCACTTAACCAGCAGTCTGAACAGAGGGATTTTTTTCCCATGGCTGTGGGGAAGGCTTTTCTCAGCACAAACCCCTTAAAAATGGAGATAATGAGAACTGTACTTCATATAAACAAGAATGCTGAAAACCATGCAAATGTACGAGAGAGACTAATGAATACCGCTCATAAATAACCCCTCATTGAGCTGGGGATTGCTGGAGCTGAACAAAGATTGAGGGAGACAGCTGGAGTGCTGCTGCAGTGTGGGTTAGTGGGGTTAGGGTAGAGGTCATAGCAGCAATAGTTCATTGCTGCTGTGTACAGCACACTCGTGCACTGTAGCTCAGTTCTAAATGTGCAAAGTGGCTGATGTTATTTTGTTTATTAAAGTGGCATATTTCAATTTTACGCAAATGCGTTTTGAGTACCAGCACTTCTTTCTCTAGGCATCTTTCAGACTGACCTTAGGCAACCCATTTCTAGAAACCTGAACATATATGATAAGCCAAGATACTAATCACACTTACACTGAGAGATACACATCACTGATACTCCAGTGGTGCCTCATTTTGCAGATAAGCAAGGTGCCATGATATATCTGTCTGCACTTGGGTCTTCTGAAGGGCAAACAGTGTATTCATGACAAGGCTGTAGCAGATCTACTGATGCGAACAAAAGATTTGGGACCTAGCTGCTGGGTCATCCATTCTCCAAGGGAAGAGTGGTCTGGGTAACTGTTCCTCAACACTTGGTATTGCTGGGACGAGGAGGTAATAATGCTGGATAACTGTCCTCTGCCACACAGTAGTGGGGGTAATGGTGGAAAGGCTGGAAGCACTTTGAGGCAGGAGCTATCTTTCTGGCCTGTGGATGTGCTCCATTTGGAACAAGGACATGCTCTTCCATGAGTGAGATGCCAAGGTACTACTGAAATATATGTAGTAGAAACAATTGTTTCTGATCCTTCCTAGGACTCAGGAAATCCCTGCACTGTAGAAGTGTCTCTCTGGATTACTGGTTGGAAAAATGCCAGCACCTGCTGTCGAACTGGCATCTCATTTATTTTTCAGGCCTGGAGGTATTTACACCCCTGGTATTTCCCTGGTAACATAGACAGCTGGCATTCAAAGCCTAGACTGAGTGGAGGGTAATTAGCCCCACCGAGCACAGTGCAAGTTTGCTAGCAACTGTACAGAGCCAAGACTTCTTCCGGAAAAGATTTAGATACACAGATCCCAGAATTAGAGTGGAAGCAGCACATGTCTCTCCTGTCAGTCAGGCAGGATGACAGCAGCTGAGGAGCCCATGGCTGCCTGCCCTGCTGGTATTAGATGACACCTGCTGGTCAAGTGTCCCCACTCACTGAAGATATTTTCCATGCACAGAACAAAGGCAGTGTTGGATATGCCACAGCACCGAGCATAATGTGCCATCCTGATGAGAAAAAAGGCTGCCTTTGAAGAAAGAATATCCCCTATCTTAAACTATGAACTGGTGTCATTAGAGAATTTAGAGCCAAACCACCAGGAAAAAAATCCTTGAAAATGGCATCCCCTATTCAATTTTTTTTTTTCTGCTTATCTCTGTCTAGCAACATAATCCCTGGCATTTGAAAAATGTTAACCTTTGGATGGATGTTTAATCCATCGGGGGAGATTCAGAACTCTGCTGAACAGGACCCTTAGCAGGCTCGTGTCACTTTGGAGTTGGTCTTACGGTGGGTCAGGTAGATGTAGCCAGGAGTCCTTTCTGAATTATATCAGTCATCCTGTGATGCTGCCATTCTGTCTGCAAGTGTTATAGCCATGCACTTCAAATCAAGCTTGAAAATTTGTTCAAGACAGAATTGCTTCTTACTCTTCCAGATACCCACGACTTTTTCAAACAGCAGCAGCTTCGGAGGGAGAGGTGGGAACAAAATCACACAGCTGCCAGAAAGGTTTTGCGACGCTCTGTCAGCAAGGAGCGGTGGGTGGAGACGCTTGTGGTTGCAGACAGTAAGATGGTTGAGTACCATGGAAGTGACCACGTGGAGTCATATATCCTCACTATAATGAATATGGTATGTACAACATTTTGAGGCTTTTAGATAGACAAATGAAGCAAACCTGAATTTGATTATGTTGCTGATCTCCTTGAAATATGTCTGTATATGTCTTGTTCGTGGAGAGAAATGTAGTATAATTCATGTATATATTATTGAAAGTCTGTATTTTAAAGTATCTTTTGCCTTGTATTTTGTGCAAGCACAATTTTTCACTGGATTTTAAGTGAGAGAAATCTCATAGCTATAAATCATAGCACTGTTTTGCCTTCCACTGAAAGTCTATTATGAAACATGTTAACACTATCCCAGTTAAAACCAGCACAATTGTTTTCCCAGATAGGCATCCCGCCTAGCATGCAAAGTTCACATTGGAGAAAAGCTGAACTGCGTGCTTTCCTGTGTGGCATGTTTCAAAATATAATTTGTTCTGGAAAAAGCCATAACAGTTAACGAGACTACCTACAGATATGTCTTCTTTTATTATCTGTGTCAATATTATCTGTGTAGTAGATATTGACCTTGAGAGTCTACTGGGGATGTGTTCTATGTGGTTATCATGGCACATGTGTAATATATGCTAAGTTAATCACAGTATAATTTTAGCCATGTTAACTGGTCTGTGCCTTATATTTATATAGTGTGTTCCTAGCTGTGCCCCAGTGAATCTGACTAGCTGCTGAGGCAGTGAGTCTGATTAAACAGGTCCAAAGGTTGTTTGAGCACGTGAGGTTTTGTCCACACAGGAAAAAAGCATGTAATAAAAACCCAGTCATTATCAGGTTCAGGAACAAACAAGTCCCAACATTTTTTCTGCGGTCTCTGACCTTAGATATTAGGGTTACTTAAAGTGTGTTAATTTTCTGCATAGAGTACCTTGAAAAAGACCCGTATCCAAATCAGACCTTTGTAAACACGATTTCCACTTTGTAATTTCTTCTTTAGTGTTCTTCTCCATAATAGTTTTGATCCGAAGGCAATCCATTTTGTTCATTTGTATTTCCTGTAATAGATGGCATAGGTCACATGCAGATAGGTTGTGAGTACCATCATTCCACCTACCTAATTCAACATTGTAAAGATGTTTATGGCAATTAGATCACATTTTTGCCGACTTCAGTTCTTGTACAGTTTTATGTGGAGTCTTTTTTTAATGGAGTCATTATCTTGGCTTTTGTTCTTATCATCCTCTCCTGTGCTCTGAAAACACAAGAGTGTTTCTTTTACTTGTACTGATTAAATTTTGCCTTTTTTTTTTTTTTAGTGACAGAATCCGATTCCTGTTGCTTTAAAACAGAACAATTTAATATGCTGGTTTATTTACACCCTGAGGGGACCTCTCCATCAGTGTTATGTGACTGTAGATGTTATGTCCTTTTCCGCTAGTGTGTTTTAAGAACTCTGAAGTTTTTGAGAGGGAAATGGACATACTATAATCCTCTGCGGGGTTTTGCTCTTTAGCTTAGTAACTTTTGTTTTATCACTTATTTGGCAGAGCTAACCTTTGCAGTAGTTCCAACATTTATTGCCTTTCAGTAAACTTTCAGTGAAATGCACTGAGGATATAAAAAGCAAAACTACACCCCACCCCCAGATGAACAGTATGCTAGAAGTAAATGTCGTATTTTCTCTCTAAAGTCATGTTCTGCTATAGAGGAATCAGTTAATCTCATACCTCCTGGCTCTGGCACAGGTCACAGGGTTGTTCCACGATCCAAGCATTGGCAATGCAATTCACATTGTACTGGTCCGGCTCATCCTCTTTGAGGAGGAGGAGGTAAGGTTTTTATTTACCTCAAAATATCACTTATAAAATTTTGAGTTCAATGCATTGAGCTGTAATCATATTTGCTTAAATTAGTGTGTAAATTTTACTCTGTTATTAATCTTTGTCGTGTCTGGTTTTAGAAAAAATGCTGCCCGGGATAGCAGTGATGACTTCAGGTATTTCTGCACAGAATTGCCTCGGAAAATATAATTAAAACAGGAAAGTTAGGTATGGGGAAATGGAATGTGCCCAGGCTAAAAAGAATGGATGCCATGGAAGACTAGATGAGGAACAGAAATTATGCATCAATATTCAGAGTCTAATTATCTAACACTACCTGAAATGTATTGTAAAGTGTAGTGCTGGAGTATTTGCAGGTCTCTGAAGAATTAAATCTGTTATTGTGCAGTTCAAAACCACATTTTTCTATTAAAATCCCTTTTGAAGCAAAAAATTAAGGACTAAATAGATGTTAATTGCTGTAAGATAGCTTTGAACTGGTAGTTTCCGTTGTCTCTCTTTCACAAATATGTTGATACATGCTTAAATACATGCTGATTGTCATAATTTTATAGTTATTTTTAGAAGATTGTGTATGACATAGCTAGCTGTCACTGCAGGAACAGCTTAAAGGGATTTTTTCAGTGGCTTATGATTTATAAACATAAGCCAGGTGGTCCCAGTGCTATTGAAGTGGGTAAACCAACCCACCTGTCCAGGTTATGTCTTCAGAAATGGTTATTGGAATGGAGTCTGTCCTTATAGCCATCAGTCATCAGTTAAGATGTAAGTATAGATGGCCCAAACCCTCTAATTTGCATCTGAACAGGACAGTTAGGACCTGAGGTCCATGCTGAGCTCCAGCTACGTTACCTTGCTAAATTTCTGTGGCTGTTTTGATACACACTGATACTGTTCAGTTGAGGATGGCAATGTTGGAGGTAACAATGGTTGATATCTTTCAAAATTTGGTTTTAAGTTACCCAGAAATTACTGTCTGGTAACAATGTATACTTAGATGCTCCCTAAAAAATGACGTGAACTGAGGCAGGATAAAGTGAGTGTCCAAAACCAGAAATTAGAAAATTTATTTTTTAATTAATTTATTTTGCAGACTTTTTATTTCAGAATTTTCAGTCATTTGCATGTAAACTGTATAATAATAAATTGAGTAAGAAACATTTATGACTGCATTGTTTCTCTTTGGAATTAGAAAATATTGTGAAATAAATACACTGTGAGGAGCATAGTTGTTCCCGGAGTGTGACAGTGTTCACATAACATTTAGGGACAAATTTGAGCATGAAGTCCCAAACTAAGTAGTCTTTACCTTCTGTTTAGAGGAAAACTTGATTTCAAGAGAACATAAAATATTTGAAAGTTTCAATTCAGTGTTGGATCTTATGAAGCTCACTTACCAAAAAATACATACATTTTTGCATGTAATTTTTCCTTTAGCTGCATCAGTTACAGAAAGGTCAACATTTTAATTTAATATTCAACGTTAGATAAATAGATGTCATTGCTCCTAATGATGACTCTAACCTTAGGCAAAAACATAATCAATTACATTTCAATGATTACCCATTTTCACAGCTGAGTTCACTGGGACATTATTGCAATGCAGTATGGTCTTTACAATTATATTTTCCTTCATTAGCAAGGCTTGAAGATAGTACACCATGCTGATAAGACATTAGGCAGCTTCTGCAAATGGCAGAAGAGTGTCAATCCGAAGAGTGATGTCAACCCCACGCACCACGATGTGGCCGTCCTCCTCACCAGGTATGACAGCAGTCTGACATCAGTGACTGACTGTTGTCCAGTGTCGTGGTTTTGCTCTGGGTCAGTTTGCTCACACCCCCCACCCAATTACAATTAGTTGAGAGAAGGTTTATGCAGACAAAAGAAACTGGATTTGGGGAAAATAATATGAGCATTTATTGCTAGCAAAATAAAAACTACTTAAGAACTATATTTACAATAATCTTACTTAAGTAAAAGGTACTATATATTTGCAGAAATACTTCTCCCCCCCTTTATATCAGTCCAAGGAGGAGAAGCAGTCTCTTTCTCGGAGTTCCAGCTCTCTCTCCAATAACTTTGCAGCACCCTCGTCGCAGCTGGAACTTTTTTTCTTTCTCTGTGTCGGCCTCCAAGGCTGGGCCTACCCCACTCCTGGGCTAAGACTGGAGGCTGGGGGTTACCCAAGCCCTGAAGGGTCTTTTCTTCCATGGTCTTGCAAGGGGACACTTGCTTACCATGGATCTTCTTCCATGGGGTTACAG
>JAYRBT010000093.1:60695598-60710072 GCA_036023395.1 Myiotriccus ornatus
TTTACTCGGATCCCACACATCTCACCCGAGCCGTTCTTGCTCCAGCGTGAGGTTCTCTCAGGGTCACAAACACACACAAATCTCAACATCTCACCTGAGCCGTTCTTGCTCCAACGTAATTTATTTTTAAGGTTTAAAATACATGCCTTTAAAATATATTCATATATAAAGAAAAACAGAATATTTGTTTATGTATGAGCAGGGAAGGAATAGAAAACTTAAGATGATGTCTGAGGTTACACTGGGAGTTTGTGTCATGGCACGAAATGGGACTGTAAAAATGGATTCAGTCTGAACACAATTGACAGAAAAGATCAGGACTGTGGTCTGAAAAAAATAGCCCTGAGTTAAAATCTGTCAGGAAAAAAAAAAAGCAACAAAAAAATTTCAAGTGGTTCAGTAAAAAAAGAGAATCACAGAATCATTTAGGTTGGAAAAGAACTTCAAGATTCTCAAGTCCAACCTTTGACTGATCTCCACCTTGTCAGTGTTTTTTTTGGTCAAAAATTTTAGAATAAGAATGCTAAATAAGCTCTCACAAAGATGCATGATTTACGTCTCCAAATAAAAAGGCTTCGAACAGTTCACTTGAATGAAGCTGAAGAATGGTGACTTTAATAGAGTTGGAGGCCCTAAAACTTTTTCTTATGCAGGTTGACAATGAGCGTATGTGTTTAGACACTACAGCCACATAAATTTTGTCTACAAATTATAGCAGTATAATGATAGTAGAAGAGCAAATGTATGTTGTTGCATATATGTTTGTAAAAGTGTTATCACCGTGCTCTACTTAAAATGCGAATTAGCACTGGTACATTACGAGGTGGAGATTTGCCACCCAGTGACAGTGACACTCCGCAGGTGGTGTTAAGCACTTTAAATGACACATCTCTTTTGTGATTCTAGAAAGGACATTTGTGCTGGCATGAATCGTCCATGTGAAACCTTAGGTTTGTCTCACCTGTCAGGCATGTGTCAGCCTCACAGAAGCTGCAACATCAATGAAGATTCTGGCCTTCCACTGGCTTTCACTATTGCTCATGAACTTGGACACAGGTATAGCAGACAGTGAAGGGGGGACCTATCTGAGTTTATTATTTGAATGTTAATACCCCAATTGCCAGACAGAAACAAAACAAGAAGTGAGTTAATGTCTCCATTATTAAAATCAAAACTGTGTTTGTTTTTTCGAAGCAAGGGAATAAGAAAGAAATACTTAAGCCTCTGACCTGTATTTACATAAGCAACTATTCAGTCTGCCCCTTTTAACAGTGTCTGTTAGGGCAGTACGTAAGGATAAAATAAAATAAATAAGCTACAAAAAAGCCTAATTTAATCACGCTAATTTTTCCAAACGTGCTAAATTTCCATGCTGTTACTTTAGGTGATCTCCAGATCAATCCAAAACATTTAGAGAATACATACCTGTTTCATTACGTCAAGGTATTTCAATATTGCAGATTAGCTAGAAAACATTTTTAACTCAAGTAGTCAAATTCATATATTAAATCTTATATTTAGTATTTTTTTCTCCTTTCTGGTGAACTAATAAAGTTGCTTTTTGGCATTTCTTAATAAGTGATATCTTCCGTATGGTAATATTGCTATTTTAGGTACACGCAGGTCAAGATAACTAAAGTTCCTGAACATTTAGTTTCACACATGGTTAAACTTTTTTTTATGATTGGGTACTTTTGGTTGAACTAGATTTCTAAGAATTTTGAATTTCTGGGAGTGTTTTGGTTGGTTAGTTGGGTTATTAACTCACCTAAAATAATGTTGATTTTTGAATCTGTTTTGACACAGCTGTTTTCCTGGGGGCAAAGCATTATCTCATAGATACTCTGGTTTGACTGTAATGCCTGTGCTTTTCAACTGGACTGTTTTGCTTGGCCTGGTCACATGTTCCTTTCTGTATCTACAGTCACATTAATTTCACTGCGCACCCAGCCACCAATCAAGATGATCTCTGTATTTCCTGATAAGATGTAATAATTATGATGATGGTAATGACCCTGTCACCCATTAATTGGCCTTTCTTTATTCAGCCTCTCCATTGCCAAACAGGAAATCACTGCAATTTGATCTGGGTGCTGTGGCTTAGTTATTTGGTCTCCACAGCCTGCTGCTGACAGTGAGCTTTTTTCGTTAGCAGTAGTAACCTGAAGACACTTCTTCCCCATAGATCCATGTGTGACCTTCTCCATGGTCTAGCCTGGGTGGCTGTCAATCCTCTGTCCTTTGGATGCTGTGAGACTGAGCACTGCTATTATTGCCCTTGCAGGATCGATGGAGGGTTTAAGGATTGTCTCCATAAAGGACATGGAATACCATAGGGTTTATTGTTACCTTGTTAACCTCAAGCCAGGTTAGAGTTCATACACTGAAAAGTTCAGTATGGACGAAGTCTGTAAGAAGAGATGAAAAAAAAGTAAGACAGATATGCACCCATTCCTTAGATGAATACTAGAAGTCAACTCTTCACTATCCTATCCCTCTAGATGTTTGCAGCCTCCTGGTTCAAAAGACTCTGTTCATGAAAAGACCCTGTTAGCAAGGGGACATACCTGCTTTTATGTCTCTGACTCATTACTGGAGTCGATTCTGACTGTAATTGTGCTCTGCTTTTGGAACTTTTGAGTCATGGTGTGATTACATTTTCCAGAAGCATAGTCTTGAGTGGTTTGAATTCACTTTGTCTGATTTTGTGACTGAATCATGGCCTGAGAAAGTTGTCACTGCTCTTAGGACTTAGACACCTTCAGCTGTTAACAGTGTAGGTGTCAATGTCTTCATATGTCAATATCTTCATATGCTATTATTTCAGGTTATCTTCACACTCAGGTGACATGAAGGCATAAGAAAAAGGCTGACAAAGCTAACAGGAAGATGGAGTAGAGAGTGGAGAGGAATTCACTGAACATTCAGTGATTTTGTAAACAGTATCTGTTGCAATCTGTCAAAAGAGTTTTAAAAGGAAACAAGCAATAGAGACATGATTATGCGAGAATCTAAGACAGAATGTAACAAAGCCTGATCTTAGTTAAAGTTATGCAAGTTTGCACCAAGAGCTAGGAAGTGGTCTTAGCCATAGCAGCTGTAACATAACTTTTAGGTTTAAACTATGGCTCCTGAACCAACTGCACACTAGTGTTTGCACTCCCTTAAAAGTACCCGAGTACAGACTGTGACAATCTGTTCTTTGTTTTGTGCAGAACAATATTGCTGTGTGTAACAGATGTATTTAATGGCCTGTGGGAGTGTAGATTTCTCATAGTTTTGGGTCATAAGCTCTGTATATTTTTTTTTAGCAAACAGGTACCTGCAGCTCAGCAGGGGAGGAAGCAACGTTAAGTGTCTTTTAAAACGCAGTGTGGAACCCGTAGTTAGGTGTTATGGTACAACCAGTCAGCTGGAGTGATTAGATGTTGTTTTTCATCTCCAGTTTTGGAATCCAGCATGATGGAAAAGAGAATGACTGTGAGCCTGTTGGAAAGCGCCCATATATTATGTCCCGACAGTTGCAATATGATCCCACCCCGCTCACCTGGTCGCAGTGCAGCAAGGAGTACATCACACGTTTCCTAGAGTGAGTGAGCAAGTTGTAGCATTTGCCTGAATTGAGTACAACTTAGTATGAGATGTTTATGTGGAGTTTAAAGTGAATCTTGTATTATTATATTGATAAATGGGAGGTGTTTTATTATGCTTGAGTTAATTCCCGTGGAAGGCACAGCACAAATTCTGTTACAGTCTTCTTGTCTGGCAGTGAACTCAGGTCTGCCATATGGGCTCAGGTTTGGTGCAGTCTGCAGCTTTTTGCAGTTACCAGGAAGAAAGAAGCCTTTCCATCAACACTTGACGAAACTTTATAGACTTTGCCCTTGGCCACAATGACATGTGCTTGGCTTCTTCAAGTCTGTTATGTTCTTTTTAAGAGCAGCAATTTGGTATAACTTTAACTAGAGCCTATGGAGTTTTCTGAAGCCACTTTGCAAACCATAGTGATCTCATGATATTTCCACTTTGACGAGCTGTATTTTGCCTTTCTAAACCATTCCTTACTAGGTGAGGTAACAAATTTGTTAGCAGCACTTCAGCATAACTTAGCTTGAATTTGGAAGTATTATTTCCAAAGGCCATAAGCAAGATTACCTTTAGTATTAGATATTGAAAGTCTGTATAGAGGTGTCCTAAAAGTGTGATGGTAGGGTTTTTTTTAATATGCAGTTTTTGTCTTTTAGCCGAGGATGGGGATTCTGTCTGGATGATATCCCCCAAAAAGAAGTTTTGAAGTCCCCAATCATTGCTCCTGGAGTGATTTATGATGTGCACCACCAATGCCAGCTTCAGTATGGTTCCAATGCTACCTTCTGTGAAGATGTGGATGTAAGTGCTCTGCGTTATTCTTCATTTTCATAATAAAAATTTAAATTTCTTGAGTGGCATGAAAGTGCAGTCAGTGAACCTCAGCTGCTAACTACTACTGTCTTAATTCTGCTCTGCAGATTCTGGAAGTGAGTTGTAGCACTGTTTGCCTTGTATTTCATCTTTACTTAATCTGAACCGTATCAATCATTAAATGTTTGTCCTTTAGCAGTGGAGTCATTTTGGTTTTGAACTTATAATAGTGATATTTTCTAAGCTATCCATGCAGATTAAATCTCATTTTAAAAAAATTCTTCAACCCTACAGCTTTCAACTGACCAAATCACTCTGGAAACAAATATTCAGTTCCAGGAATAGTTTTCTGAAGTAATCAGGGTTGCACTCTCTGATTTTTCACACTCTTGATGGTCTAAAAATAAAAGAATATGTTGTGAAAAATAATTATTTTAAAAAAACCTTTCTTTTCCCATTAAACAATAGGGGTTTTTTTATGCAGAAATGCATAGTTAGCACAGTACCCTGGGGTCTGTCTCACAGAAGAGCAAAACACTGTTGTTTGAAGAGGCAAGAGAGCAGTATCGTCACAGCAATGCAACTCTCACAAGATCTAGGAGCCACTGCAGAGTAACAGGTTATATGAGCTAAGCTGCAGTGGTATGCTATTTTACCTATACCTAGCATGTTCAGAGCTCTTTGGGTCTGTACAGCTTTTTCCTTCATAGAACAGTTCAGAAACAGTGTTTTAAAGTGCTAGTCTAGCTAAAAGATCGCTAAATTTTGCAGCAGCGTGCAGTAAATATTGGAGATAGCATCCAGCTTGCTCATCCTTTTAAACACAGAAGGATGCTTTGGCTCTCAGCAGTGCTGGTATGAGCAAAGCTGTGGACTGGGCACTGCTCATGTTGACTGTTTATTCCACTCAGATAATTATGTGTATCTTCATCTACGCTTCTATTAGGGAAATTATTTCTGATTAATCTTTTCAACCTTAATAGGCAACATGATTATCAGTCTTGAACTGCAACTACTGAATCTGAAGCAGGTATTGAAAGATTGCTTTCATTACCTGCTGTTCCAGTTTCCTCAGTTACTGTAATTTGTCTGTTGGTACAGATGAAAAATTAAGATGTAATTTTGCAGTATTGGTTGTCTGTCTCTACTTAGATTTGAACCTAATAGGTCTTTACATTCGACATCTCCTGATTAACCAATTTTACAGCTAGACATATGTCATGAAATTAATTGGTATCATCTCATTTTGCATTTTACTGAGAGGCCTGTATTTTGCTGGCAGCTGCACTGGCAAGAGATGAAATTGTGAATAGTACAGTCTACCTGGAATGTTGAATCATCAGTATTGTCATTTTGTTTGTGAGGTCTGACTGTTCTCTCTTTCCTCTATTTACTTAATCTTGCTCACTGACAAGGCTACTTTTGTTCTGTAACTTTTAATGTCTGACTGAATTTGATCCACAGGTTCTTTTTGAGAGAAGAATCTGCATTTAGCTAAAGATGCCCTAGGGGTCAGTGATAACACTTAGCAAAAACTGATATTTATAATTCAAATAGTGTTTTCCACAAACCATTTAGGTTAATGGAAAATTCTCTAAGCATTGTCCTGAAGTACATAAATACTGTCCCTCTAATAAGGTGAAGAAAAAGAAAATACGTACTAGGTGTAGAAATTTGCCAAGTCACAGCTAGATCCACGGCTAGATCCATAGCAGAATGGTCTGTAGGAGCTCAAAATCCTTATCTTATTATCCCCTCTTTATCTCCAAAACTTCCACTGACTTCTGTGACACCGAGTTTATTTGGATTCAGACCCTAACCTGATAGATTGGGTGGAAAGTGTGTATTCATATTGCGGATGAATAGAAAAGTCTTGCGTCGCAGTGAGTCCATGGCAGTCATAGATTTCTGCCTGTTACCTCCAAAGGCACACAGTAAAGGGGGCATTATCTCTTACTGTTGTTATTTCAGTGTTCTTAAAGATGGAGAAAAGTTCTCATGCATGGAGATCAAGATGGAAAAACTCCTTGCAAAGCTAAAGAGTTTCCTCTGTAAACTCTTGACTTTGAAGTCTGTGGGTGCATCTCATAAAAAAGTGGAAAGCTGTGTCCAGTTTCTGTGCCAGTTTCTTGGGTATCTGAGGCACGCTGGAAGAGTACACTTTATACATTAAAAACTCAAAAACATGTTCTACATACAGGAGTTAGAGTAAAGGATGAATATCATAATGAGAGAAAATTCATCATCCGGAACACTTGGATAGCTCTGCCTTAAGAACCTGACAACAGTAGCTTCACGAAAAGTTGGTAATGCCACCCTGCACAACAAAATTTGGCTTGTGTACATTGCCTCAAAACAGCTAAGAGAGCCAGGATTCAGTGCCCCAGACATTGTATTCCACCTGGAGATTTGGAGTGCTTTGAGACGTTCTGGGCTGTCAACTTTCTTTTCTGGTGCTCTAGGTGATAAACAAGGTGAATACACAATGGAGAAGGTAAATAAAAGGCCACCCTCTGAAAGCAGTCTGTGCCCAAACTTAGCTATTTTAAATAGAATCAAGTCAGAAATGAGCAACCAAGTTTTGTATTTCCCGCTTGGCCAAACATTTCTGCTAGCTTGTTGGGGCTGCATTTTTGCAAGTGCCCAGTTTGCATGTTGGCTCCCAAATGTGGCATGTGGCTTGATCCGAGAATCCCAAGGGGAGCTGCTAATGGGATCCTTCTTATCAACTCCTTTCTCTGATGACACTTACATCTGCTCCTGCTTCACAGGTTCATGCTGCCAGCTCTGTTCCCTCTTCCAGTGATGGACTCTGCAGTCCAAATAGTCTCAGTCAAGGCCTGGCCCAAAGCCCCTGGGATTTTGCTTCTGTTGTTTCAGTCTCCCTGAGAGCCCTGGTTTCTCTAGCTTGAAACTGGTGTTTCAGACAAATCCCCTGACCATTCAGGAATTCCTAAGCATGGAGGGCTCCTGTGTGTCAAACGAGAGAAGCTGGAAAGCATGGGAACTGAGGAGGGAGGAATAGCCCTCGTTGTCTATCCTTACTCTCTAGAGAATAGTTCTGATTGAGTGCAGCTGAATTGATATATGGTAGATGTAATGTTTCTTGCCCTGCTTGTTTTGTTGACTCTCAGGAGTTTCTGTCTCTTCTGTGGAGCTGATCACTGCATGTGGAGCAGCAGCTGGAATCCTGTGCTTCATTGGCAATCGATTGTACAGAACTGGCACCAGTTTCTGAGTTGCTTAATATGCAAGCATCCACTAACCAGAGCCCTTACTCTACAGAGCCCACAACATTTTTTTCTCCACCAGCTAGCCTGGACTGCCTTGTTTCAGATAATTTCCCTGCCGTCTGCTTAGCTGATGTTTTAAGAGACCTGATCACTTTTTGCTCATATAGTTTTGGGACCTCCATTAGTATTAACTATCTGTTGTACTTGGAGATGTGCTGTTGTTTGTACTTACGTGGCTGGCTTCTGTAACCTTCTTTGATTTTGCTGTCTGTTTTCAGGCAGACAGCAATGCAAAATTGAACATGGTATTCGTTGGTACTCATCAAATTAAAATAGTACAATTTTCTGTTCACCTGAGCTATAAAAAGTAGTGGCCAAAGTCTGTTAAGGCACTGCTGTGAGCAGCTGGGAGCTGAGCAGCCAATGAGGAGAATATTTGTACTTACACAGTTCAGAGAATGCACTTGATAGTATTTATCATTTTTTGTTTGTCAAATAATCCCTCCTTGTACAGTAAGGACAAGTACCTAAATATGGACACTTGGTGGGTCCTAACTTGTGGAAAGCCCCAACATTTTCCTCTGGAAATACAATCCTTTCAAGGATTTGTAAGTGGATGTACAAAGCTGTAGGAGACTTTTGAAAATCTTGGCCCGCTTCATACTGCTACCATTTTCTTTCTTTTTCAGAACCTTTGCCAAACGCTCTGGTGCTCGGTGAAAGGCTCCTGCCGCTCCAAACTGGATGCAGCTGCGGATGGCACTCGGTGTGGAGAAAACAAGGTGACTGTGAACCACACTGCTGGCAAGCTGTGCTGCCTGGAAAAGTGCAGCTGAGGAGTCATGAATAGCTCTGCCATTGTTCAGAGTGAAAGAAGGTCATCCTGTGACATCTCCATTTATATATCCACTTAAGTGTTCAACCTTCAGAACCGAAATAACAAATAGTTCACAGTAACACTTCCTGTGGTAATGATCTTAAGCTGCTTGTGCTTTCTCTTCTCTCCTCAGTGGTGCTTCTCTGGTGAGTGTATTACAGTAGGCAAGACTCCCGAAGTAATCCATGGCGGATGGGGGATTTGGTCATCCTGGTCCCATTGCACAAGGACATGTGGGGCAGGAGTTCAAAGCGCAGAGAGACCGTGCGATAACCCAGAGTAAGCTGAGTGCACAATCTTTTCTTGCCTTTTTTTCAAGATCTTTCAGGTGCTTAGGACACTGTAAGCTCTTTTGTATGAGACTGTTACCAGCAGGTGCCAAACCAGCAGAGACCATGACACCTCTCCTTCCAAGTTAAGTATAGCTGTGTGAAATTCAGCTGGCTCATCTTTTGCAATAGTCATCTTGTTATTTAATCCTTACCCTCCATGGACATTATTTCTACACAAAATGGAAACCCCCCAACCCTGTTGTTTAACATTCAGGCTTTGCAGAAATTATATAAATACTACTTTATTAATACTGCAGTGAATAAGTAAATGTCCTCAAGCACCAGCTGAGAACAATATCTAGCAATCTGACCCTGAGAACTCATCTTTCATATTCAGTTTTAGTCATCAGCTTTGTCTGAGCTTCAGATATGTGAGCTGTCAGGTACAGAGCATGAAAGGCAGAATTAGCTAATACATATCTGAGTTAATGACTCTACATTTCATTTTCAGAAATTACTAAAAGAGTGCCTAACAGCAGAATTAATTTGTCTTTTCTGAGTGAACTGTCAAATGTTCTGGAAAGTATGGGATTTTAGGGGGGTTCCTTTGATAATTTATTGTGAGCTCAGCCATGTCGTGCCAAACACTACTTTGGGATATGTGGATTTTTGTGCTCCATAATGACATGTTTGAGTAATTGAGTAAACATGTGAACAGTATCTCTAGCCTGTCAAGGATTCAGATTCACCTTGTTGTGCCACTGGAACCTGAAATACATTTCTTCATTTGAAATTATTTTTTTACACAGAGTATTATGTCACAATCTCATTGTTCCTCTCTTAGACCACAGTTTGGAGGAGACTACTGCACTGGAGAAAGGAAACGCTATCGCATGTGTAACATCAGCCCCTGTCGCAAAGACTTGCCAACCTTCCGTCAGATGCAATGCAGTGAATTTGACACAGTTCCCTACCAGAATGAATTCTACCACTGGGTTCCTGTTTATAACACAGGTACAAAGCTACAAATGTTTTTTAATGTTTTATATGAAAAGCCAAATTACAGACCCATGAGAAACCATTCTGAGGGCAAGAGGTCACTGAACTTTATGTCTTTTAGTCAATTAGAGAGAAAAATCTGGTGTGCCTCTCTGTGCAGTTGTGCTCTTTGTTTGCACACAAAGGCAGTGGTTCTCTACACATAGGTGTTTTTTCAGAGCTCTGGTGATAATGGCTGTGATTGGAACTAGTCCAGTTCCTGGTAAAAAGAACTGAACATTAAGAAAAGCTGTTGAAGTCATGTCTGTGCTTGTTGTTTGTGGTAGGCCTAAGCCATCTTTTCTAACTCAGATCTGTATGGTATGTGTACCTGGCACCACACTGAAGAAGTAATATCTCAGCAGGTTTAGTATCATGCTGCTCTGTGTTGTAGAGACAGAGTTGATGACTGCCTAGTAACTTGCTTTTTAACAGCTAGTTATGAGATGCAAATGTAATAGTTATTATATACAGTATATTATATATGCAGTTTGATTCTTGATATTTGCATAAATATAAGGTGTAGATTATCCTGTAGAAGCACTGGATAATCACTGGATAAAGTAGAATTGTTAGGGTTGAAATGGACCTCTGGAGCTCATCCAGTTTAACCCCGCTGCCAAGGCAGGGTTACCTAGAGCAGGTTACACAGGAACACTTCCAAGTGGGGTTTGAATGTCTCCAGAGAGATGCTCCTGGACATTCCTATTCCTATTTCTGTTCCTGTTTCTATTCCTATTTCCTTATTCCTGTTCCTATTCCAGGGCTGTGCCACCTTTAACCTGAAAAGGTTGAGGTGAGACTTCTTGTGTTTTAGCTTTTGGCCATTGCTCCATGTCCTATTGCTGGGCACCACTGACACCATCCTCTTGGCACCTGCCTTTGAAATACTTATATGAATTAATGAGGTCCCCTCTCAGTCTCGTCTGGGCTAAACAGGCCCAGCTCCTGCAGTCTCTCCTCGTAAGAGGGATGCTTGAGATGCTTTATCATCTCTGTGACCTCCACTGGCCTCTCTCCAGTAGTTCCTTGTCTTTCTGTCACTGAGGAGCCCAGAACTGGACTCAGTACTCCAGATGTGGCCTCACTAGGGCCAAGTAGGAAGGAGAGGATCATCTCCCTTGACCTGCTGGCCACACACTTCCCAATGCACCCCAGGATACCACTGGCCCTCCTGGTGGCAAAGCCACACTTGCTGGCTCATGGTCAACTTGCCACAGCCACCAAGAGTCCCAGGCCCTTCTCTGCAGAGCTGCTCTGCAGACCCTGACCTCTGCTGGTACTTGGGGTTATTCCTACCCAAGTGCAGGACTCTACACTTGCCCTTGTTGAACCTCTTTAGGGTTTTTCTCCACCCAGCTTTTCAGCCTACAGAGGCCCCTCTGAATGGCAGCACAGCCTTCAGGTGTATCAGTCACTCCCCCCCAGCTTTGTATCATTACCAAACTTGCTAGCAATGTACTTTTTATGAAAAAATAAGCTGCTTAAGGTAATGAAGATCAAGGTTAAAGTTCCAGTTTCATTTACCAGGATGTTCATTGCATTTTCAGTTATTGGGAGTTCTGAATTGGTTTCCTAGATTTCAGCTACTGTTCCAATTTCATCTAAAAAATTGCTGATGAACCCAGAGCAGACAGGCTTCCAGGAAAATTTCTAATGAAAGAAAATATGGTTGATACAAAAAGCTTTTTTTTTTTTTTTTTTATAACTCCCAATAAACCCCTGGCAAATGATAATAGCCTAAGGTTTACACCAAAACCAAACTCTTAAAACATTTTCTGCAGTCACCTGCCATTGAAATTAGGATTCCAGACCTCTGTAAATCAGGGTGGACCACTGCATGGTACAGCCTTGGCTCTATTCATGTCCTCTCTCGAATAGAGCTATAGAAGTGGTAGTTCTGCATGTGCATTTGTTGCAGAAGATCTGTTTTTAAAGAGCATTAAGAATCATGAAACAAATGCTTCCTGCACACTTTAAGGCATAGCATTTTAAAAGTAAATGCTTCCTGCTGAGCCTGATACATTTCATCTGCAACTTCCTTTGCAAAATCCTTCAAGTACCAAGGAAACATCTTTTTCTGTGGCTTAAAAAGCTTTTTGACTGTTTTCACCCATTTTCTCAGCAGCCAGAATTTCAGCCTAGAGTTACATCTCTTCCCCGTTATCTGTGAGGTCCTTAATATTTGCACTTTCAGTCTTACATTCTATTAACAGCATTTGAAGTGTTTTCTTGCTGCTAAACTCTAAACTTAAAATAATACTGACTTCCTCAGATAGGCAGGCTCTCCTAGTTGCAGTCGTATGAGTGGAGAGTTGGACAAGTTCTATGCTGATCCTTCATCTGACCTCATCACTGTATGGCTGAGAGTGGGTGGTTCTTTCCCCCACAGAAGCAAGCTGGTTATGAGACTTACTCACAGCGTCCACCATGTTGTGAATACACCAACCATTGTCAGTGTATAGCAGCTTCCCTTACTTTTTCCCTTTACTTGCACAATCCAATATTAAAGACTTCTAATTGCATTCTGTTAATACTTTAGCTTGTTGACAGGAAGGTTTTGCCTTTTGTGCTGGGTTAATCCTGGCTGGACACCAGATGCCCACTGTGTCACTCCCTTCCTTGACTGGACAGGGAAGAAAGAATATAATAAAAGGCTTGTTGGTCAAGATAAGAGCAAGGAGAGTCACTCATTGGTTACCATCATGGGCAAAACAGGCTTGACTTGGGGAAATTAGTTTATTACCAATCAAATTAGAGAAGGGTAATGAGAAATAAAAAACAAACTCTAAAACACCTTTCACCCACTCCTCCCTTCTTCCCAGGCTTAACTTGACTCTTACTTTTGTCTACCTCCTCCCCCAGTGGAATGTGGAATGGGAACTGTGGACAGCTCTTCACACATTGTCTCTGCTGCTTCCTTTTTCTGCAGTTTTTTTATCTTTCTTAAATATATTACCCCAGAAGTGCTGCTACCCTTGCTGGTGAGTTTGGCCATGACCAGCATCAGGACCATCTTGGATCTGTCTGGTATTGGCTCTGTCAGACATTGGGGAAGCTTCTGGCAGCTTCTCACAAAAGCCTCCCCTGTAGCCCCCCCACTACCAAAATCTTGCCATGCAAACCCAATACAGCTTCTGTTTTAGTGTCAGTCATTTTAAATCCTGTCATGCTGCACATGGGATATAAGGGGAAAAGAAAAGTAAGCTTTCCTAAACCCTGAATGCACATACAGATTTTGCGTGGATGTGTCAAGCTGAGGAGATGAATTCTGTGACATTTTAGACATTCTGTGTTCCTTACTCTTGCAGGAAAAAACAGTAAATTATCTGGATGGTCACAACTCTGTCTTCTGGCTTTAATTTCATACCTTAAGTAAAGCAATTATAGTGAATGTCACATAACTAAACAGTCTTTTCCGTTGTGTAAATTGTACCTTCACAAGAGGACGAAAACTGTTTTTGAGTAGCTTATAATTTAATATACAATGAGATGCAACAAACAGCTTTAAAAAGCAGCCTGGCAGAGAAGCAGTAAATGGTATCTTGCTGTTACCTAGGCTACCTATGTTTAAGGTTCCAGTTCAGAATTTTCTGTTTTAAATGACTTTGTGCCTGTTGGGAAACTTGCAAAGTCCTTTTATGGAGTTGTCCTGGACCACAGAAACACGTGTGCTCAACTGGAGCCTCTGAGTATTCCTGGGAGCCTGAAAGTGATGGGGACTTTCAAGCTCAAGGGTGACTAAACCATCCAGCAGCTCTAAGCAGGATATTTGCTGAATTTTTTTCACTATCTAGGCCCCTATTGTGTCAGTTTAGTCAGACTTTGGGGCTAATCTACTTCTCTTGCCATCAGACTGACCCCACATTTATTTATTTGATACCATTTGACAAATTCCATTTATATGAATCTGATAGCTTAACTTCCACGTACAAGACCATGTAACTAACTTTATTATCAGTTAACTTTAGTATCCTGTAACCACCTTTACTTTCTCAATTGGTGCCAGGGTCATTTTATGTACTGTCGGATAGGGGTTGTGTTGTTAAACTGTTTTAAATTTTGTATTTTTTTCAAAATATGTCTGTCTATCAAGTAAGATCTGTTCTCATACAGTCGCAGGGGCTGAGCTAACAACATAAAATAACGTTTCTATTGCCACTGTTTTAAAATAAAAAAGTTTCTTTTGGAGTTCCAAACAGTTAAAGTGATCAAGTAGCTTCACCTGAGCTTCTCCCCCCCACCATTTTGTCTGTGTTTGGTAATTGTGTTTTCTAATTTTCTTTGGTTTGGATTTCCACAGCCAGTTCTGAGTTTTCATAGAGGTGAGGGTTTGAAGAGAAGAGGCTCACCTCTATTCTTCCTTGTGAAGTAGGGAAAAACATTGAAGCCTTATCTTCTGCTGACAGACACATTAATTACATCCTTCTTAGTCAGGTTAAGCTGGATCCTTCCTGCATGGGAACTCATGGGAGTCAGCTATGAGGTAAACAAATATAAATTGGGAAGGAAATACGTTCCTTTCTAGTTATCTTCATGTTGTTCTGTTTGCACATGGTGAAACTGAACTTTGTTATAGTATAGATGGGGGGAAAATCACATGCCAGCTTTGCTGGCTTGCTTCCCCAGTCTCATTCTGATTACAGATAAGTC
>JAYRBT010000093.1:60710172-60728191 GCA_036023395.1 Myiotriccus ornatus
CTTGGGATTCCATTACATCTGTGTTTCTCCTTTATATTAGAGGATTGATCTTGTCCCTGGTCAAATTAGCAGCATAATCTTGGTGAAAGATGTGGCCGCTATGTAAAAGAATAGATGGAGCTTTTCTAGGCTGCTAAGTGTTGGTGGCACCTCAGCTGAAATCTTACATCCAGATAGGAGCGGTACTGGCTGAAGGATGCAGCCAGCTGGAGGAGGTTTACAGGAGAGCAACATGGAAGTCAAAAAGTCACTGAGGGACTTTTTTCAAGGATAGGATGTACAGATAGGACAAAGGGAATGGCTTTAAACTGACAGAGGGCAGGTTTAGGTTAGATATAAGGAAGAAAATCTTTACTGTAAGGGTGGTGAGGCAATAGAACAGGTTGCCCAGAGAAGCTGTGGATACCCCATCCCTCTTCAAGGCCAGATTGGATGGGGCTTTGAACAGTGTGGTCTAGTGGAAGTTGTCCCTGCCCATGGCAGAAGGGATGGATGATCTTTAAGTTTTTTTCCAACCCAAAGCATTCCGTGGTTCTGTAATTAGAAAAACATAGATTGAGAGAAGCAAGTTTTACTTTGGAAAGGAGGACAAGGAGACAGCTAAATGCCAACTACTCAAGGAAACTTTTAAAGGGTATTTAGCAGGCATGACCCTGAGTAGTAGAGATACAAGGCTAGCAAGATTGCATGTCTCTGTGCAGTGTTGTGCTCAAGTCTGGAAGAAGTTCGTGAGGTCCAAGCTGTTCTGTGACCTTGTTAATTGACTTCACA
Organism: Myiotriccus ornatus; assembly: GCA_036023395.1. Lineage (NCBI taxonomy): Eukaryota > Metazoa > Chordata > Aves > Passeriformes > Tyrannidae > Myiotriccus > Myiotriccus ornatus. The sequence goes on from JAYRBT010000093.1 coordinate 60,710,944, forward strand.
AAGCTGGTCTTACCCTGGTCTTACCAACTCAGTTTGAATGTAGCTCTTCTGCTTTTAAACTTGGATTTGACATCAAGTCTTCTGTCACTGTACTTCATATTTCAACTTTCCATCCGCTCCACTCAAGCAGTACAAGAAACCCCAGAGAGAGACAGATGAAGCAGTTCTTCTTCCCGTCTGTGAAAGGTATGACAAGCAGAAATGGCCTAAACAGTAGGAGGGAACTTTAGGTTACACATTCAGAAATCTTCACCGCCGTATGGGTGGTTAAGTGTTGAGAGCAATTACCTGTAGGACTTGAGGAATTAATATTATTGTCCTAGATAGAAATACAGTCTAAGCAGGAATAGTCTAAGTGGTTCTGATTCTGTTTTGGTGTGGAAGGGTGGGTAAAATTCTGTGGGTTTTATGCGAGGCGAAATCAGCTCTGTGTGTGCTTTCTTTGAACAAGGACTTTGTGAATATGGTCATTACTGAGTGTTCACAGATTGGATCTAGTATTTCATGCATATGCTGTATTGCAAGAATTTACGTATATTTTGGCCTAAAAGTTACAAAGATGACAGCATTTTTGTGAAAGTCTCAGCATGAATTAGCAATTTGCTGAAGTAATTGAAACTTAATCAGTTACTTTAATGAGGTCCTTCTAACAACCCTGGTGTTCATATTCATCTCAGTTTAGACTTTTCAGGACTGAAATAAGAAAAGAGTCTGAATGCAATGCCAGTCTTCCATCATTTCAGCAAATGTATTTGTTTACATTTCAGGAAATGTATTTGTTTTCCTTGTGTGTGAGTTTGCTTTCTGAAAATAGATGAAAGTCCTTTCTACATCTTTATCTGTTCTGGGTTTAAAACATCAGACTTTTGGAGAACAGTGTCTGATTCTGTTACAGTCTATATAGTCCTGGAATAATAGAGCCAAGGTCCCTGACTTCAACCAAAATAAATAATAACAATAGATAAGGAAATAATACTAGAAAACGAATGGCAAATACAGTGCTAGTATAATTAGGTGCCCTAACCAGCCTTTCTGCAGGTGAAAAATCAAATAAATACTGGATAGAACTAAGTTTGTGTGGAGGGAGAAATGCCCTCTCATTTCCAGTGGGGCTTAGTAGAAAATGTATAGAAAGAAAAACAATGCAAAATTTGTGGGTAGGATCTATTTCAGTTCAGTTACTTCAGTTAGGAAAACCAGTGAAGCTTTTATGCCTAGAAAACCTCTACAAGTCTGAAATTTTGTGTGTTAGTTATTTTTACTTTTTATTTTGACTTTTTGTTTTGACTTTTTATTTTGACTTAGTAGGGGAGTTATCTCTCTCTCCAAGCTGATTTTGAGATATAGCATCATAGTTATGATAGGAATATATCAGCAGTCAGCACTGTCTGCTTCTTCTTGCTTGGTGATTTCTGAAATTAAATTTCTTGTTACATCAACACACAGCTGGGGAAGAAGTACAGATATCAAACTGCTGCTCTTCATACTTCGTTACAAACAGCGTAAAAGCTGAAATGGGTTTCTGTAAATTATGTGTCTGTCAGGGGCGATTCTGAGCAGGTAACAGAGTACCTGGAATTCTGGGATTCTTCTTGTCATAAGGGTACTTTTCTTCCTGTTTAAAAAATGCTGCGTTGAGAAGGTAGGCAAGGTGAAACAAAATTAAGAGCACTAAAGCAATCAAAATATGGCCAGAAAAAGATTTCTGCAGACAGAAGTAAAATTACTTGTATCATTTATCATGACAGCTCTTATCAAAACAGCTGATGGATAGATATTATGGCTGGCCATTTTCAAAGAGGGACTGAGGGCTGGTAAGGATCACAAACTTTATCTTCTTGCTTGAGAATCTTTTGTAGCTCCATTTCCATCAACATTCTTGAACATAACTCACATCATCTTGAATTCCACCGGTCGTATAACCTCAGTCCATGCATGTCCTCCAGGTCTGATCACTCTATTGCACTTTACGAAGGCATTTTTATTTTAGAAGCCACAAGCACAACACTGCTGACAATCCTAAGATGCCATTTTAGCTCTACTGACAAGAGGGAAAAACAAAAGTCCTCATTAAGGTTTTGGATTTCTTTTACTGTCCTTTTATTAATTTTTTTTAATTCCAGTTTTGCAGAGGTTTTGTTTACATGAATGAGGTTCATAACAAAAAGCTCAGGCTCTTAAGGATTCAGTTCTTAACCTTCAAGCCCTTTGAGGGCAGGAGCTGCAGTCACCTTTGTGTACTGTGTGGTATGTATGTTGGTGCTGCACAAACTAGTTCAATGAGAGCAAATTTTCCTCCTCCGAAAGAGTAAATCGTTTTGTAGGAAATTATTTTGTTTATTTGCATTGCCAGAAGTTTCAGTTTCTCTCATTACTAAAAATTTCTTAAAGCAGTGTTCTTTGTATGACACAAATGAGGCCAACAAAGGAGGAAGAAAGAAATTCATCAGCCACCATGTGGAAGGCTTATAGTTACCCTGCATCCCTCTAAGACCAAGGGAATGGCTTCTGTCAACTCAATGCACAGGATAAAGCTGTCTCTCACTAGTGGCTCCTCTGCCACAGGGGCATTGTTTTAAAATTACTCAATAATGGTGCCTTCATGTCCCTACTGACTGCTGGTTTTAAGGCCCATTGCTTTTCTCAGCAAAGCATTTCAGCTTGCTGAGCATGAACAATTTGCTTTAGCACTGGGCTCTTAGAGAGACCAAAACTAGAAGACAGGTCCTCTGTTGCTGCCCTTCATCAATTTTTAATATAAGTCTGGTTCAGCTGGAGAGTTTTCAGGGAGTAGATATAAGAGGTTTTATCTCTCTTTGCTCTGTCCTAGTTTCAGCTCTAACTCATCTTCTGTGTACACAATTTATTTGTCAAACTTGGCTCTCTGATGTCTGAGTTTCAAAATTTCCCATTCCCAAGAGCCAGTGTCTGTGAGGCAGGACAGTGTATGTTTGGCTCTTACTCTGTGAGTGGAATAGACTAGGGCTCTGATCTGTCACAGAAAGTCTTGTTTCAGAGACCACTGGTTGCTTTTACTATAGCTTTTCTCCTCCCTGTTACTTCCATGGGACATTTATATAGGAGCAGCCTGGGCCTGTTAGATTCACCAGTATTATGCCTATTTCATAAGTTGCTGTGCAGGGAAAAAACCTGTGCTTGAAATTATTTGTTAAGTACCCAGAGATAGGTGAAAATGATCAGTGATGTGCAGCAGATCAGAAGCAACCATTTGACTGCTCTCTGAGAGAGGCTGACAGCAGTGATGAAAAGTTTATATTACCTCTGAAATTACTCAGTCATCAGTTGATGGAAAACTCTTTCTTGTCAGTGTCCTTGGCATTCCCACCCCCTCAGTAATGACAGGTGGCTTTGCTGGTTTCCCCTCTCTTTCTCCATCACAGCAAATAGGCTCATTACTGCCTAACTCAGCAGTGTTGAAGAGCGTGCAGGTATGAGGGTACCTGCCTCCAGCTGCTTCCTACAAATCCACAAGTGGTATTTATCAGACCTGTGTCACTCTTAGCAATATGACCTGGCTCTGCTCACTTCTTCTAATTAGACCAGTTCTGCCAAATGCCAGGGAAAGTGAGCAGATGGTTCAGTGAAGACATACTGTCAGTCCCTGTTCGGTGAAATGTCCTGAAGTATTGTCTGAGAAAGTATCTTTGTTTTCCTTTCAGCAAACCCCTGTGAGCTCCACTGTCGCCCAGTAGATGGCCATTTTTCAGAGAAGATGCTTGATGCAGTCACTGATGGTACTCCTTGCTTTGAAGGAAGGCACAGCCGAGATATCTGTATTAATGGCATGTGTAAGGTATTGGGTATGTTTGCATGTTTCTTTCTCTACAACTTTATTTTACAAAGTCATGGGAAAATGCTTAACAATTCTTTATGTAGGATCAAGGCCATTTTATCACATTTTTAATGACCATGGAAGCAAGTTTATAGAAATAGCTTTCCAAGTAGACGTAAGAGTCATTTCCACACTTTTTAATGATTGCATTAGACTGTGTGCTAATTACTTTTGGTACCATTTAGGTCCTCTCTTCTTTTCCATTCCTTTAAAATGAATGTAAAAAAAATCTGTTCTTTCTGATGAGATGTTTTCACAAAGGGTTGTAGCTTTAGGATTTTAATTGGTTCCAGCATTGTCCATGGGATTTTTTATGAAAATACACATGTAGCGGTTCTGAATCGTCTTGTTGTAACCTTGGGATCAGACATTTGCGCTGTAAAAATTGCTTTAGTTTACATCATCATGTTGAATAACACTCTACAATGAGATAACAGGCAAAAAGAATATAGGGCTCAGTAATGTTCTGTGTATTGAAGAATAAGTATAATGAACTCTGCATGTTCTGCCTGTTGGTGGTAGGTTTGTTTCCAGGATGATGATGATGTGTGTGTGTGTGTGTGGCATCTGAACATCTGTACATTCTGTAACATCCACAGTCTTAGCATTGGTTTTAGTGAATTTCTTATAAATAAAGTACTTTACTTGTACTATTACTAAATAAAGAGTACTTTACTTGTAGGGAACGTATTTACAACTATGGTTTATTTCTTCAAATTGAGTTTTTGTGTCTTCTACCCCCTTGAAGCCTGATAGCTTTTTTTGCTTTTAACATCTTTGGAAACAAAAGCAGGACTTGGTGGCTTGTGGAAACTGCATTAGCCTATCTAATCTGATGAGTGTATGTCCTAAGCCATTGAATTACATAAAAATGCACCCATAAGGAATTTCAAGAATTTATCTGTTTTATCCCTTTGCAAATTGTATTTCTATTTGATGTTTTTCTCGTTCTTCACTTGAAGACTTCTAGTGATGGAAACTTCACATTTTTAATAGGTGTTTCATATACCCTCCCTTTAAATTTTTTATTTTAGTAGAATGACAGGGCCTCAGAGAGCAGTCATAAAGGATTTGGTTTAAGCTTTCCTGGCAAGACCTGCTTTGTGAAAGGGAATTACCAAGACCCTGCTAAAGTCCACGCTGAAGAGATCTGCTCAGCTTACTTTGCTGAGAGCAAGACTGGGCCTTTGAACTATGAGGATGAAAGATCTGACCTGGCTTTGAGCAGTCAAGCCAGAATGAATCCGATCTTTAGCATTTTGAAACATGTAGTAAATCTAGCTTACCATGTCAGTGCTTTTGACCTTCACTTGGAAGAGGCCAGTTGCTCAGCTCAGAAGATTGTCTTTGTGATATGTTCATTTTCTGATTTCCAGCTCAGTTAGACTGGGATCACTATGATTAATTTTAGTTTCCTTATGCTTTCTGTATTGAGCTTTGCCTGTGACGTTTAAAATTTATACATACTTTAGAGAAAGCAAAACTTAATTCATTAGAATTGATAGATCAAGGGTGAAAGGGAAGCTAATCTAATTGCGGTTTGTAGATCACAGCTATACTTTAGCGTTGACATTTCCGTGGACTTGAAGAGTTTCTGAAAAATTCCCTCCAAGTTACTGGTTTTGTCAGCATTTCACATGCTGACTGCTGCTTCACATCTCCTGACAAACAGATTTAATTGGAATCAGGATCACAAAATAAACAATATAACCACACAACTATCACAAATGAGACCAAATGATGAATAGGTAACCCAAATAGCTCATATTATTGAAAGCTATCTGAAATGGGTACCCAGCTTAACACTTGAGAAGAAGCTTTTTCATGTATCCTCAGCTAATTCACCAGTATTTTAGACCAGCTAGTTAAACACAATGCATACATTGCAGGTCATGGAGAATTAGTTTAATATAATTAGTCTGGTACATCATTCTTGTTCTCTGATTGCAGAATGTTGCTAATGATGTGGAAAAGGCATTCACAAACATTAGTCTATTAAAGTGCTGTTCTGGTTTTCAAAACTATATCTCAAAAAACTGCTTCACATTTGTTCTGAGTACTAAAATAACATTTCACTTTGGTCTGAAATTGAGCAAAAAATTAAATTGGTGAGATGTTAGTTCCATTGTCTATATTTCTCACATATTTGGTGTAGAGTAGCTGGTTTTTTATCAACCGAGTTCAGAGTTTTCCTAGTGGGTATGTCAAAGAAAGGTAGATAGAATCATATTCAATTGAGAATTTAATCTTCTAAGTTCACCTGATTTCAGTCTGATTTTTGCAGTTTGCTATGATTTTGTTTAGAGCAATTAGAGAAGCTGGTATTACTTTGATGGCTAAATGTGGTTTGAGATGTCTCCTTTTAGCTCCCTGAGGTATACTGAGTGCTTTCCTAACCACCCTGACAAAGCCATAATGTACATCTTCAAGTGAGAAGTAACTACAGACATACACCAGTGCTGATGCACTTGGTCCTTGCAGTTTGTCCAGTATGTTAGTCCTAATCTTCTAGAAGTGCTGCCTGTGCCTCAGTGCAGAAAGAAGGCTTACTGCTGAGGTGTTAGTGAGGTATTCCTTTAGAACTTGCCTTTTCAATTCAAAGACAAGCTAAAATTGTTAATTTTAGGGTCTGGCTTATGAAATAGCTGGGTCTTCTCTCATCTTACACAGAAGAGGAGTTCTGCCAGCAGATCTGACAAGATCTTTCAGTTACTTAGTCTCAAATCATCAAGCTATACTATGACTAGTTCGGTTTTTTTACTGTATTCCTCCACACTCATCTTTTAATTGTCACTTTCCCCCCTTTATATATAAGATTTTTAAAGCACATAGCCTGTGTGCATGTGTTTTAAATTATAGGTCACTAGTGCACTCTAATTCTTACTGGGTCAGTCAGTTGCTCCCCCAGTATTAAAGAGCGAAGACACTGCCACCAGAGTATGTTTGTTTAGCACTGATATATACATAACAGGGACTTTTGGTTAAATACCAGCCATGGCATCATCTAAAAGCAAAGCCTTACAAGTGTATGCACTGGAGTGTGCAGACACTGAGGGTGGAGCACCTGGCATCTCTGATGTTTCTGGCAACTATTCATCTCCTGAAAAGAATTTTGATAAGCTTAAGTGACCTTCAGTCATGCAAATCTGTGATCTGTTCTCTGTGATAATTCACAGTTGCTATGTTGAGAGACTAATACTATATTGGAGAATTATACACAGCTGTGTAGTCCTAGGGAGGGAATCAGCCTTTTTCCCTTGCTGAAAAGCAGATTACAGAGCTTGGATTTTTTATGTAGTAGCTTTACTGCCTTTCACTATGGTTCAGCTTTCTTTTCGCACTGCTAGCCCAAGGGAACATTGATTCAGACCTATATAGGCAAATTAAATGGTAAATTAGTGATATCAGGACACATTTCTCCCCATTCAGGGCAATGTCACTAATTTACCTTTTAATTTGCCAGCGTAAAATGAGCATTATTTCTTTATTTGAAGACCAGTGGGGGAAGACAAATGGAAGAAAGACCTTATTAAAGTGCAGTGTACTATTCACATAACAGATATTCAGGCAGTACCTGCAGGCCATACCCTTAAGTGACAGTAAGGACTTTTTGTGTCTGGCCCCCGCTGGCAGTATGACACAAAAAACTCTCCCTCTGGAAACAGAGAAAGAGCAATATCTCTGGCTGTTTTCCCTTTAGTCACTGAGCAGCAGGAAATAAATTGTTTCTCCTTCCTGTAATGTTCAGGCAGTTCAGGTCATTACGTCTGCCTCTGCACTGTGTGCTGTGACCTGTGTCTCAGGGGCTCCAAAAAAAGTCTTGGTGAGTGGGGCGGCAGCACAGGCTGCATGGAAGGATGGTGGTTTGTGTTGCATGTGCCATGGCACACAGTGGTTGATATAGCACAACACATTTCACTGGTAGAGGGTGCAAAAGGACATATGTGTGTAAGAAAATCACAGCCTAATTGCTGCTGCATGGTTCAGGTTGGAATGGACCTTATGTATCATCTAGTTTGAACTCCCTCTGCCATGGACAGGGACACCTTCCACTTCCAAGTTGCTCAAAGCTTCATCTAACCTGTCCTTGAGCACTCCCAGTGATTAGCAATCTGCAAGTTCTCTGTGCAAACTGTGCCTGTGCCTCACCACAAGTAAAGAATTTCTTCCTAATATCTAGTTTAAACCCACCCTCTTTCAGTTTAAAGCCATTCCCCCATGTCCTATCACTACATGTCCTTATGAAAAGTCTCTCTCCAGCTCTCTTGTAGCCCCTTTAAGTACTAAAAAGCTGCACTGAGGTTTCTTTGGAGCCACCTTTTCTCCAGGCTGAAGAGCCTCAACTCTCTCAGCCTGTAGGAGAAGTGCTTCAGCCCTCTGATCATCTTTGTGGCCTCCTCTGGACTCGCTCCAACATGTCCATGTCTTCCTTGTGTTGTGGACCCCAGAGCTGGATGCAGTTCTCCAAGTGGGGTCTCACCAGAGCAGAGGGGCAGAATCACCTCCCTCGACCTGCTGCCCACCCTGCTTTGGATGCAGCCCAGGACATGGTTGGATTTCTGGGCTGTGAGTGCACACGGATGGGTCGTGTTGACTTTCTGAAAAATTTGAGGCACTTTTAGAAAGCACAACTAGTCCATCTAGAAGAATCAGAATAATGAGGAAAGCGAAAAAAAGGGAGAAGGAAGCATCTAGAAATTATTCTAATGGATGACAAAAGTAACGTGGTATTCACTGGAGTAATAAAGTAAAACATGGTCTGGAAATTAAAGTTCATAGAAATGTATTTAGAGTAAATAAAATGATGTTTATTCTGACACATGAGAATATTGTTTTGTGACGGTTCTTCATGGGTTTGTAAGATGAGGCCCTGTTGCTAGATATGAAGGTCTTTGCAGCACCATCAGCACCCCTGAGCTAGGGAATAAAATGAAGGCTTTATTTACTGTAGCACAGTGAATTGTCTGCCCTGCCACAGTGGTTTAAAGGGCTTCATTCTTAGGTACCCCAGCAACTCAAGAATGTATGGGAATATTGCATGTATAGGTAAGGCTGATGTCTGATCAGATAAAAACTGTTTCAAACTGTTCTGTGAAGAGGAAAAAATGCAATACAAGTTTCTAGAGTTATAACTGGAAGGGACAAAGGGATTCCCTTCGTATCAAAGCGATGTCATATTTTGATTCCACAGATGTGTTGCTGAAACAAATGTGTGGCCAAGAGCAAAAGGCCTGAGCTGATTCTGACTGAGCTGATGGAGTGCAGCTCATGCAGAGACACTAATTGGAAACCCAAAGCAGTAAAGTGGTGCTGCCACCTCAGTTAGAGCCAGTGCTGCTGCAGTTCAGAACTAATTTGTTCAGCCTTTAGGGATTTTTGCACTACACAGTACTCGGAAGGGAAATATGTTCACTGATGTTCATTTCCAAGTGTCTGATTGACACTGTGAACTAGGTGAATTATTTCTGTGTTCAACCTCTCAAACAAGCATGGACAGTAAATAAAGATGAACAGGAACCTTTTCAAGAGCATGCATTTTCTATGAGAAATGGCAAAAATTATATAGTTTGAAGACAAATCATTATTTTAAGGTGTTCAAAAGAGAAGCTGTGAAACAGTAGTTAATAATATTTTCTATTAGCAAAGCATGAAGTACAAGGGTTCCATTTCCGGATTTTCACCAACTTCCTGTTTAATAGTGTATATGTGCACAGAAAGAAAATAAACTTTGACTTCCATGGCTCTCCAGAGGGGCTGATTGCTCCTCTGGTGTAATAATAAACCTGATAACTATGATTTTACTGTTTACAATGATTAACAAATGTACTGATAGTACAGTAGATACACTGTGGAATGCATCACTTTGAGAAAACAGCAACATACCAACCTCTTTAAATTATAAGGAATTGTTAAATATAAACTCCAGTGCATCTGTAGATAGCTGGGGAAGAGACAGATCGGAACTCTTGGCAAGATAAAGAAGCATCCTGTACATACAGCAGTGGCGCCTGTGTATTCTGAATACTTGATTAAATCCAGGTTGAATAGCTAAGGGCTTGGAGGCAAAAATTTATTCACCTTCTTAACATGTGCTTATCTCTGTGACATTGTGTACTGCTCATCAGTGTGGCTGGTCCTTGGTGCCAGGATGTGTCTGTGTGCAAAACATTGCAAAACCTTCCATTTTTTGGAAGTAGCCTTTGCTGAAAGGGGAAAGAAGCTAAGGCTACTGCAGAACCTTTTGGCATGGCCGTTGTTTTTCAGAGTAGGTATCAAAGGTGCTGACTATGTATTGGCATTAAGTGATGGATGAGTCTTTGTTTTGAAACTTCTTTGAAGTGACATAGTTTGACATGATCTGTAACTTGAGGCCTTTCCTTGTTTCTGTGTTTTGCAGTTTCTCTAATTTTTTATTCAAACACTGGGACTTAGACAAAAAGTTCAGGTGTTTCTTAAGCTGAAAATGATAGAAAATATTGGAGAATGCAGAAGCCTGTGTACCTAGGTTAGTCTAACAGATTGATTTTCCTGTCAGAAGCTTACAGATTACAGTAGCTGATGTCCTGAAGGTAAAATAAGATCAGAATTAGAAGAGGTAATACCCACATTTTCATAGGTCTAGGGAGGGTTAGAGAATTAGCAGGTATAGCACCTGAAAGCTTATTTTGAGAAAATTCATCTGAGAAAAACTTAACATACCACCAGACTTACGGTTCTTTGTCTATATCAGAGGCCTCCAGGTTATCTTAGATACTATTAACAACCATTAAGTGTCGGACATTAGGTTGTGTTCTGCAATCTTGCTTGGGTTTGAAGAGAGGCAGAAAAAAAATCCCCAAAACAATGAAAATTTTGTTGAAGCTTAAAGACATTAGAGCACAAAATTTTTGGGTTTGGCAAGGAAGAAGTTTTAGTCTGACTGTGTATGAATAAACTTTTCTCTCCCTTTTCTCCCTATAGCAAGCATGAGCTGGAAAATTAGTCTTTACCAGAACTTTATCTTGACCCATTCCCTATGTTGACAAGCTCGAGAAGTAGCTGTCATGGGTATAAAAATTCATGCCTGCTGAAGGGTTTCTCTTTGCCAGGGAGTTTGACTGCAGTAGGGGTTCTGTACTGCCACATGGCCACAAAAAGCTGACATAGATTTCCATTCTGTTGCTTCATTGTATTCCTGGGAATCTGTGGATGGCTCTGTGACATAAGAGAGTGGACACACATCCTAGAGGTACAGGCCAATCCCAGATATTGAGCCCATTTGAGTGGCACATTTCTATCTCAATTAACTGGTGACTACTGTATGTTTCATGGCATGGCGATGGTTATTGTTTGTTAGTTTGTTTTTCACATTAGCATAATACTCAATTTTGACCTACATATAACAATCTCTGCTATTAGTTTGTTTATATAGGATATATACTATTCCCTTTCTTAAAAGTGCAGTGATATAGGAGTTTCTCAGTAATTCATTGTGGAGGCCACATTTATTCTGAAAATATTTTTCCTTCTAGACTGTTGGCTGTGATTATGAAATAAATTCCAATGCAACGGAAGACTTGTGTGGAGTTTGCCTGGGAGACGGCTCTGCTTGTCATACAGTGAAGATGATGTTTAGTCAAAGTGAAGGATTTGGTAATATGGGTTCTTCTTTTAAATTCTTCTGCTGGTGAAGTAATTTCTCTACATAAAAAGGATTAAGAGCTTCTCGTTGCAAACTGAGTGATCATCTGCATGGGAAATAATAAATGGATGTTTCAGTGAATCAGGCTTCTACCAGAAAAAATCTGTGATCTGTGCTTTTTAAGTTCACCTTGTCTTATAAAAAGTCATCAGAGACCAACAGGTCATGTGCAACTTAGACAGATAATAATAAAATCCGAAATAGCGAATGCATTTACAAAATGAATGTAATTTGCCGTCTCAGAAAATCTGGATGTAAAGTGAGTGGTTTGGGGATTCATTTTTAAGTGTCATAAAGGGGAGCTTAAGAGTAACTCCCTTCAGGTTTAAGGTGGTCTGAATAAGCATTGGAGGACTGAGCCTTTCTTCACTGACAGTGGTGAGACATTCAGGCCTTAAGCTGACTTAAGTAGCATGAGTCCGAGCAAGAGAGTCTAGAAGCAAGAATGGGAGACTAAACCTGAGTAAGGACTGTGTTGGTGAGCTAGAAGTGGAAGAGACAGCCAGGATGAACAGCTTTGATTGGAAACCAGGACAGGAGAGGGAGAGGTGAGAAGATGAGGCACGGGAGAGCAAGCTTAGAGCTAGATCTGTGGCTGAAGAAAGAGGCTGATGCCTTGATCTTGAGAAGTCTCAAGATCAGTAACTGATACCATGCTAGTGAGGAGGGAGCAATTGCAGTGAGAGTGTGCCTTTGGCTGGCTTTTGGGTTTCTGGGTTTTTTTAAATAAAATAGTTCTGGTTTGGACAAGAATGATTTGTGCTACTAACTTAAAGCTATTTTGATAAGATTTTTCAAAATTCAGCGTAAAAGCAGCTTAAATAATTCAGGGGTTTTTCCATACTGTGTACTTGGATTTGCTTTTCTTCTCTCTGTTCCCCAAAGGTGAACTTTGGAGATGCCTGAAATCCTGCAGGAGGTTGCATATGTATGTGACACTTACAAAGAAAAATCTAGAGCTCCCTCTCTTCCAATACTACAGTAATCCTCCCACCTCTGATCTTTTCCTTCTGTGAATCTAAAATTCACTCTACCTTTGACTGTGTGTGAGTTTTCCAAGGCTACAGATGATGTGAACTTCATTTTCAAACAACAGTTTTACTACAAAGGTCCAATACTGTAACACATGGAAGGATAAGCGCCTCTTATTTTATTTAAACTCATTTTGTGTTATATCTTCGCTTAGTTTTTGCTTGCCTTGAGATTCAATCAGCCACACTGACAGATACTAGTCAGGGATACGGTGTGTTAATTATTTCATTGCTTTCTTTAGATTCAGTAAAAAAATGTAGATTCTCTTCTACAGAAGGGAGAGAATCTGCAGAATCTACTGACTCCATTGCAGAGGGGAAACGTGTCATGCAATGTAGAGATTGGTGAGCTCTTCAAGACAATGTGTGGATCTTGATGTTCACAGGTGTTAAACTGGCAATAGAAAATATTTTTTTTGGTTCACAATATATGGCTTCTTTTTGTCTCTGATAGATACTGTGGTGTTCTGTCAGATTTGTGGCAGAGTGGCTACTGAACAGTTTATGTAAACAGAAAAACTTTAGGCTCATAAATTCAGTATAGGTAACAAAACTGTACTGAAGCTTGATGCCAGTCACTGGCAAAGAAGATTTTGAGGAGTGTTTCTACATTCAATGGCACAGAAAAATACAAAATCAAAGCTAATATGTTCTGACTTAAATCTCTGTTCAGAGCCTAAGTCCAGCAGGGCCCTTCCTGGGTCTAATGCTGCAGCAGTATGTGTTGTCTGCAAGTCGACTAAGTCAGGTTAATGAAATGCTAGAAAAGAGTTTTAATAATTCAGCCTTTCCTTGCAGGGCAGAGTGATCAATTTTACCTGAAGTCTTACCTCCTCATGTTCAGAAAGAAAAGTTTGAAGGTAGAGTGTGTAGAAGTCAAAATCCTTGTTTTTACTGGTGGTGGTGTGACAATTGTAAAGGAGTATAACTATGTACAGCAGGACATTTGCAAGCTGTGCAAGCTCCTTGGAATGAGAGTAAACTGCACTGCTGGTTGAGGAGAAGCACTGAAGTAGGAGAAAGACTGAGGCACAAGGAGCAGGGCCTTAGGACTGTGTTAAGTGTAGGGAACATGGAGTGAATGGATAGCAAATAGAGAGAATGAGGTTGTCAGCATCAGGCAAAGGATTCTGTCTGTGGTGGAGGTGTGTGGTCATAAGGATGGTTAATTGTTCTGTCTTCACTCTTTTGCATGTGTAATGGGAAATGACTTTTCCAACTTTTAGTAGTAAGGGGACAAGGCATTTAAATTTATAAAAAGTAGGAAGTGAGGGATTGTACATTATGGGTGGGGGTGTTTTACTTAATCAATCTGAAGGCAAAATAAGGTGCATGCACTCCTGTGAAGGGCTGTATTTTGACAAAGTGGTGGACAAACAAGGAAACTGGTTGTGCCCACCCTAACGTGGAGGTTTATCCAGCTCCTGTTACCTCCTGACTTGGCTGGGATTGAACAGACTTGTGCTATGCTCTCTCTGCTATCACAGTTTCCTTTTCATGCAGTCAAAGTGCAGACAGAGATCTGTTCCTAAACCTAACCCTGAATCTTGAGATGGAGTTTGGACACAGGCATGATGCAAACACTGATCTAAGAGACTGGAAGGTCTGCTTGATCCTCACTAGCAAGACTGTCTCTAGACTATAATTTTTTTGCCATTCCTATCACACCTCTGATATTCCAATGAAAGGTTCTGTGCAACCATATGTGGACTTGCAAACCCGATATGCCTCTGGGAGCCTGTGCCGTTTTCCATGTAATATCCTTGTGGTAGTGTCCAGAGCTTGGCATAGAGGAAAATTGTGCCTCAGGAATGTATACTTTAGAGAAAGAAAGGCTTGCAGATATAACAAACTGGAGAGCAAGAATGTGAGCTGCTGTGATAAGGAGAAACAGTCAGATCTGATTATCATCTGATCTGCAATGCTGTGCTAACGGCCTGGGTAAAATTACTCATTTCTCACAGCAGTGGGAAAAGAGAAACAAGCTCCTCAGTCTTTGTAGAGGTGTTCCTACAACAGTGGTTTCATGACTTTATTAGTCTGTGTTAGGAGCATATAGATTTAATTTTAATTAAAAAGGGAAGGTTTAATAGCATCTGAGAGTTGCTTATTCACAGGTGTGCAAAAACACCCACAATAAGGTTGCTCCAGGATTTTAATGAGCACAGCGTGTAGGTAAGACAGCTGACATTTTGACTGTTATTGAATCTTGGATCTCTAGTCCTTATCAGATGAAACCACAGAACCAGGAACAATTACATAAACACCATCCATGTAATTTTTAAACAAAAATTTATTATGTTGAGTGACAAGCTCAAAAGCTTGCTGCTGATTAGCTTTGCTTTCAAAATCAGATAATGTTTATTGGTAATCAGTGAGAGGCTCTGGGAAATCAGGAGGTAATTTGGTGGTGAAAAAAAGGAAGACCAGAGAGAAGGCAGTGTGATACACTGATCAAATGATAACATCCATCAACAGGCAGCTGAAATAAACTTAAAATCCTATTTATGATTCACATAAAAACAACTATGCAAAATCTAGAAAGGATATACAGCTTTTCATGTTACAACAGACCAAAAATTTCATTTTATTGATTTTATACTTTGTGTCTTGAACAAATGTTATTTTAATTACATCTGGGAAAAAACCCAACCTACTGTAAAAGAACACCAGCATTGCAAAGCCAAGCTGTCAGGATGTGGCATAATTAAGATTTTCCATGCTGTGTTAATTTGGCCCAGTTGTAAGTATGCCTTCTATTCAAATGTTCAGTTACATAATCACACACTGTGTTCATAACATGTCTTCTCTGTACTGAATGAATAGAACATTTGGGAGAGTCATTAGGCTTAGTTACTTACAATAGACCTAGACTGCTGATTTCATGAGTAATAGAGGTTATTCAGTGAGCCTCCAGATTTTGTTATTTCATTCACTTCTGAAAGATTGAAATGTTTGGATTTCCACAGTCAGTCAAGGTACCATCCAGAAAACTCTCCCTCTTAAACATCAGTCCCTGGAAATCTATGTACATAATTGTATAATATTAATGTAATTAGAAAGGACCTGAAATAGATCCTGTTTTGTACCATAAGAAACATGTGACATTTTAACTAATATTTATTACCCCATAAAAGAGCTGCAGAGAAAATTCAGATGTTAAGGACTTTGGAGGCATTTATAACAGCAGGTTGTTGTACAGCATATAAATAGTTCTGGTAGATGAAGAACATTGATGCTGAAGATTGATTAGTATGCCCAGTGTGGTTTGTCTCACTCGTGTGAGTGAGCAGTCAAAGGTGATAAACTTGTTTCAAAAGAAAAGTAAACAAAGATGTGAGTCTCAGAATTTAATTCATGACCTCAGTAGAGTGTAAAGAGAACTGGGGAACCACTCATGTTCCCGTCTCAAAAAAACCAGCACAAAATGCTCCTCACAGTTCCAGTAGACCAGATGGTAGAGATGTTATCCATCCAATTCCTAAAGCCAAGCTAGGAGCAATAACAAGAAAGCTATCTGAGTTTCTGTACAAATATCCACGTGAAGTTCTCATTTTTACAACTCAGTAGCAATAGCAGTTTCCTGTAGGGTGAGAAATACAGAGCCTGATGTCATATATTGACTGTGGTACAAACAAAATTCTGTAATAGGTGCTCTGGGTTCATTCTTGACACACAGGCTGAAAATCTTTTAACAGATAACTTTACACATGAAGAGCCTTTGTACTTTGTTATGAAAATCAGTAGTTGATAAAAATATGCTCAGTTTATAGTAGTAGTTCGAGGCATTTGTATAACACATTTTTTGTTGTAAGGCTATCTATGGCAAACAGCCATAGAGAAGTTAAATGACTTAAAAGAAAGTACATGGAATTGTGCACATACCTGTAATTAGGTGCAGATGAAAATGTTCTTTGAAAATTGAAAAAACCTTCCCCACAAGGTTTGTTTCCCTCAAGGACTGTTAACTTGCTGGAACTCCCTGGCATTTCTCACTGCAGATTGTTCACACTGCAGTATGCCAGAGCCCTTGGGTGTGGTTATGGAGATGTTGATGCTCATCTGTGGAGTAGATTTGGCCTGGTACAGCTCAGAAAGTCATTCACCTAGGTATCTCTTCTAAATACCACTGGCATTTCCGAAACATGTTTCCCCAGTCCATACTGGATAATCACACTATTAACAAATTGAAATAGAAGCTCTGTGAGAGCACATTTGTATGTATTTTCAAGCAAGGCAGATGTTTTAATAATCTAACAAGAAGTAAAATGCAGTGACAACTTTGCTGTTCACCTCCATGAACCTTTCTTGTCTCTTAGGGTATGTTGATATTGGGCTAATTCCAAAAGGTGCAAGGGGAATCAAAGTCATGGAAGTTGCAGAAGCAGGAAATTTCCTTGCTGTGCGAAGCAAAGACCCAGAAAAATACTACCTGAATGGTGGCTTTATCATCCAGTGGAATGGTGAATACAAAGTGGCAGGCACAGTATTTCAGTATGACAGAATGGGGGATCTAGAAAATCTGACTGCTCCAGGACCCACCAATGAATCAATATGGATTCAGGTAAGCAGCACCTGCTGGATTTGGATGGCAGCAGAATGTGCTGATGAAATAAATTAATTGTAAAATTGTAATTTTTCCATTTGTATAACTATAATTTTTCTGTATTCTGTATTCTTTCT
>JAYRBT010000093.1:60728291-60767173 GCA_036023395.1 Myiotriccus ornatus
CAGCCCGGCGCGCCGTGCTTTCTTGTTTGTTTATTGTTTTTATAATAAACCACTTCTTTATTGCAGATTTGCAGCCCAGTTGTTTTAATAATCTATAACACTGAGACTCTGAAACTGAGGCTGGAAAATATATAATGGTATATGAACCATCCTATTTGCATGCTGTCTTGCAAAAAACAGTTGAGCTATTTTGCAGAGAAATAAGCATCTTACTTGAGTATTGTTCATCTTGCCTAAAAATACATGTCCTGTAACATAGTCTGATGATTATTAAATGCTGGTATAATTCTGTGCTGCCACTAGGACAGGGATCCTGTCACCTATAGTTGGTCAGTCCTTTCCCCAAACTTCCTTGTCTCTTGTACCAACTTAGAGCAACACATGGCTGTGATGTGAACCAGACCAAGATGAAAAATAAATGATCACAAAAGATAGCTGATGTCAGGCTGAACAGTGAGAGCTAGGGAAGGCTGACAGCAGTGAGAGCTTACAGTGAGCAAGAAAAGCATACAGCATTAAATGGATTAATAGCTTGTGGTAAGTGAAATCAATCCATCTAGCATACACGGAGGCTGCTTTCTTTTGTTTGTTTCATGTTGCTTTAGAGATAGTAACATAAACATAACCAGCTTCTGTTAATTCTGAAAAAAATATTTTAAAATTGGCCGTTTGTTCTGTGAAAGTATCTCTCATGGCTTGTTTGCCTGTGTATCCACCATGCAATTAAAAGAAGTATTAGGTGTGTGATGGGAGCCACTTTCACACTTTGTTTGGTGAGAAGGCACACCTAATGGGTGCTCAGTCTTCACTGTTAGTACAACTGGGAGGAAGGGTAGGAGTTAATTCCTGGAATCTTTTATCCCTTGATTGATGATAAACATATGATGATGTTTATTTTCTCCTTTCCAGGTAAATTTCTTGAGTGGCTCTTCTCAATTGGAATTTTGCTTCTTAATTCAGAAACACTGAAAAATAATATTAAAGCAGTGTCTGAATAATGTCTGTAATTTTCTGACCTCATGGTTGTTTTGTAACAGCTATTTCAGAAGGCAGGGAAATTATAATTTATAATAGGGACAGGCAATAGGCTCTTAATCAGCAGCATATGGATGCTTTGGATGGACTTTGCATTATCTTTTCTTACAGTCAATAGGATAACAATTATGCTGACCCACTTATTCCCACTTGTGCTTGCAAAGTGCATGGCACACAACTGTGTCTTTGAAAGATACATGTCAACATAGAGATGGAAATTATGCTTCTCTGAACTGGCAGTAGGTTCCAAAATGGGCTGCTTTAATTCTTCCAGTTTCACACTTTGAAAGCTTTTGGCCAGTGGATTATTAATTAAATAATTAATAAGCAACACTCTTTCCAGCTACTTTTTCAAGAAACTAACCCTGGAATCAAGTATGAATACACTGTACGTAAAGAAGAAAGTGATGAGAATGAGATTGGAGAGCCAGAGTATTTTTGGCAGTATGGAGACTGGACGGCCTGCAGTGTTACCTGTGGAAGAGGTAATTCCTGACTTCCTTATTCTATTGCTGTTTGTCTTCACTGCTGGCAAATCTCATCTAAAAGTTATCCAGACATAATCCTCAAAGAGGTAAGGTTCTTTAATCTGCATGTGGTGGGAAATCGGATCACACCATTACAAAAATAATATGAGGAAAAACTTGTTTACTTTGAGGATAACAGAGCACTGGAACAGGTTTCCCAGAGAGGCTGTGAAGTTTCTTTCTCTGGAGGTATTCAAAATCTGCCTGGCCATGAATCTGAGCTAGCTGGCCCTCCTAAGCAGCCCACTGGTGCACAAATAGAACAGGTTTATCCCCAGGTAATCAAAGCACAAACACATCAGGAATGATAAGCTTTGTTGCATTAAAAAAAAAAAAAAAGGGCATAGCAACAGAAAAGGTGTATTTGGAAAATGTTAATTCTCCATCATTAGGGAAATTGGAAATGCTAAAGTCTTGCTGCACTTAGCAGGGAATATGGGCATGGTAGAGGTTGTTGACCTAGAACCAAATAGCCTCACAGGGCTACACATTATTGTGGTGTGATCCCTGCTGAGTTCAGTTCAGGACCAGGAGCCAAAATAAGAGCAGAATTGAATATTGCCAATGTTGCTGGATTGAGGAACACCCTTCTCTGACTTCTGACTTTGAATGATTTTATCTGTGTGTTCACTCTGTTTAGATTCAAAATTTATTTCTGTTGTACCAAATTTCTAGCGTTTGAAGTGTTTTGAAAAGTTTATAAGATGAAACTACATTGAAGTAGGCAAGTTCCTCTTCTGCTATGGGTGTGCTGCATGACAAGTCATATTGAAGACTAGCCTACAGATAGACGAATAAGAAAAACTGTATTTAAATAGTAGTAGTAAATAACCTTCAAGGATTATTGCAAGCTTTCATTTGGTAAACAGTAAACCAATAGTTTTTCAAGATAAAAGGAAGGCCCAAGAATGCTGAAGTGTTGAACTGACAGCTGCAGTCAGTGTGAGAAATTGATCCTTACCTAAACTTCTGTTCTCCTGGCAAACCTGAATGTGCCGAAGAGGTCCTTTCTTCACCGCTGGTAAACAACATAGCAGTAAATCCAAGGGCATTTTGGCCTTTCATAGTCATAGAGATCAGAAGAATGCGAACAAATGCTTTGTGGAGCCAAGAAAGTGAAGCTGCATTAGGGAATGGATGGGACTACAGGTGGGGGAATGGGGTGATATAGAAAAGTTTCATCTGTCCTAAGAGAAAAAATTATGGCAGTTTTAACCCAACGATACACATGCTTATCCATGGTACATATATCTGGAAAAAGTCCAGGTGGTGACTAATGAATGATGAATTATGACTTGGTAGAGTGAAGCTGTCTCTTCACAGAATGAACCCAGGGCAGCTCCCTAAAGATATTTTTCCACAAGATTCTTGGCCCCTTTTCTGGCTCCATTGCAGTGGAGAAACAGAAGATCCATGTCTTCCTTCATTGCCTCCATATGCCCCCATCTTTTATAGTCTCAAAGAGGGGTCAGGCCAGTCTACCATAATATCATATAACAGGGAAAAAATACTGTCTGAAAAAACAATGGCTCTTGTGGCAAACATACCTAGTGCATGCAGGGAAAAGGAGAACACATTGCAACACGTGATACTCATTATCAGTGTAGAAAATAGTTCAGTGCAATTCAGTTCATGGCGAACAAGCACTGAAAGGGGATAATTTATAGTAAAAGTCATAAGCTTTGCACAATCCTCAGTTCAGGGCAGGTTGAGCCTCTTCCTGCCATTTCCTTCATGCAGAAAGGAATCACTTTGCAGTCAGAATCTGTGCACACCAGACAGTGCCCTGCAACTGCTGCACCCTCTGGCCAAGAGCCTGTCACTCCAGAACCTGCTGTCAAGACAGTAACTAGAGACCATAGGCTTTCTTACAGACAGATTAATTTAAATGTGTCACTGAGTTTTTTTCTAGAGCAACTACCTATCATTCTTTCTTTACAGAATCACAGAATGGATAAGGTCGGAATTATAAGTATTAATTCTTCCTCCTTGCCTAAAGGCTTTAGTCATATTTCTTAAAACCAGCTTCAAGTGGCATTAGATGTAACAAGAGGCATAACACAGCACAGCTGTAACAAAGCGAGGATGTTAGGCAACATCAACAATTTACTTCTCCATAGATAGCATCAGTAATTGGCAAATTTTCAAAGCTCTGCAAAAGGACTTAACTGTAAGATTTGTTCAGAGGTTAATTGTTATGTGCCCCCTAAATCCTTCACAACTGTTATCAAGGCTGTTTTGCAAAATTACCATCAGATGTTCCTGAACTGAAATGTGGTATTCAACTTGTAGTATAGATTTTAGAAAACAAAGGTCACTGTATTTCCGTTCACTGTTATGGGGCTGAGTTTTGTAACACTGAGAATTTAAAGATTGGCTCTTGTATTCTGCACATTACTTGTACATGCACAGAATATAATTTGCTCATTCAAATACAAAGTGAACTCCTTGCAGAGTATCTGATTCAGATGGACAAGTGAGACAATTACATGTTTAAATGAGTTCTGTGATCATAATACTCTTTTGCATATGCCTTTTATACACTTGCTTCTGGTCCTCTATTTCTGTTGTTTTCAGCCTTAATTTTGCCCAAACTGAGAGCTATGCAGCCGACAGATTTCTAATCTCTGTTTCAAAAGCCTTCCACAACCAGATTACTTTAAACAGACACCTTTCTTTGCAAACCAAGTGAGAAATCAAGAGCTGAAGAGGTTAAGCTCACACATAAAAAGTCCTGCATTAGGAATGAAGTATCACAGAGAATAGAAGTAATCTCTGAGCAGATTTAGTGAAATGAAGATTATTCTTTGATCTATTATTGTCATTCTTGATTTCTTTTTTTTCCCCCAGAAATATTTGTAGGTTTGTTTTTGTTTTTTGTTTTTTTTTCCACAGAGCTGAGATAGTACACATCAGTGTGAACTAATTAGCATTGAGGTCAAAGAGAAGAAAAAGTGGTGAAGAGAGGAAAACAGCTATCTCTCAAAGCCCTCTAAAAACAGTGTTAAGGTTTCAAATTTTACTGAGGTTTAAATAGATTTAGAATTTTAAATCTGTGACTTAAATGGGATATTACCTATTTAAGTTATGTAATTGTGTAAATACTGGTTAGGGTAGGATCAGTGTGGAGTGACTAGTTTTCTAATTCTGCAGTGTTTTCTAGTTCAACTTGCTCAATCTGATAAAAGCGACTATTTCATTATCTCATTACATGTATACTTACATGTAATGAGAAAAAATGTGTATTGATCTAGGATTCCTTCCGACTTTGGAGCTCAACTTCCAAACATTTTGAAATTACACTGGGAGTTCACATAACTTCCATAATAAAAGTTGTTTGTGTGAATAAATTAGTTTGTTGATGTCAGTGATCTGCAGTTTTATGAGAATGTTCAGCTTCAAAGCAAAACTTTTGAAAAGGTTTATGGTGGTTTTAAAGTGAGTTACAGCATCTGAAATGACACTAAACATTTATGGAAGTGAAAGATTTCTTATTTGTGTTTGCAGCAGCAGCATATCATGATTTTGAAAGGGACAGAAACATATTTCTGTGAACTGCCTTTTTTTACAGCTAGCAGGAATATAGCTTGCTGAATATTCCAGTTACTTTTACTGTAGCATAAAAGAGAATGTGGATCCCTGGGAGTCCTGTGCTGAACCAAAATTCTTTCTGCTGCTTGAAGTCACCCGGGAATAGGAGATCACCACCTCCAGACATACTGTAGCCTTGCAGCTACTTCCAAACTTTGGAGCTTGAATGCCTCAGTCCCTTAATCTTCCCTTATAGGTGACACTAATTCAGTGTCAGAAAATTTCAGAAAATCAATCCTCACATCTGACTCGAGGAAAGCAAGTCATCAGATCCTGTGCTGTAGTCAGTAATTGTTTTGTACGTCTCAGTCCCAAGTCTGAAAGTACTCAAAAAGTGAAAACATGCCCTCAGATACCTATTTTTTCTAAAGTAGTAAAAAAAGGGATACAGATTTCCCTTGGCTTCTATGGAATGATTGAGATTTGCATAGAAAAGTCCCTTCTGTGTTACTGAGGCAGTTTTGGGTTACTGGTTGGACTTGATGGTCTTACAGGTCTTTTCCAACCTTAATATTTCTATGATTCTACGAGTCTGTATGTTGTATGGAGGAATATTTTCATATTTCCCGAGTATTTGCTATGGGTTACTGGTCTTATCTTCCAGATAGTGTCCCATACTAGTTAATAGGAGGCCTGAGGCAAGGAAGGAAAAGCTGGTTTTCTAGGCAAAATAGACTAACACTTATCCTTGGCATCATAACAACAGTGCTGTTATGCCCTGTGCTTCCCAGGAGAAGGATAAAAGTCCTAGGGATACAGTTGACCTACCATGTGCATATTAATCGCTGTGAATAAATACCACAGTTAATTTAATGAGAGTTAATAAATGTTTCTTCAGTCTTTTTAGTCCTTAGAATTTGGATGTAATACAGCTATTTTAATGTCTCTATATGAGTCTAGCTACAACCTTTCAAACTGTAATATTGCAATATGTTTTTTTAGATTGGGTTGCAGCATGAGATCTGCCTCAAATTATTGCAGAACTGTGAGGAAATCAGGCCCCTGGAAACAGACTTTCTTTAGATTCACACTAGGGTAATGTAGTATTTTAGTATTCATGTTTCTTTCTGTTAAATGAGTGAGATTTTGTGTAAGTGGAACTGTTAGGAAATAACCCAGATTGTTTGGAATATCTGTGTGTCTCTTGATCACTGTGATTTGCCTCTTGTGCTGAGTGTTCTGTATTAGTCTCAGAAAACATTTTCAGTCAAAATGTATACCAAAACTTCTTAAAAGTGGAATTCAGCATTAAGAGTCACAAGGTTAAGGTTTTGCTCATACACTCTGGTTTGTATTGTGCTTAAGCAGCTTCCCAGAAGTGCAAAGCAATGGTCAACAAAAGCAGGCTTGCTGTGAACAGCCTGATGCTGCTGTGTTGCCTCTTGTCTGTGGATAATGCAAGAACCATTCATAGCCTTTTAAACCTGCCTCAGGGCCTGCAGGAGCCCTTTCTAAGGCTGACAACTACATTGGGATTAAGGAAAGGGCTTTCCAGTGTGTGACTTGAGCTATGTGATCTAAAGGAGCACTGCTTAACCCCTTTTCAACTTGATTGAAGGATGCTCATACCTGATTTAGCTCAGATATTCAGCACAACAGATTGTCACAGCTGTTACTGTATTCTGGGATGCAGAGTGCAACCTCTTGGAGGATTTCTGCAGTTCATCCCCAGCCTACAGGGGTTAATCTTCCTTTTTGTGTGTGTTTCTCTGGCAGGGGTGCGGCGCCAGGTCGCCCACTGCATGTGGAAGAGGAGCGGAGCAATCAAGAACTCCTTCTGTGACCCAGCAACTCAGCCCAACGGGAGGCAGAAGAAATGCTACGAGAAGGACTGTCCGCCCAGGTAACGGCTACTGGGAGGGCTCTGGAGTGGTAAATAGCAGCCTTATTCAAAGGGAGATGTTGTTTCTGATACCACGTTAGCGTGGCACCCACAGCCTGCCACGGTGAGAGCTTCCACGCACCACAGAGCAAGCTGTAGAAACCCCCGAAGCAAATCAGAAGTGAGCAGCCCTGAGAGGTTTCCAAGGCGAGTTACTGAGCAGTCTGTGCTGGACATGGCAGAGACTGCACTCTCATTCATGCGTGTAGGTGCTATTTTTATTCAGTTTAGGTACAGGTTTGCCTCAAGACTGTATAAATTCTTATTTATTTTAAAAATTGTATTCCGGTCTTAGTTCAAGCGATAATGCATTCCCGTGTGGTCCAAAAACTAACTTATGGAGAGACCTTTTGATGCTGTTTTTCAGTATTTTTTGATACCACTTTGTCCTTTTTGTGAGAAATGATGGGTAGAAATGCCCACTTCTATAACTAATTTTTATGCTTTCTTTATAACACATCATTTGGCATCTTTATATCATGTCCCTTTGTATTTTTAACTTTCAGTGAAGTGCAGCTTTTTTCATCATGTGATCACACAGGAATAATGTTTTCCATTCTCATAACACTACCTTAACTCATCTTCATCTCTGGCTTTTTTCTTGTACCGCTTGAGTGAGTAGGCTAAGGAAGACTAACCACAGCAGACATTCCAAGTGTCAGCAGGACTGTGGGCTTGTGCAACAGATATAGATTTGCTGGAAGGAATCAATATTGGTTTTAGTGTTATCCTTTAGGTACTGTAACATCTTGCTTTTGTCTTTTTTGTCTTTGAAAGTTGTTTATCACGCTGTTCACAGTGGTATACCAGTTTTCCCCTAGTAATTCTAGTTCAATCAGAATAAATCGAAGTCATGAGTCCCTTAGAGCTCATTCTGTTGCATTTGGCAGCAGTGAATTACATGAAACTTTAATGTAAAAAATTCTACATAGCTGTTGGTTTTACCAGTTGTTTCCAAGTATCTTCACAACAGCACGTGATGTCTCCTCTGGGAGTTATCTCTTTTTGCTTGCAGCCTAGACTATCAGCATTTCATAATTCTTTGTGGAATTATGGAAAATCAGTTGATAATTAATGTGGATAATCTATTGATAAACTTATTAACTAGTCGATTAGTTACGAGCTGAGGCCACGCACATACATAGGGATGTTTTTTATGGCACATATAAACTGTGCAATAAATTCCAAAGTTCCAAATTAACTGAGTTTATCCCATTTGTTCTAAGTGACAACATTGTTTGGATCTGCTCTTTAAAGTGAGGGAGCAGAATTTGTCCCTTGTTGAGGATGTTGTAGAATTATGTAATATGTGCACAAGCTGTTCTGCAGACCAGGCAGAAAAGCTCTCAGCCCTGAGTGATGCTTCTTAAGCTCCTTCTGCACTGCAGAGGAAAGCACTAAAATAATGATAAATGCAGTGCAGGAAAACCATATGTGTTTAATTCTGGAGTCATGTTGTATGTTTATTTTTCTCTTAATAACATAAGAATGACAGTAGTAGTTCGACCAAGGGATTGCCTAAGTCCCTGTTCTGGCTCTCATCAGGACCTACATGCCTAAGGAAGAATAAAGGCAAGGCAAATATAAATTATTTCTAATGCTCTTCCAGCTTCCAACTGGTTTTAATTCAGGGTATATCCAGAGGTTTTTATGGCTTGTCTGATCAGTAACCTCCAATGGACCTCTCTTCCAAGTGCTTGTCCAGCCTCCCTCTGCAATGCTGTAAAACTTCTATTATATACAACTTCCTCTGCAAGAAGTTCCACAGCTTTAATCCCTACGTGAAGCACCACCTCATTTTAACTATTCTGAACCTGGCTCTCACTAACTTCTGTTGGTAGCCCAGAATTCTTCTGTTGGGAGCAATGGCAGCTTAGTACAGTTTGTTGATTCCTTGCTCTAAAGAAAATCTGAATACTGGAGGAAGGTGTGACTGCCCCATGTGGTATTATACACGATAACTGAGGGTCGGTCCACATGGAGCTGCTGAAAACTAAGTGTTCTGTAGAGAGGTGGCTAAATTCTATGCTAGAGGTGAGGACAGTACTGTTAAACACAACACTGCAGGAGACCTTTGTTTAGTGCTGCAGCCCCACAGCTGAAACCATTGGATGATACCGCACTTCCCAACAGTGAACCTGGTTCTTTATAGTGACATCCTGTCTAAAAAAGGGTGGTTGTTCTCTTGAATAAGCATTCTTCTGATGATCTGCTAAATCCCACTGGTGGAAAACGTGCTACCGTGAAACAAGCTACTAGACCACAAAACCAGAAATAGATAATTTATCAAACAGTAGCTACAAAGATGTTTGTGACTCCCACAAACCAGATCTTATCTCATTAATTCATTTCAGAAAGCTAGTTAAAAACTGTTTGAATTACAGGCTTCTGAGATGTCTTAACATTTTGGCTTGTTGGCTGACTTGCTCTGCCTTTATTTTACACTTGTTACTACATTTATTATTACACTTTCTACTAAAATAATTTGGAGCAAAATGAATAAAATATTAAAATATTGCAATACATGTATGCTGCATTTTGACTCAGAACAAAATAAAGAAGGCTGAACAGCTGAGAGTTAAAATGTACAACTTGGGTGATATTACTCAGTAGGAGTGTGACCAGACTGTAGCTTAAATGGATGTTTTTTTCCATGTTAAGGTATGGAGTATGGTTTCCCATTCCATGTTTCTTTGGTAGGCAGTTGTTTGTTTCTATAGGTGTTAAAGTTAAAGGTCAGTAGATACTACTTGAACAAGAGTGAGATTTTAACTAGTTATGGTGTTGTGAATTAAAGTTTTGCTTTGCCCTGCAACTCCTTTTTACTCTGACTACCCACTTGAACAGAGTAACCTTAAATTTCACAAGTACCTAGAATCTCCTGCTTTTTTTCTGCTGTTACTCTATTGTCCTTCTAGACTGCTTAGTAGACTTCCAACATGAAAATAAGAATAGGAAATCTCGTTTCTATTATAATACACAGTGAGAATCCATGCCCTGCTGACGTGCCTGATACTGTACAAATACAGAAGGAAGACGGTCTTTCTTTAATTGTGACACGGCAGAGGGAAGGAGGGCTGGAGGAAGGGAACATTCAGCCCCATAGTCATGATTTGGTTCCAAAATCCCATGTTTCTAGTTTTTCAACAGGTTGCACACTTCATTCAGCACACATCATCTAGGCATAGACTAGGACTGTGTAATGGACAAGGCTGTTGGGCTCTGCCTCATGTGTTACAAACCTTGGAAACTCAGTGTGGGAGGAAAAGAGATAGGTCTCATTTAAAGCAGCTGAATGCCACATAAAAGAATCCGATTTTCTTCCTGCCTCTATTCCAGACTTGGTTGCAGAAGCACTCACAGCTGCAGCTGAAAACTACCTGAGGTTATGTTTTCACCAGACAGGCAGCTTTCTGTTTTGACAGTCTCAGGAAAATTAGTGCTTACGCAAATTAATTACCCAAATCGTGCATTTTGCTTGTTTGTTTGTGTTTGTAACCACAATCTTTCCATGACATGCCTGCCTGTGGAGATAAGGCAGTTGTTTTACTTTGCAGGGACCAGGTGATGCATTAATACTTAAGAACCACTCAGTTGCTGTAGTGGTAAATGCCATCAGAAACCAGAAACAGGAACAAATATTGGATGATGACTTCCATTGGGCTTCAGTTTCCTTCAGCTTATCCCAGTCTCTCACCACAGTCAGCACAGCTACCTACTGGTTTTCTTCTTTCTGACAAGTGGATGGTAGATGTTTTGCAGTCTTGGCTTTGCCTTTTTCCTCCTTTGGCTGATATATCACAGCTCAGGTCCTCAGCAGGGACCACGAAGAGACGAGTGCATGTGTTTCTGTGTCAGGTTTCTCATTCTTGAATGTTTAAGGCATCTGCATGTACCCTAGAATGAAAATAGAAAAATGCAACATCAGAAATTCTAGTTACTGGTAAGAAAAAACTTCCAGTTAGAGCAAGTGTTTTGAAGTGTGTGTGGTAAACATGGTGTCAGATGATTAGCTGCTTGGCTCACCAGTACTGTTACCTGCACTGAGTAAGGAAGAACTCTGTGTGGCTAAACGTAGGTTTGGTTTGACCACAGAGATGCAATAGGATAAAATCTAATTTTGGATCTTTCTAACTGTGGAGCACCTTACTTTCTTCCATGACTTTAAAAAAAATGTTTGGTGTGATAGTTAATCACTCACTGTTACTGCTGTTCTGTAGGAAACTCTGATAATTTATTGCTAGGAGTTTGATATTTAAACCTGCAAATTGTTGAACCCTCACTCAGAGACATTTGAAAATGGTGAGGAGGGTAAGGGGGTCAGCTTAGGATGTCTGTAGCTTGAAATATGTTATCTGGTTCCATTAAAATTAATAGAGCAATACACATATTTAAGTTCCATTTGTGCTGAAATGTCAGCAGTTTACAAGATTGTAGAAAAGATAAAATTGGAAAGAAGATGCAAGAAAAAAAAGGATAAAAACCAACGCTGAAATGCCTTGATTTAGTTGGTGATAATATATTCTACTCTTGTTTATTGCTATGTTCTGCTGAGATGTGCTCACTTTTTCTCTTTAAGTACTTTAACTACTTTAGTTTTCCTTGTTGTTTGCAGAAGCCTGGAAGAGCAAGAAACAATCCAAAGGAAGGCAGGAGGAGGACAAAAATATTTTGGCTGTTTTGTTGTTGTTGTTTGATGGTTGTTTTTTTTAATTACAGCAATGTCCAGAAGCCTTGCTACAAGGCTGTGATTTCACTGGGCTGCATTTTAGAGCATGCAGCAAAGGGCGCCTAGGGTAATTTAAAAGGAAATGCTGTATGTACAGATAACTATAGAGAAGGAAGATAGGTGTAGGTACCACAGAGAAGACCAGATGTTCACACAAGTAAGCTGTAACATGGCTTGATTGCTCTGAGTCTCGGTTGTTTTGGTGGCTTTTTTTAATTATAAGGAATAGATATCAGTGCCTTCCAAATCAGTGACAGCTCACTAGCAACTGAAGAGCAAATTAATTAAGGAACATGGAAATTAGAGTGGAAAGGGGAGAGGAATTATCAGCAAAGTGAATAAGCCAGAAGTGCAGTAAGATGGGAGACAAAGCAGGGAGCAAAAACTGTTTTGAATCTGGATGTCGAAATTGGATGGATTTATCAGAATGGGATTATTTTTTCTCTAAGTTCATGGACCTTAAAAGGAGAAAAACCCAATATAATAGTATTGGTTGAAAGCCAGAAGCAGTTTTTCCTGCCATTTTGTCTAGAAAGGCATTTTCTAAATATATCCTTGCTTTGTTTTCATTGTGAGGCTTTGTCATGACCTTCTTCAAAGCTCAGGAACAAGTAATATTGCCTAAGAGCTTTTGTGGTTTAGTGTTTACAGGCTTTTTATACAGCATCTTGAAGTTGTGTACTTGCCCAGGGCACTCTAAACTGGAAGGACCAAGACTCTTTGATTTTGTTTTTTCCTTTTTTTAAGTAAAAAGGTAAATCTTTAGGCAAACACAGTTGATGCCAATGCTTCTCAAATAGTATAAACCCAGAAATTTTTTACTCTTCTTTCTTATGGAAGATAGATAAGCAGATACTCGATCCGCTCTGGGTCATCATGAGAAAAAACAGATGGATGAAGCTGGAGAAAGGCTAAGGTAAACCTCTGCAAATACAAAGGGGATGGCTCTTTTCAGGAAGGAGTTTTGCACTAGAGGAAACAGTTATCTTTAATTCACTGGAACATTGCGTTTGTCTTCTACTCTGTGGAAGACTGACTTCCATCAGGAGAGGGACACATAAAGGGCTTGTTTTTGCTTCTTGAAGGAACAAAGTAAAGAAAAGTCCAGCCTAGTGCAGACCTGGACACTAGGCCCAGAGGGAGAGCACTGCAGGGCACTGATCCCTTGTGGGTGCGGGCAGCGTAGCTCTGACTAACCTGTTTTTAGTGTTGTGGGCCTCACTGCTTCCTCTTGCAGAGGTAACACAGGGCCAGTTTGAGCACTTGTGTGGTACTGGAGGCACAGATGTGTAAGGGGACCTTCTCCACCTCTGTGCTGTCATTACAAACCCTCCAGTGATTCTTCTTTGTTAGCTCTTCTGTACTGAGATAGTGATAAACAAACAATAGGATACAGTTAATAGATTACTTGCTTAAATAGACTTGCTAGCAGTTCCTCAGATTTGAATTTGAAAGAGTATCTACTCAGGGGATTCTTACACTTTAGGAAACATAATACTCAGTCCCTGCTTCTGTCTGGGAATCCTGCCTACTTCTGTCTTCTGTCTTTCAGTGACTGGCTGATGATACTAGAGCACAGGGGAGATGGGAAAGCTTGAGTGATCTGGACTTAATGTGAAGAGCATGTATCTGCATCAGATTTTAAATCACTGATTCTTTTTCTTCTAGTCTCTGACTTTTTCCTTAATGTGCTTGTGATGGGTTGTTCACTGATGTTTCTCACCCCCCATGGTTTTCAGGTGGTGGGCAGGGGAATGGCAGAAATGTTCAACCACATGTGGCCCAACAGGCCAGAAGAAGCGAACTGTACTTTGCATCCAGACAGTGGGATCTGATGAGCAGGCACTGGCTGTGACAGAGTGTCAGCACCTGCTTAAACCAAAGACCCATCTGTCATGCAACAGAGATGTCTTGTGCCCGTCTGACTGGACAGTGAGCAACTGGACAGAGGTAAATTTATATTTTTTCCACATGACCTGTTAGAGTCAGCAGAGGGGAACCAACAATTTTGCTTCTTTTAAATAATCTTTTTTTAGGTTTAACATGTCTTCACAAATCTTTTGTGCAGAAGAAAAAGAGCTGCCCTGCTTGCTAAATACCTCAGAAAGTGTTGCTTGTTAACTATTTCTTGGTTTGCTGAGCTTTTGGGACTGTAGAACAGAGCATGTTTGAGTGCTGAAAAGTCTTTGTGGCACTCATGGCTGTTGTGGACCAGACTGGGGGGAGGCTCTATGTGATGTCTGTAGGCCTACAAAGAAGTGTTTTTACATTCTTTCCATTTGTATCTCTTGCATTCATGACTCCGCCTTTATTCCCATAGCTTGCAAACTTTGGAGACGTGGGAATTGTTCAAAGCTGTGCCAGGGGAGATTCAGGCTGGACACTGGGAAGCATCTCTTTACTAGGAGGGTGGTAGAACATTGGAACAGGCTTCCTAGAGAGGTGTTTGATGCCCCCAGCCTGTCAGTGTTTAAGAGGAATTTGGACAATGGCCTTAACAGGATGCATTAACTTTTGGTCAGCCATGAAGTGATCAGGCAGTCGGACTAGATGATCATTGTGAGTCCTTTCCAAGTGAAAACTCTGTATTTTCTTTTTTTGAAAACTCCTCTCTCTCTTTCTTTCTCCTAACCCCCCCTTTTTTTTTTTTTTTCATTAGACTGACTGCTGTGAGAACAGAGTCACATAATGAGCCAATAAAATTTTGTGATGGTGTTGATTTGGTTTATGCTGCTTACATACCATCATCACAGAATGTTGATTGTTTTGTTAATTGATCAACCACCATGTTTTAAATGCCTATGAGAACACAGACTGGAGTTACATGACTAGCAGTACAATTATATAGAAATGGCATGCTGCTGGTGCTCATGTGCCATTGGATTATATTTGCAATTTACTGACAAAAGTAAATTTCTACATCTGTAGAAACTGGAGAGGAAGCGTAGGACAGACTATTTCACCTGCACAAATGATAGGATTGTCAGGAAATTTGTAACTACAGAATGTTCCTTACTGGTGAATGTAAGACAGAGATTTACACAGGTAAAACTTCCCGTTGCTCGAAACTGATCTGTCTGTTAAAAGATCCTTCTGTGTCTTATAAATTAAACATACTTAATTAGGCACATAATGAGGATAGAGTGTTGTAGCCGTTCTGAAATCTCTTTTTAGTACATGGCTGTAATCTGAAGCAGGGATTTTCGAACCTAATTCTGGGAGACAGACATTACCTGGAAAAGTTAATAAGGTTGGATATTCCTTTTAACTCCCTTGAATGCTACTAAAAATCATACAAGTGGCAAAGTCTGACAAAGTAAGTGAGTTGTATTTCTGTTTCAGAAGGAACATAGTGTTAGTTGTTGTTGTCTTCCTCAGTAATCAAAATCCTTTCCTGAACA
Organism: Myiotriccus ornatus; assembly: GCA_036023395.1. NCBI lineage: Eukaryota > Metazoa > Chordata > Aves > Passeriformes > Tyrannidae > Myiotriccus > Myiotriccus ornatus. The sequence continues at coordinate 60,743,457 of JAYRBT010000093.1, forward strand.
ACTTCAGAGGCCTGGCTGCAGCAGAGGTGAATTTGCACAGCTCTGAATAATTGAACACGCTATTCATCTGGAAGTGCAAGGAGACCAGACAGAATAGCTAATGAACTTACCTACTGTGAGGCTACTCTGCTTGCTTCCCTGCTGCTGTTGCTGCAGAGCTGATGTTATTTTACACGTGTGAACAATAAAGAGTGCCCCAGCAACACAAGGTGATTGGTATTTTACTGCCTTGTGATCTAGACCAGCTCTAAAAAAAAAATTAAGTGTGCCAGGGACATAAGAGTGCTGGTCAAAGGAGTGTTCATCACTTCATGTCAGGCACCTGGTTATAAAGCCCCTGAGTCAGCTGGTCAGGCTCCCTCACATCCTAGGAAGAATTTCTCCAGTAGGTTGTTTGTAACATCTGCATTCACACTCAACCAGCCATCCAGCCACCAGAGAGGTGTGATTTCACAAAGTCCTTAGTGGAGCAACAGCTGCCAAAGGAATGGCTGTGCCTGTGGGTCTGAGGGTGAAAAACAGTACAGAAAAACTGGGTCTCTTTAGCTTCCAGCATCCTTTATACACAGCAGTGATCCCATTTAAATAGAAGCCAGATAGGTTAATTACTTTCAGTAGTCTGTAATTGAGGAGGGACGTGCTAGCAGCTCTGGCAGCACTTGGTGGTTGCACCACGACTGAATGAAAAATCCATTTCATAAAGTCAACAAGGGTCTATGAGCTGCATGGATCATCACAGCACTTTTGGGGCACTGTGAGCAGCACCGAGCCAGTCAGATGCGGGTTTGATTGCAGGTTTTTAGTCTGTTTTTTATAACCCTGGTGGAAAAAGTGTTGGCTAAATGACTATTGTGACTCAATGAAGAAATCAAAATCTATTGTATTACTTTTATATTTTGTCTTTATCATGTAGTCTTTTTTTCACTGCTGTTTCCTCAAGGTGACATTTACTGTTCTTAAAATTTGGAAAGAACTCCATTATAGCAGAACATCACTAGAATGAAGCACGTTTTTCAAGAAAAGCTTTGTAAAGCATTATTTATAATGACGCTTCTTTATTATAAACAAATGTCATCTGATACTTATTGATATGTGCAGCAGAACAAAGAGGGGATGTGTATTAATTCTATTTCACTTGCAGTGCACAGTTACCTGTGGTGGTGGAATAAGGACTCGTAATGTCACTTGTGCCAAAAATAACGATGAGCCGTGTGATAGTTCCAAGAGACCAAACTCTAAGGCCCTGTGTGGTCTTCAGCAATGCCCTTCTGCTGGAAGATTCCTGATGCCCCCACTGGCACCCCGAAGAGGCAAGATCACAATTAGAAAAACAACTACTAATTCCGAACGGAATCGTCCTGGCAGGATACTCAGACCAAGCCCAAGGCCCTACACAACAACAAAAACACCCAAGCCTCAGAGTGTAACTCCCAGTTTGCCTACATCCTCTGATCTGGGTAATGTCTCAGAAAAAGATGGAACAGCCAACAGAACATTACAAAATAATTTTGCTGGACCAAATGATGTTTACAATTATCCAGTTGTTTCTACTGAAAACAGTTCATATCAAAATACTACTTCACGGCCTTTTTATAACAGCTTAAGTACTGAAATTATAAGGCATTCTGAAAATACCTCTGAAAGCGAGCCAGTTTCTACTACAGAGAGTGAGATGCGCAGAAGTGAGGACACTCCTGTTTCCTCGTTTACTAGTAATCCAGAAATAACTTCCAGCTATGATTACTTAACCGAAGAATCGGACGACGTTGATGGGCCTCTTGGAGTCAGCAAGAAACCAACTGATCTCTTTCACAGCACAGAACTCAATTCTGAAATCAGAACCAGAAGCTCAACCTTAGACACTGTCTCTCCTCTCCTTCAAAATGAGAGCGTGACTCCCCAGTCCCCCCCAGCATCTCACCACCAAGACCCTTCTTTGCTCCTTCCTGTTAGCAGAGCAGCACAAGGGCTGGCATTTCCAACAACAGCAGACTACATCAGCCTGCAGGTTGGTGTGCCTGTTGTAGAAGTAACTACCCTGCGAGCACCAGCTGCAGAAACACCTACAGTGCTTGGACATGTACCAAGAGACCAGACTGACAACAGAAAAGAAGCAAAGCTGCCTGACACGGTAACTACTAGCACACAGTCCTCAGCTCTTGAGCACGCTCTGAGGAACCAAAGTGCAACATCTGAGGGTGTTTTAATGAATGTCACAGAAAACAACCGTGCAATAGCATCCAACAGTTTGCCTGGTGATGCCTACTGGATAGTAGGCAACTGGAGTGAGGTGAGTTGTCTTTAGCTTGTAAGAAGTGGAGAGTGTGAACAGCTGACTGAACCACTGCTGAAATGAAACTTCTTAGTTTGTCAAGATTATCTGAAATCAGTACCATACATTCATATGAAACATTGGGCACTAAAGAGTTGGTAACTTGGGATATCTAGATTACTTACACAGAGTGAATATAGTCATCAGAGGGCCTGGCCATATATTACAAACTTTTATTTAATATCCTTCACACTGTAAAATTTTATTTTTAGATAAACGGAGTTCTTTTTATGTGAATGAATTTTATATGTTTGAAATCATGGTACCTACATTGAAAGATTTCAGTATCTGAACTAATTATCTCATTCTTCCAAGGCCTTTTTTACCATGCTAAACAGGGTCAGATCTGGAATACTCCTTGAACTGATCTGCCTCTATCTCAGTATTGATGGAGAACATCTGTTTCTCTGTACCTGCTTGCCCTTGGCTCTGCCTGGAATGATTCAAAATTATAGAACTGCAGAAATGCAGGGACAGCAAGAGATGACTTAGTGTATCCCATGGCAGTGGAAGCACACCTAGACCACTGAGATGGTGTTGTTGTCCTCTGTCTGGATGCAGCCAGTGGGTAAGACCCCTGAGGAAGAACAGGCTCTGTCACCACCACATCAGTGGTCGTTCAGGACATGTGTTCCTGATGGCAGTTTGAAGTTTCATCTTGTGTCTTCCCCTGGCCAGGTGAGAATGGCCTTAGCTTCCCATGTTCTAGTGAGACAGGTGAAGCATTTCCTCCTGCATGTGCCTGAAGAGCTGCATTTAGATCTGCTTGGGTGAAAGAGTCTACAAGAGAATTTCAGGGGAAAGGTTGTGCCCCCAAGCCTACCACAGCCTGACCAGAGGTCTAACACAGAGGTGCTGCAGTCTGTCCTGGTCGTTCATTATCCACCTTAGAAATATTTTCCTTATACATAGCCAAAATCTTCTGTACTGGAAATGAAGAGTCCCTTTTTTTATATGCAGACTGTGGAGGAAAATTTTCTTCTTAATAGCTGTTTTGAGGTCCAATTTCTAAATTCTTTTCAGATTTTCCTTGTGTTTTCTAAATATCTGGTGACTTTGTTGTTCGCGTCTGGACTTGCTTCAGTTTCATCACATATTTCTTCATCAGTGACATTCATTGTGGCCCCAGCTGACACATGGCATATAAAATGGAATAATTGCTACCATTTTATTTATTACTGTCTTTGTGAATGCTGGAATCAGACTTGTCTTGTTTTGTAACCATTTCACTTTCACTTATTGAATTTGTGGTCCATTGTAAACCCTGGATCCCTTAATACAGTATTTCTGGATCAGCAGATGTCAGATGTCCTCAGTTATATTTGGGAGCTATATATATATATATATATATACGTATATGTGTGTGCATATATATATAGATATGCATAAAAAGTTTTCCCTAAATGCAGTATTTTGCATGTATTTTTTGAATTTCACCATTTTCTTATAGTTTTTAATGTGATGAGGTGTCTCTGAATTCAGATTTCAACATTCCTGGCAATTTGTCATCATGTGCAAATGTTTTAAGCACATGCTGTCTTTCATTATTCAGTTAGTTAATGAAAATACTGAAGACAGCCTGGCTTTGGACAGAGCCCTGCAGGACTATAATTGAAGTGTCAGTTCATTTTGACACTGAATCAACGAGGACCACTTTAATACAGTTTTTCAGTTAGCTGAACACCAATCTTGTGATTATTTCACCTAGACTATATTTCCATCATTTGCTAAAAGAATGTTTTATACAAACATGTAAAAATGCATCACGCCAGCTGGCTCCTTTTCTACATTAAGCCCTGTACCCCTGACAAAGAAGGATATTAGACTCATTTGAGTAGTTCCTTCTAGATAGGTCCATGTGGGCTTTTCTCTTGCTTTATCATCTTTGTTGGTATTTACCATTTTGATCTTTGTTATTCAGTAATTTGGCTTTTATTTTCTTGTGAAGTCAAGTTGGATGAAGAATTCTATTAGACCACAGATGGGACTTTTTGTTTTCCTAAAAATAGCTTGAAAGATATTCCGATTGAATCCACTGGGACTTTTCCAATCTATAGAAAAAATAATTCTCAACAGTTCAAAATTATTGAAGAACATTTGAATGAATGTTTAGGTAAGGTCAATATATTTCGGTTCATAGAACTGATGAAATCAGTTTGAGGATACTTAATGTATCTAACTTTGCTATTCTTTAATAATTTAGTAATCTTTTGCTACTCTTGTTCAAGCTGTTGTATCTATTAAAATTAACTTAGTGGAAAGTGTGTCGCGCTTAACTTTTTTTTTTTACAAGTTTGAAGAAGGAAAAGTGATGAAAAAAAGAATTTGTGGAATCTCCGTCCTTGGAGATATTCTGAAGCCATCTGGACATGGTTCTGGGCAGCTGTCTCCAGGTGGCCCTGCATGAGCAAAGGTCCTTTCCAACCTCAGCCATTCTGTGATTCTATTAATAGTCAGCTATTATCTTTCTCATGAAATAAAAGTTACATACTTCAGACACACATCTTGATTCTAACATTCACAGAACCTTCTCTTTTTGTTCATTACCTTTAACTAATTTTTAATCTACAGTTTTCTGACTTGACTTTTGCTCTTTCTATTTACCTGTCCTTAGTAAAACTTTGTGGGTGTCTTTAGCTGACATCTGTCCAAGGCTATTTCAAGACCAGTGCATCTACCTAGATGAATGTCTTGCTATGCTCTCTCTTTCTCTTTTAGTAACTGCCAATATTCTGACGTTTCTTTGCTCTTTATGGTATGTCTATACTTGTAAATAAATAGTGCCCAAGAATAGTGATAGTCACTGAGATGGAATGGTGTGACATGTCCTGTACTGGTGCTGGCACTTGCCTCCCAAGGGAGAGCACTGATGTGAGTAGGACAAAACAATGCCCAATTCCACTGGTGCTTCTGTCTGGAACTTTTACTTTCTTTTCTACTACTTTCCCAGGTCATTCTGGGCTGTCACTTCTCCCTTTCTAGGAGCTTTCTGGGTACCAAAAATATCCCATTACCACCAGATCTGCTCATTCTGCATCTCTGCTATTGGTCATGAAAAGTCACCTGCGCTTTCTACCCCTGTAATAGACATCTGCTGTGACAAGAAGGAATCTTGGTTCCCAAATGACAAAAGGGAAAAGCAGTAAGTCTTCACAAACTTTAGAGCAATCTGTCTCCTTTATGTAGCATCAAACAGCAGCCAAGAAAGCAAAGGCTTTATGCTGGAATATGCTTTATGCTGCACTGTTTGGAGCATCATGCCTTTCCCTCTTGAATACGTACACGGCAGGTTTTGAGAGAATCCTGCTGTATTTCACCTTCCTCAGACAAGATTATAAAGCTTTAATAAGTATGATCTACCCAGCGCCATCCCTGGAGCTGTCTTTGATCTTCTCATGTGTGCTCAGAATGGGGCTTTGGTCAAAGACTGAGCACCCCTTCAGTAAAGTCTTGGTGTTGTCAGACTGGCATAGCAGAGCTGAGAAAACCATCAGTCAGTAAGCAAGACAAGGGCAGTCCATCCTCTCAGGCAGAGAAATTGTCCTGGATAGATACGTCACTAGGCAAAACTGAACAGTGGTATGCATTTTCCTTTAACAGAACCTTTGTACACATGTTTTAGGAATCTCCACATCTTCAGTGTTGATATTTTTCCTGCCTCATCTTCAGCTTAGGTTTCCTTATTTTGCCAAGAACACTTACTCAGCTTTCCCACTTCCACAAAAGGAGTTCAAACCAAACAATAGCAGTTGCTTTCTGCATCATTTTGCTGATTATTTATGCTGTTTCTCATGTCTGCTACAGGTTGCTTGGTGTGTGCTGGATTTGATTCTGTATGTATAGTTGTTCACTGTCTCTCTCTTTTTAAGGGAGAAAAAGGTAAATGGATGTCTCCAGCCACTCTTCACCCCTTCCTGCTTCAGAATACAATGACAGTGTTTGACTTTTTTATGAGGAGTATGCATTTTTGGGATCTGGACTGGAATAATCAGTATTCTCTTACCTCAGACACTAAAATCCTCCCAGATGTTGATAACACTCCGTCACTTCCTGAATTAATAATTTTAAAACATCTTTTTCCTGTGCATTCTCCCATGTTTTGTTTAAGATTTTCAGCATCATGCTCTTAATTTGCTGACAATCTCATGAGGAATATTAGGGATAGAGAGGGAGCAATGCTGGAGATTGGATGCAATTACACTGTACATTGGGTCCCCAAAGATAACAGAAGAAAACAGTGGAACAGCTGGTACAGATTGAGAGTGTCTCAGTAAGCAGGAGTTTGCCAAAGAAGAGAATTGTTTAGTATAGATCAGAATTGATACTGTCTTAACAAAGCAATAGAAAGCCCTCTTTCATAACATTAAGTAAAATTCAGGTGAGTTTGAAGTCTTCTTTTGAGTTTCTCAGGCAATCTAGATAATCTAAAATGGCCCTAGATATTTATATTTAGGTTCCAGGATTGTTGCTAAATGATGTACTGATGTTGAGTTTTCCCCTGGGCTTTCCTCTTATCCTTCTGCAGTGCTCCACCACCTGTGGAATGGGGGCTTTCTGGAGATTGGTGGAGTGCAGCAGCAGGAACACATCTCGTTGTCAGCACATCAAAAAGCCTGATCCTGCAAGAAAATGTTATCTCCGCCCGTGTGCTAGCTGGAAAACAGGAAATTGGAGCAAGGTAACTTCATTCAGAGCTGTGTGTGAACAGTAAGCTTGCAAATTTCAGTGAGTAGGAAGTTCTAAGTACTTCATTTTTAAAGCAATTATTTACTCAGTGTTAATGCATACATGGTTCCCAGTTGACCATTCAGCACAAATTTTCTGATTTCCTGACCAAGTTATATCTAGATACACATCTGCTGTCGAGTTTGTTCTTGCGGTGGGGGGTTGTGCTCATTAACTCTTGCATCCTGAACCAAAGCAGGACTCACTGTTCATGTTCTGTGGAGATCATAGGGCAAAGCTGTACATTTTTGGTTGTGGCATCTTTTTGATCTCTGCCTCCAGAGGCATCTCCTAATTTTAAGAAGCAATGGGAATCTGGAAGAGGGAGTTGTCGTGTTCCTATTCACCCTCATCACCATATATTATCTCTTGTGTGAAATGATCTGTTCCCCATCCACTTAATCTCTAATTTTTACATTTTAAAAATGAAAGAACATTGTACTGGGGAGAATGCCTGCTATTTGTAGGGTCCTGTTTGATCCTAGTTGTGTACACATGGACTGGTCAAAGGACAGAATAGTATCCAGGCTGGTAAGTGAAGCCCAAGGAATTGTGTTTGATTTAATAAAGAGAGGTGTCTCACTCTTTTTCAGTACGTATCATTTTTGTGGACAAGGCTGTTGCCATTGGGCTAGAGGTCAGATTCGTACAAAGAAAAGATTATAGTTACAAAACCTGTGCTATATTATTAAGCTCTTTGACATCGAATTGATTCGTACAGGAATTACATGCCTGTTTAGGAAGTTCAGGAAAGGCCAAGGCTTTACATAACTACATTTAAGCCTTCAAATTAATTTTAAATGATACATAGACACTGTGCAGTTCCATTTGCAGTAGGGCATGTTTCTCCTTCACTTTTTCTTCATAAATGTCACTGCTCTTGCAAGAAGTGAATGATAGTTATGTCAAAAAAAGTAGCTAGAAATAAGGCTTAATGATAAAATATTATGGCACACAAATTTTTAAGTGTCAGTCCAATTGTGAAAATAGTTTAAAGCAAAAGGCTTTTCCTAACAGATTTCTACTGTGTTACTCACCCTTTTTTTTCCATAAATTGAACTAGACAGGCAAACCTTATTACAATTTAGTATATAAAAATTACTAACTTTTGTTTGCTTTACACGTGAAATTATTTTTTGTTACTCATTTCCAACATTTTTAAGGCACCCTATCATACCAAGATGGCTATGTTCCCCTGCTAGTGCAGTAGAGCTTTTTCTGTTCCTTTGTTTTCATCTAATTCTCCCCTTCCCTAAAAGAAAGGTGCTTCAGATTAGATCTTACAGTCTGAGTTTAATTCTAAGTGTCACTTTCACGTACTTTGGGGATGTTGTACTCATTTTTTACAGGCACTTCTGTCCACTCTTTTTATCCAGAGGGACAGAAACTCCCGTGGACAAGAGTATGGATTCCCTCCCCATCCATTCTTCATCTCCCATGGGAGGTATTATGTTCAAATTCTTTGCTCAACTGAAGAATGGTTATTTATGCAAAGGAGAACAGCATTAGTTGCTGTTGCAACGTGGTGTTAAAGGTGAAATCTGATCTGAGGTTACTCAGTGGTGTAGTTGGAACTGGCTTTAATTCTGGATGAAGTCAAAATGTGCATTTTTCCTTATCCTTTGAATAGAAAATTCACATCTTCCTCAACAACAGGGGAGTTCCTGACCTTTGGTGTCTGGGTGCAGGACCTGGTGATGCTGCATGAAGCCTTGGAGCAAGCTCCAGAGAGAAATAGGAGGCTGGAAGGGCTTGCTCAGCTCACCGGCAGAGCTCTAAGCTGAGAAGTGATTTTACAGGCTATGAATGAGGCTCAGGGTACCTCTCTTCTTTCTCATTCTCTCATGCCCAGGCTGCTCTTGGGGTATGGATCCTCTTGGTGCCTTGGAGGAGCAAGGTAGGTGAAGGTGGGAACTGCTACTCCCTCCTTCCCTCCTTCTGAAACAACTAAGGAATTGACATTCTCCTTGCATACAGAATTCATTTTTTGTATTTGTTGCACTATGACTCTTTCACTGTGATATTTTTGGAAATAGTTGTCAAGATTTCCTAATTAAATACACACCCATGTCATTAATGGACATGGCAGTGAAGGAAGGGAAATACTTACATGGTGTGTTCTGATTTGCTGTGATGAGACCCACAGTGTTTAAGCCTTACAACAGGTTGTTGTTATGGTAAACTGGAAATTCCCTCTGTTCAGGATTCTCAGAGCTCAGGCTGTCCTGCTCCTCTGTGACTAGGGGAGGTGCAGCCCCTCAGGAAAGCGTCACTTGGAGATGTGCCCCTTTCTGTTTTGTGTGCAGTGCTCTGTGAACTGCAGCGGTGGCTTCAAGACCCGAGACGTTCACTGCATTGATGTCCGTGAAAAGCGACTTCTCAGGCCTTTCCATTGCCGGTTACTCGGATATAAACCACAACTCAGCACTAGGTGTAACACAGAGCCTTGCTTGCAGTGGCATGTGGAGCCCTGGAATGAGGTATTGTCCTTAAAAAGAAGCTTTGGGAATGAGCAATTACCTGTCAGGTAACAGTGACTCTCAGATCCTGTGCTGTTGGGTAAACTTGTGCTCAAAGGAAGACACACAGCTGGTGTGTACCACTCTGCAGTCCTTGTGTATGGTTACAGCAAGAATTGGCATAGACGTTCGTCAGACTTCCCAGAATCATTCTTGGGATTGCATGTGATACACAACCAGAGCTGTAAATCACCATGCCCTGAAAGAGAGTAGTAGATGGCCTGCAAAACGATTTGTTTTAGCTATTCTATTGGATCAGTAAATGTGGTTCATTTAGATTAATTTATTTTGCTGCCATTTTAATGTTGCTTTCTCATGATAGTGAATTTAAAGTCTTCCTTTCCCTTCAGCGTTTGGGCTGAAATTTTATAGAGCCGGAAGCTTAAGCCAGACATAAGAAAAATCTATCTGACTTTTGGGTCCCTTTGTAATATAAATCTGTTCCAACGAACTCATAGGCAGCCAGGTACGTATTTGTGTCAGCTAAAGCACGTGTTCTGATTACATTTTGGTGTTTACTCCCACTAAAAGCAGCTTGAGATGCAGCACCATGACGTTTACAGCCCTCTGGACATGATGCTTTTGCATTTCAAGGGAGGTGATCACATTGTTCTTTGCAAGACATGGACAAAATACACCTGCAAGAAGGAGAACACCAGGATGTGTGATTTCTGTCAGAGTAATCAGCAAGAGTCAGAAAAATAAAAATAGCCAAATGATTGCACGTGTTTGCCACTTAAATTTTTTTAAAAAACCACTTGTCAGACCCTAACAGTTGTCCTCATGCTAAGGACACTGGATAGAATTGGATTGAAAAGGTTCATTTATCAGATGTCAGACAGAGTGCTCTGTCCATAGGGATACAGTTGCTTGTAGGACAGGATGCAGTTCCTTTTAGAACAGGAACAATGCATTATTTAAAGTATATCTGGCATCTTGTTTCATGCCACAGTGTGAAATACTTCTTGTATTTCAAGCAGGCTCTGCTGCAGACCAAGTGTAAAAATAGTAAAAAATCAGTGGATAAGTAATACGGGAATGTGGACAGAAGAACGTTTTAAAAATAACTTAGGTCGCTGTCTTTGTAGTGTATATATTATATATATATGTAGTATATATAAGAAAAGTAGGCACTTTTATTGCCAAATAAGTCATTTATTGTATGGGGTGAGTGAATTTTGATGTCCCCAACCACCTCATAAAAATGAGATGCTGCATCTCATGAACTTGTTCTGTCTTCAGTAGGTATTAGAGATTAATCCTGCAGACATGTGACTTCCAGTCTCATTCTTGTTACAGAAGCTACTGGTGCCAGTGATGCTGATGAGCAATTCTGTGTTGCCTGTTCTGTGTAGCCACTTCCATGCTGTCCTATAGTCCTTGCAATAATACATGTCAGAAGCAGCTTTTCCCCAAGTAACAGCTTATTTCCTGTCTGCTTCCAAGCATATAATGAAATGTCTCCATGCAGAGCTTTTCTTTATGCCTAGACTTTAGGACTTGATGTGCAGGCTAGCCTGCAAATCCCAAATCCCATGGGTCCATGATCCAGGGTTCTTGTTACCTATGGCTCAGCGTTTCTGAATGAACATTTTCAACTGTCTTTATGGTCTGTTTTTGTGTTGTTACCCATTCCCACCTCTCACTGCGCCCCTCTTTTGCTAGTGTTCAAGAACATGTGGTGGTGGCCAGCAAAAGCGACACATCTACTGCCCAGAAGAAGGGCACTGTGACTGGACCAAAAGACCCAATGCCACTGCATCCTGTAACAGGCAGCCTTGTACACAGTGGATTAACCAGGCCTGGAGCCCGGTAGGATGCAGTCTATTTCTGGTTTGGTTTATGTCATGAGTTGGCCATTTTTGGTCACATTATCCACTTGTCTTTGAACCCCAGTGCCTGTGGCAAGGGTAGCTTTTTATTCACAGCTGAAACTACAAGTGAAGAACTTTTGAAAATATTACTAAACATTTCATAGCCAGCCCATCGCTGTTCCTTCAGCTGAGAGGTATTATAGCTTCTGCTTTTTGTTGCTGCATTAGATGCTGTTGAAGGGATTGGGTTTTTAACTTGTCTAATAAAAAAGAAGATACCATTTACATTCTTCCATTGCTCATCTGAAATTTTCCACTGTTCAAGCTATTGGAGGGGGTTGGATGATCCCTAAAGCAACTTTGTGGAATGTTGGACTTGCCCACACAAAGAGAAGATCTGAGTTTTGACAAATAGCCTTCTACTTTAGCCCCTGGAGATCTAATTGACAAATATGGGACATGTCTTTGGGGAACCTTCCTGTATCTGCAACACATGTTTATTTATAAAGAAACTGGTATTTCTGATAAATATTTCCCTTCATTTTCCCTAATAAACACTGCATACATTACCAATATCCTTGCAGCAGAATAGGATATTGAAGGAATGCTAAAAGCAGGAGCCACAAATAAGGAAACAGTGGAGACTCATGTAACACAGAAAATGTAATTAGTTGGTTTTGACACAAAGCCGTTAGATGGGGCATGACTATAATGTAATGTAAAGTTAGTGTAACACTTAAATATGGAAGGGAAATGCATAAAATCAGCACCTGAATACAAAAAAATATGACAATTATTTTACTGATTTATCAATCCCATAATAATGTATTAATTATTAATTTTACTTTATTGAAAAGATTTTAAACATCAATATAAAGTTGTTGCAAGAGTACCTAAGATCTTTTAAAGTGCTTCACACCAGTACTATTTTTTCTTATGCACAGAAATATACATTAGAGCAAGGATAATTTGCGGAAAAATTAGAGAGGTACCAGTCCTGTCTTCATCTCTGGTGCTTCATCAGCTGACATTCTCTGTTGAATAATTTATCTTGCTGGGCACTATTTATCTGAAGAGGAAAAAAAACTTAAAATTAACTGGAATTCCCAGATGCTCTTAGAAGTCTGAAGAATTAAATATATTTTTAAAATGTTCCTTTTTTATGGCCATCTGTATGCAGCCAGAACAAGCAGCTAGCAGTTCTTTTGTGGTTGTAAAGAAACGGTAACCACTGTGTAAATGTCATAAAACAAACAACATTTCATTGAGCTTTTTTTTAAAATCTTATCTTGGTAATTTGTAGATGTAACATTGCAATGATTATACATGTTTAACTTAAGATAGCGAGAAAACACAGGATACAAAAAAGGTCATAATTTGTACTAATTTGGATAACTACTATCTTATTTTGTAGGACTGATCATCCTCATCCTCCTCAGTAGAAAACAGTCCTCTCCCCCTTGTTACACATTCCAAGATGCTATATTTATACTATTTACCCTTCCACTGTATCCTGCCAAATCTGTCCACAGTACACCATGGAGGTGTCTGGATAGGGCACACTGTACACAAAGTAGTGTAAAGTCATTGGTTCTGGATCATATGGCATTTTTAGCCTTCTGTCACATTACAGCGCAAATATTGGCATATTACAAAATTTTAATGTAAAAGTATTTTTATATATGTTAAACATACTCTCTTTCAGTGCACTGTTTCTTGTGGAGGGGGCTTTCAGCAAAGAAGTGTGAAATGTGTGAATACAGAAACTAATGAAACTGAAGATGACAGTATGTGTGTGGACAAAGCCAAGCCAACAGAGCATCAGGAATGCAATCTGCAAGAGTGCAGGAAACGTACAGGTATGGTAATACACCTGCGTGAGACAGTTTCTAAAAAGCTCTCCATTTGTGCCGAGATTCTTCAAAAACCAGGAACTGAATCTATCTTCTCAGTCTATCAATTTCTTTTGAGTACTGTGGGCTCAGTACTTACAAGTCAGCCTGACCTGCTGCTGCTCAGCTGCTCTGTTGGTAAAACCACGCCGTTGTGCTCCCCAGCCCTCCCAGCCTTGTGTTGCCATGATGAGTGCAGTCCTCTGAACATGCATCCCTAATTTATGATGCCACAACTAAATGAATAGGTCTGCTCGTATTGGCCTGTTTTAGGTAACTCAGGCTGCACTGAGGACTGTGGAAGGACATGCAGTGTGAGTCCAAACAGATGCCATTTCTTAAGATAGATTCCCCTGTGGAAACTGCAGATTCTGGACAGTGAGAGCAAGCAGGCAAATTCTTATAGAGAAACACTGTAAGACAAATCAGTGTCCCACAGGGTAGGACTGTCCAAAACGAAGAGGTGAGAAGTGACTTAGGGTGACCTGTACCTCTCTTGTTCAAAGGCCCAGGAGCCCAGTGGTGTAGATGGTTAATAGCCCAGAAGAGAAGTTTTAAGGGAAGGAGGAAGCTTACGAAAGGGTACAAATCTTTATCTGTAGTCTGTGTACTGCAGTATCCAGCTGGTCCCCTAAGGTAAGAATAGCAACAGCTCAGAGTCCTTCTACAAAAGCCTTCAAAAGCCTTTTGGAGGATGATTCTTAACTCTTAGTAAATTAGGGGTAAGGGTCTAATTTGGCAATGGGACAAGGGTTTGACTCCTGAGGGCAGTGCAGATATGACATACCCTTGAGAGTGATGCATCACTCCTGCTGCTGTTCATGGATCTTTAGCACATGTTTTGCCCTAGGGTTGAATTGGTCTGCTTATTTCCTGTCCCTCTCACGTTCAGAAAGACAGAATCAGATAAATACTGCCTACACAGGTTAGTACTAGAGTATTTCTGTGAATAAAACTCAAGTGGGCCATAAAACACAAAAAAATGCCCTACTGGGTAGGACACTGTTCCATACAGCCAAACACTGTGTCTCACTTGGATTAAGAGTGGTTTGGCAAATTCTTTTGCCAGTTCTCATATTACTCTGGGGTGGATCCCATCAGGGCTCATAGACTCACGAGTGTCCACTTGGCATAGCAGGTCACTATCTCCTCCTGGATTATGGAGGCTTCACTCAGCATACCCTCCCTAAATTCCAGCTCTGGGGCTGGGTATCCTAAGGACAACTGTTCCAGAGGCTCACAGCCTGGTGTGAAAAGAATCACTTTTATCTGTTTTAATCTGCCCTTATTCTAGTCTTCATTGAGTTTCCCTAGTTCCAGTGCTGAGGCGTTTGCTGAACTACAGCCTTGCATTCAGCTAATGCACCGTTTTCCTGCCTTTGCACACCCTGTCTTCTCACAGCTGAAGATCCTCGGTTTCTAGTATCTCAGTTTGACACATCTCAGTTTATTAAAGCTACCACAGACCTTTCAGTACCATAGTACACACAGGACCACTCTCTGTCTTATTCTGGTGTTGCAGAAATTGAAGCATAGCCAAGCTGAACATGTAGTTGCATGTGCTTTGTCTGTGCTCTCCTGCCTGCCCTGCCTTGCTCTGCATCACTCTTCCAGCCCACTGCACGTATCTCAAATGCAGTTAGAAGAATGCAAAAGTACCAGGCTCACTAGTCATTGCTGCTAGGCTTTTCCTGGCAGTCCTTATCGACAGAAATGTTGAAGTGAAAAGCATAGATCAGCTCTGTCTGCTGCAAAAGTAAAGTCTAACTGGACAGCAATGAGTGCTGCACTTTCCACGACAGAAGGTCATGTGTTCACTAAAAGATCCTAGAATTTCAGGGGGATCAAGCTGACCTGTAATACAAAGGAAGAGAAAGCTATCATAAATAAGAGCCTTGACAGACAGGACTGACATAAAGCAGTTCAAAATTCTTGAACTACAGGCAGTGCTTCAGCAAAATATATCTAATTCTTCTCATCTTCTCCACCACAGGGCTTCCCTGCAGCAAAGACCAGCTGTCAGTTCACTTCTGTCAGAGGCTGAAAGGCATTGGCAAGTGCTTGCTGTCATCAATACAGACTCAGTGCTGCCTCACATGTAGTCAGCCCCGAATCCGTAACAAAGTAAGATATGGAGATCAGCGAGGCCTCAGACAACAAAATTACACTAAATCTAGAAGAAAATCACCTCAAATCCAAGAAAACAACAACCAAGCAGCTTTGCACTAGCTGTTATTATCTTTCTGCTTTGAGTAGGGCTTCTGTTTACAGGTTTTATGTTCCTTATTTTTTTCTGAACCATCCAACATAAATGGGAATCTGTGATCAAAACCAGGGAAACACATTGCCTAGGGTTATGAGTCCTAATTTACTGCTTCTTTTTTTTTTTCCTCTCTGTAATAGTCCAAAAATTATAACATAATTTGCAAAGTACCAGCAGCTAGTACTTCTTAGGCATGCATAGGTGCTAGAAACAAGCTTGCAAGAATTTTCTGATTGTTTTAATTGAATGTTTTACATGTTCTTTCTTCCATCTCTTTTCCAAAACCAACTTGAAACACCAGTACTGCTTACTCGAGAGTGTTTAGTGAAGGTGACCAGTTGGGCAGCAGACACAGACTTGCACCATGGGCCAGTTCTCTTTGTGCCCACTTGCCTTTCTTTCTTAGGAATCCAAGTGAAGTGGCAGTGTTTCTCTAAAGTCATTGCTCACTTCATAAATTTAAAAGCAAAGTTTTATAATAACTGTTTGTGATACTCTGAATTGAAACATTGGATTTTTCAGAAGAAAAGAAAGCTTCATTTAGTACTTGACTGAACCTCTTAAGGATACCTCAGCCATAGCCTGTTCTCGCCAGTTTTCTTTTGCTACAAATGTCTTGCCGTAACTTGAAAACCCCATCAAATATGGGATGTTAAGTTCCCAAATATGTTTTAACGTTTCTTGGTACCCTAAAAGCAAAGCTGTTTGTATCTACCACCTTAATGGAGTCATAGAATCACTTAGGTGAAAAAGATCAGTAAGTCCAACCTCTAACCCAGTACTGCCAAGTCCACCACTAAATCATGTCCTTAAATGCCACATCTACAGGTCTTTTTCACACATTTAGGAGAGAAACCAGCAATATCTGTTAGACAGTTTTATACAGTCCATTTGATAGAATAATTTCATTATAAAGAAATTGTTTGTTTTGCAGATCTTTTGCTAGACAGCCAGTGACATTCTTAGGTCTCACATATCATTTGTAGTTCCTCTCCAAAATTAACTGTCCAAAGCCATCTGAAATCAGATAAAGCAAGTCTTCCAAGTCAAAACTATGGCCAATCTCCTTAGCTGCAGGTGTTCAAACACAAATGGTACAAGTCAGCAGGACATACAAAGCAATCAGGAAACCGATGTAGCGTAGAGGTTGTACCAGGTTGCTCTGCAGCAAGAATTCAACTTCAACACTTACCCTTTGGAGAGGGTGTGTTGGTGGTATTCTATCTCTATTGACATCTCCCTTTCACCAGTGTTATGTTAGTGGTCAGCTCCATTTAGTTTAAGAATATTACTGCTGCTGAACAGAGGAATCTGGCCCTATAATGATTTCAACTGTTTATGACACAAAGAGTAAAGGAGTCACACAGTGAGAGAGCAAAAGATCTCTAAACTCATGTAGGTAAGGACAATTTGAAGTTGACTCTTCTGAGTTTAAAGATCGAAGTCCTTCTGTTGTTTTACAAACTACAAAAAGAGAGGAAAGAATGATGAGCTGACTCAGCTAAACAGCTTTGCAAATGTCACGCTAACTCATATGACAAAATTCAACTTTACAGACTTAAACCTTCCTTGCAGCTTCAAATGTGGCATGCAAGCATTTCAGTTGGAAAATTCCCATACTACATTTTGAAACCAGTTTTACACCATTGGCATAAAGGCCAGCTTGCAACTGGAAACTTTGTAGTTCACATCAATATTCAGTGATAGAACTATTATTTAATCCAGTATCTCCGAGCAGTGGTGCAAGCTCATGCCCACAAGAGCATTTTATCACCTCACTCTCAGCAAACTTTTCCCTCAGTGCAAATCCTTGATCACAATGAGGGTGAGGGGCACCTGGGACAGGAATTTATGACCCAGAGTGGTATCTGCATAGGTCAGGCCTCAGACATTAGGAGAGCACTAGCCAAATCTGTTTTGCTATTGAAGAAAATGGCAGAACAAACTTCAGGGAGCCACAACTGGCCCCTTAGAACAAAGCTGGGCATTTTCAAAAGAGCTGGACAAGAGCAGATATTTAGATTCCTTTGGAATTCAGTAGGATTTTGACACCTTGGTTCTACACTCTATTTAGAAAATCTCAAATTTACTTCCTAGTTACCTGGCAATTTGAGATTTTAATACAGGGAAACATCACAATTTATGCAGTTCAGATTGAGACACAAAGCCATGAATCCAAGTGTCACTATGGTTACAGAACTGTGACTAGCAGTAGCCCTCTTTCTAAACAGACCTTTATGAAAGTTAACGGAAATATCTTGGCCTGGCTGTAATGTATTAGCCTAATAATGGCCACAAGTCGAATTGTCCTTTATTAAATTTTTGTGACCTTTGGCTAAGGGCTTGCTTCTTCACTTGAAGTCTCTTGGAGTTCGATATATGCAGCATGGCAAGGTTAGATTTATTAACCTCTGTGATGGCAATATAACGCCAGTTATAGGTGCTGATAAAATCCACTGTTAAAAATGTGGTGCTATATAATGTGGGGATGACTTACAATGGTGCATGTGCACTCTTACAATAATGGATGTCTCTGGTGTTGCTGGCCAACGCCAGACATAATGCTTTTGAAGTTTCACAGTGTGCTTTAGTCCTTCTGAGGACCTGAATGGCTGCTGACCCTTTGAGCAATAGAAACCTGGGCAGTTCTTATTCCACTGGATGCAGAGATATTGTATCATGTGGGGAACTGGAGGTGTCCCGTCTGATTCAGGAAGCATTTGGCAGGGCTTGGCCTCGGGAGGCTTTGTGTAGAGCAGTTATCTGACAGCCAAACAACCCAGATTGGTGGTAAGTGCCGATGATTCTTATATTCCCAGAAGCATCTTATGGGATTTGGGCAGGACAGAGTTAGATTCTCTTCAGGATCAGAGTCTTCTGTGCTCAGAGGTCCCTGCAACTTTTTATCCACAGAGGTCAGCAGAAGTGGGCCATCAGGTATGTGGGCTAAGGAGAAAGGACCTGACTGAGTGGATATAGTGCAGGTGGGAGGAAGAAGGTCTGTGAGGGTCAGCCTTTCCAGTGCTCCTTAGGGCTACCATGGAATAAAACCATTTCTGCCTTCATTGCTTTCTTCAGGGAGCTGTAATTTCATCTGAAATTAATAAAAAGTGAATAAATTATATTATGGACATTAATCAAAATAATCTTTCTACCCAGGGAAGCACAGTCATCACTGTTGCTCAGCTTAAAACTTTAGGGAAAAGACTGTGACAACACGAACTCCTTCAACAGAACAGTGCCACTGCTATTATGAGACAACTATTCTTAGGTAAAGGTGGATTTATGATCTAAATCCAGATGGTCATTAGTCTCAAAACTGAATAGAGCACTAAGTGCAGAGGCATATTATCATTGTGTTATCATATTAGCCCGAGACACATCAGCTTCAACAAATTGCTCAGGAAAAATGTGTATTTGGCACATTCACAGCTTGTTCTAACATTTCAAGGTTTAAAGAGCAAACTATGATGACATATTTGTTTCAAGCTTCAATAAATGGCATTGCTTATGTTTGACGTCTCTGGTATTTTATTTTTCCAGGGCAAGAAGATTCCTAATGTGGAATTTCCAGGAAAAAAAAAAAAAAGAAAAAAGCTTAGAACATGTATTTTCTAAGGACTCCCCATCACTATTTTGTTGTTTGATACTCTAACATAAAAGAGCTCGCTAAAAAGGGTGAGGGGGAAAAGTAGAATACTAAAGCGTGGTGATAAGTAAAAATATACACTTATAGGCTTAGTCATTTCTTATGAAACAGATGAAATCTTACCACTGCACCAAACCTTTTCAGCACTCGAGTTTTAGGTACTGCTGATGCTTATGCCCAGTAACTTAATCAGAGTATCCCTGTACGCTGACCTGCTGCCCAGAAGCACAGGCATTGCTGTTAGGTTTGGGTAGGGAGCACCATTAGTTTGCACTGACTGTTTTGGGGAGGCAGTCTTTTGCTAGACCTTTGGAGTCACCTCTGTCTCTGTCATGTTACAGGTATGTGAGAAGATGGTCCTTGGTAGCTGTCCAGATTTAGTGAACCAGAGGCTTTGGCTGGGTCTGAGACATCATAGAATAAATCATAGAATCACTGAATGGTTTTGGTTGGAAGGAAACTTAAAGGAAAGGAACCTTAAAGGAAGGAAACTTTTTTCCTACTCCCCTGCCATAGGCAGGCACAGCTTTCACTAGACCAGGTTGCTCAGAGCCTCATCCAACCTGGCCATGGACTCTTCCAGGGATGGGACATCCACATCAGCTCTGTACTTCTCTTAACTTTTTTTAGGTTTCACTTCACCTTTCCTCACAGGAGGGGTTCTCCATCCCTCCAATCAACTTGATGGTCTTCTCCAGCCTCACTTCAATAGGTCCACGTCTTTCCTGTGCTGGGACCCCAGAGCTGGATCCAGTGCTGTGTGGGGTCACACCAGCATGGAGTAGAGGGGCAGAATCCACTCCCTCACCTGCTGCCCACCCTGCTTTGGATGCAGCCTGGGACACATTTGGCTTTCTGGGCTGTGAGTGCCCATGGAGGGGTCATGTCCAGCCTTTCACCTACCAGCACTCCCAAGTCCTTCTCAGCAGGGCTGCTCTTGATCTGTTCATCTCCCAGCCTGGACTGGGGTTGCCCCCAGGGGCAGCATCTTGCACTTGGTCTTGTTAAACCACTTGTGATTCCCATATGCCCACTCCTCAAGCTTGTCCAGGTCTCTCTGGATATCATCCTGTCCTTCAGATGTGTCAACAGCACCATTAAGCATGGTGTCATCTGAAAATGCTGAGGCTGCACTCTTCCCTTTGATTTGGTGTATCCCTGACTGTGGAGAACAGCAGTGGGTCTTGTGAAGGCTGATGAGTCAAAAAGACCTATCCCAAAGCCTGGAATTTGGGAGGCTGCAGACTGATTTCGCTTCAGATTTGAAAGGGAAGGGGTTGAACTCAGGTTCATAATTAATAGGCCAATACAGTACCCAATGAACAGAGCAAAACACACATTTTAAGAGTCCTATTATGCCATAAAGGCACAACAGAAAGAATAGAAACCCTGAACTTTCTCTTGTGTAGTGTGAAATCTCAATAACTGAAAGATGGGGTGAACGGTGGATACTGAGCACGTAAAGGTTGTCTTTGATTTGAGTAAGTGCTATCTGAAAGCAAAAGAGATCATTCATTCTCTGTGCATAGAGGCTGGTGGGAGCTGGAAACAAGAAAGGGCTTTATGTGGTGTCAAGCCTATAAGTGATCACCCTGTAAGTGATGAGGGAAATCCCAAGAAGGTGAAGGTCACTCACCATGTGAGCATTTCAAGGCAGGCTGTGGCTTTCCTGTAACCCTTGTGATGCGAACAGGTGTCCAGAGCTGCCCTCTCAATGCCAAATCTGTGGTCCTGTTTTTCGGGCTGCCTGGCAAAGGGCACTGCTGTTTGTTACAGTGCTGGTAATAGGGAAAGCTCCCACTGGGAACACTGCTATAGTGGAGTGGTGGCAAATGTGGCTTTAATAGGAAACTGCAGTAAGGACAGCTCCAGTGTGGGGAAGCTGATTAATGAAGCAGAAGAGAGGGAGTGCTTTATTACAAACCCATGAGCACTTGCTGTGAACAGAAGTGCAGTGAAGCTTCAAGCTCCCCACATGCTTATTTACACAGATGGAAGGCATGGAGATATTATGTTTCCTGTTTATTGTCCCATATCTTATATGTGTTTCATATGATAGCTGAACTAAAGAAACTTGAGATTAAATTACTGTGTTCACTTGGAATTATATTTCTTGGTTGGTTGGCTCTGGAAATAAAAATATATTGTCATGCTATAAATACATGGGAGCATGAATCACATTCATAACAAACTTCTTGCTGATAAAATTACTGTCCTTTGGTGCAATGCCTACTATGTGAAAGCTAATTGAATGGTGTTTTTCTCCAGAGGAAAGCTGCAAATTCTCTTCTATGTGTCCCTGTTCCTAGTTCTAACCTTCATGGGACACAGCCCTGGCTCTCTTAGTCATAGAAAATCACTGGAATAACTAAACACACTGTAAGTCTAGTGAGATTTTACCCCTAGATAAAAGCAGCCTGTGCCAGACCTAGAAGGAAAGCAACTAACTTCACCCTCCTGCCCACTTGATGTGACGTTGAGCCCACTTTGTCTTGGCTTCCCATCCATGTGAAGTGAAAGTTTTACTTTACATCTGATCTGAGGGGAGACCACGAGCATCCTCAGGCTCCAGCACAAGACAGGAGTTTGCTTACAGCAGATATCCCCCATGTGCTGGTTATATGTGGTTACATACAGGTGCTGCCTGTATGTAACCTGGAAGCTGACAGTTCCCTGTTGCTCCTGAGTTACTTCATTTCTGTTCGTGCCTGTCTTCCAAGAGTGTGTTTGGGCAAGGAGGCAGAGGGGGTGTTGCAGCAGCTGGATCCTGCTGTAGTTAATGGAAGCAAAAATGGGTCTTGATAATTATTGGAGTTACACGTTCAGCAAACTTGCTGGCTCCCCCTGCCCTCCCACTTGGGACACATGGTCTGATTACAAGGGTACCCTTGTTAATGTGAGGACCCTGCTGGGAGCAGGCAGCGCTGGCCTGTGCAAGGATGGGGTTTTGGATCTGCTGCTCCTTTGCCTCCTCAACACCCCTTTGGACTCAGCATCAATCCGCTTGACCTGCAATCACCCTCCAAATGGGAAATGTGTCTTTCATGCCTTGTTGGACTCATGGTATCCAAAAGAGTGGTGAGATGTGGAATACAAAAACCTTCTCTGCCGAGCTCAACAAATCCTTTGAGCAACCCATGTCTCAGGGTTCACTGACTGCTGTTGTTACAAGCATGTGAGGAGGCAAAAAGTGTCCACTAGTAAAATGGAAGCTTTGTTTAGGGAGCTTTTATTCTGCTGCTGGGACTGCCATGGCCATGACCCTTATTGGGTCTGAAATTGTAGAAAGTTAATCAAAACTAGAGTTGAAATTTTCCATCTGCTACAGATAACCACCCTTACCCTAGATGAAGAATGAGTTTGTCTTTGTAAATGTGAAGTTTTTGTTAAGCAGCAATGGGAACAAACTATGCTAGAAAGTTTAGTTTCTGAAAAGTGGCATACTGGAGTGTTTGAAACCTTTTTCACATTGATTCAGATTCCAGGAGTAATTGTGACAATGTAAAAACTGGTAATTCTAATATTTCTGAAATGAGGTGTTTTTGTTGAGGGGTGCTGGTGAGTGCTTTTCACAGGACAGAAACTCTATTGGGTTGTTTGTTCATCAGTTGTCACTCCCTTGTACGTCATGTTTGGGTCAGGTACCTAGCTGCGAGTGGTGTGAGTGCCTGAAGTGCAGTTTTGGGCAGGATGCTGGAGTGGTCCCTTTCCTGTCCTCTTGACAGTTTTCCACTATATAGTGACAATTATGGCAGTGCGAACAGCATAATGTGATATTTAGGGCTGGCAGATAAGAGCAAGGAGCAGTCTCTCTTCCAGAGCACAGGGAAACATCTCCATTTCACCTTGACCCTAGGTGATTTGTTTGTGTGTTTTAAAACAAATTATCAATCAACTGAGGAAGAAGGAGTTACCCATAAAAGCTGTTTTTTTTCTGGTGGCCAAATACAGTGCTGGTTTGATACAGGAAATCTGCTGAGCACATAGCTGAAAGCTATTGGTTATACTGGATGTGTTTTACTAGCTGGGAAGTTGGTACTGAATTGGCCCAGTAAGTAATTACTAGAAGTCCCCAAACAGATTTATAGAGTATGTCTGACTGAGAAGATGGGACTGTCATGTGCTCAAGCCTGAAGATCTTTTATAGCAGAAGCAATAAAACAAGTCTCTGAGAAAAGAACATTGTGTATCTTCTGCAATAGCCCATGACACCTGTCCCTCTCAAATGAGAGTTGCCTGTTGAGATGAAAATATGCCATATATGGAGTGCAAAATCCACTGTATATTAGAGCTACAAGGGCAACAAATTTCTTTCTCCTCTTTCATTACCTTTATTTATTTAGAGAATGACTGTAAATATTTAGCCCTAGATTAGTGAATTAACATTGCTGGTAAGAGGACTATTCTTGTTCTGATCAAAGGAAAAGTATGTTCATAATTTGAGCTATGCAGAAGATGTGTCCTGGTGAAACCAAGAATTCGTGCTTGGTTGACAAACTCAGGTGACAGGTTTCATTTAGGGA
>JAYRBT010000093.1:60769114-60780515 GCA_036023395.1 Myiotriccus ornatus
ACAGGAAGGACACTGACCTGTTGGAGCAAGTCCAGAGGAGGCCACCAAGCTGAGGGATGGAGAACCTCGCCTACATGGAAAGGCCGAGAGAACTAGGATTGTTCAGCCTGAGGAAGAGAAGGCTCTGTGTGATGTAATTGGAGCCTTTCAGTATCTGAAGGGAGCCTACAAGAAAGATGAAGAGGGACTTTTTACAAGAGCATGTAGTGACAGGACAAGGCAAGTAGCTCCAAAATGAAAGAGAGGTTTATATTAGATATTAGGAAAAAGTTCTGTACTGTGAGGGTGGTGAGACACTGGAATAAGTTGCCCAGAGAAGTTGTTGGATCCCCCATCTCTGGAGGTGTTCAAGGCCAGATTGGTTAGGACTCAAAGCAACCCGGCCTAGTAGAAAGCATGTCTGCCCATAGTAGGAAGGCTGAAACTAGATGATCTTTAAGATCTCTTCCAACCCAGACCATTCTACGATTCTGTGATTCTGTAAATGATTTTTCAAGCCTTTTGCCTTTTGCTAGCTGCTGGTTTTGTACCTTCTTCTTCCAAGCTCAGGATGGTGCTCTTTCTTTCTGTGCCAGGAATAGGTACAGGCTCCATTAGAAATCTATTCCACAGAGATGTGCTTTCAAACTTTGGTCAAATCACCTCTCTCTTCCCTTAAATGAGATAAATACATGGAGTTTCTTCAGTTATTCCAACGCTTATTCAGTGGACTTCATTTTTTTTCTGCTGTTTTTGAATGCTTAAAAATGTAGCTTTGAAGTGCAGACACACAAACTCGCAAATTGCAAATCTGGACTTGTCTCTACACACAACATTGGTATTCTATTACTTTTTCAGGGTCAAATTTTATTTATTACAGACCTTGCACTAGGTTATAAACATGAAGTCAGACAGTAGTTTGCCATTACTATGCTGCTATTTCCCAATGTCATGAAGTTTGGCATACAGCTCCCTCTCATATATGACCTCTCATCTTTGCTTTTTCTTTTCCTTCCTTTATGAAAGCAGATTTTTAAATTCCACCAACTCTAGCAAGTGACCCAGTTCACCCTATCTAACCAATCTCCTTCATTTACTGTCTTGCCAATTTTTGTCTCATCTGAAAACAGTCTCAGAACTGATTTTCTGTTTTCTTCCAGATCACCAATAAAGATATTTAATAGTGGAATATCTTTCTACAGGAGTGAAAGTGTTTGGTTGACATTTTCTTTGTATATTATTTTTATGGCGAATCCTGAATATTATATTGTGTTTGTAAAAACACAAACACAGTGGTAGTTTCTACAATCAAAATATCTCATGGGGCAAGGCAAAATTTTTCTTATGCCTGATCTAACTAAGCTTGTCTGCTGAAGGGAAGCTGTGTTAGGATTGTGGTTTTACTAGGTTGGAAAACCAAGTTAGCCACAGCCCTAACTTTTGTCTTACTGAAATTTCAACCTCAAGGCACATTCAAAACATGCTCAACAACAGCTTTGAAATACCTTTGATGTCAGATTTCCTTTAGCATAACCACTAAGACATCTTTGGGTCAAATGGCTGGTTGCCACCTTAAATATACAAAATGGGAAGAAAGTAAAATAAGACACTCATAGAAATCTATGCAGAACATGCTTCTCTGTTGTCTTTTGACACCTCTAACTGTGTATTTGAACTAATAATGATTTTGAAAACTTAAGGAGGTGCTGTTCCAGCGAGCTGCAGACCAGTGCATTGGAACAGCAAGACTCCAGGAGTTTGTTACAGCAGAGAAAACGTCTGGCTTCTCTTCACACTAAAGGCTGATATGCTGATTGCAAAGCTTCAGCTTACAGGTTTTCCTAGGATATCCCCTGAAGTGCCTGCCAGGAACTTGCAGGTCCAGTGTTTACGGCTGGATGTAGCCCAACTATGAAAATGTTGGGATGTTACAGAGTGATGATGGTACTGATGAGTCCCCAGAGGTTATACACCTTCCTGCTCTTCTCCAGGAATCATGGCTCCTACAAAGTAAAACCAGTTTTAGGAAGGAAGCAAAGATAGCAAGGGAGCTGGCTGTCCTTGTCACTGCCGTAAGTGAGCAAATCATCCCAAATATGTGTATAGATGAAGCCAGGAACAGAGCTGCTTTTGATCTATGGAGACTAGTCTAGATCAGAAACAGCTTAGAAAGGGAAGTATATTGATTTGTTTACAGCTAGTTTGGAGGGAAAAGAAGGCAACTTCAAGTTCTGGCAACTTGTGAGAGGAGGTATGTCACAGTGATCTTGTTGCAAATCGAGGTGCTCTTTGGATCTGTAGTGCTGAGCTATGATCCCTCCAGATGGATCCCAAAAGCTAAGCCTTGGCATTGTGGTCAGGCGAAATGTCCATGGAAAGCTCGAAGGCAGTGGTGGTTATTAATGAGTGATAGATAAAATGAAGTGCAAATATGTGCAATTTTCATAAGAGAAGGAATTTCATTGTCCCAGTGAAGGACTTGTCACTTTCCCCTTTTGCCACCACTGAATAAGCTTGTGAACAAGGCATAATTTGCCTCTGAATTAACAATTTTGGGAACACTTATCTTCAATGACTGAAGCTCACTCTCTGTTTAGCCAATTTATGACTGAGAATACTCCTTCCTACATAAAATAATATATTATTTCAAATGTCAGTGGTATCTAGCTTATAAAATAACAACTGGACTCAGAATCTCTAGACATTTCAAAACTGGAGCTAGTCAGGAGCTTTTTAATGGATGAAAAGAGTCTTCACTGAAAATATTTTGTTCAACTATGGGAAGCTCAGAACTAAATTTAAAAAATTATGTATTACACAAAAAATAACATCTCATTAGATAATGAAAAAAAATTTATTATTATCATGTTCCTTGCAAAGAAAAGATGTGACAGAGTTATAGGTCTTACTGAAAAGTTGACAAGCAATGAAAACTTTCACCAGTGTCTATTTGTTTGACCCTGTGTGCAGTCCTAGCAATTACTGAGAAATAACACCTAACATGTTTCTGAAATTATGGCATTAACTCTGATGTCCCATCTAATTTCCTTTCTGTGCCTACATTTCCCCTCCATAAATACTGGAGGGATACTGCAGGTAACTGATGAGCTGTGTCATCATTCTTTATTACTGTTCACTGTTAGATAGCCTTTCTATGCTATATGAGTGGATGGCATTTATTAACATATTCAACTTCAAACCATGATTCATATGAAATTGCTCTCTGAGATCCAAAGACAGTCCTAAAATGACATGCTGAACATGATTCCTACCTCAAGTACCAAGTCATGCACCTTTGAAGAAGCAGCAGAAGAATAAAACTGAACAGCAAATCATAAGATTTTCATCAGCAATGAGCTTGCCCTTTCCCCATTTTTTAAATGAGAAATTAAACTAAAATCGCTTTACACCGTTACTTTTCTTGAAATTTAATGTGTTCACAAAAAAGAAAAACAAAGAAAAGAAAAAAAAAAAACACTTTGAATGAAACTTCAGGTGTTGAGCAAATATTCCTTGGATGAGACTTGCATGACTATTGAGTTTCCAAGCTGAAAACTGTTCTGATAACAATGCAGGGCTTTTTTCGAACAGAAATCTGCATCCTCTTACAGTATCCTTTTCCAGTCTCCAGCCCAGCTCTTCTACTCACCTGCTGCAGATTCTATTTCCATCACATCACGTGATTTCTGCCTAAAAGACTTACTTCATCATCTTTGTGGCCCTTCGTGGGACTCCCTCCAGTGTCATTTCTGCTGGGGAGCCCAGCAGCCCAGCATGTTGTACAGCTGATGCGTCTCACCAGCCTGAGCAGAGGAGAAGGATCCTGTCCCTTGATCTACTGGCAGTGTTCTGCCTAATGGAGCCCAGAATGCTGTTGGCCTTTGCTGCAAGGGGACATTGCTGGCTCATGTTCCCCTTGTCCATCAGGATCCCCAGGTCGCTCTCAGCAAAAGACTGTCAAAAGCAAGAATGGGCTAGAAACACACTCAAACAAGCTCAACCCTTTTCAGAGTGTGTGTAACTGAAAAAAGTTATGTCTTGTCATAACTCAGCCCTCAGTTTTCTCACTCTGCATTTACGGAAGGGTGACTGAGACCCAAATGGTTTTTTGCAGAAGAGATGGGGAAAAAGGAAATCAACCTGTCTTGCACTGAGTTATATCTGATGATGAAAACTATCAGGCTGCAGTTCTTTATGAGATTTACTTTTATGAAATTGTTGTGTGCTGTTATTACAGCCAGTAATCCTTGTTGAGGGTGGTGATGCTGCCCTTCCAGCCCAGCACCTCCCCTCCAGGCTTTTGCCCTCTCTTGAGCTATGCTTCTTATCAAGTATAAGTACCTTTTTGTTATGCTGCTGCAGAAATCCAACAATGGTAAAAACCTGCAGAGAGAAAAATCTGCCTACCTCCACCATGGAGGCTGAAAACCATTTGAGGGAGGGAAAAAGTAAATTGCTAGCTATTAGGCTTTTGATATTTTTTCCTTTTCAAGAGGATTATATAGATCTTTCTGCGCACCCCAGAATTGTGTAGCAATATCTTCATTGCTCACCCAGCTTCTGAAGTTGCCAGAACAGAACAGAACAGAACATAAAGATGCTGCATCCAAAGCAGTGTGACCAGCAGGTTGAGGGAGATGATTCTTCCCCTCTGTTTTGTTCTGTTCTGCTCTGCTCTGGTGAGACCCCATCTGCAGCACTGCAATCAACTCTGGGGTCCCCAGCACAGGAAGACTATTGACTTGTTGAAGGGAGTCCAGAGGAAGCCACCAAGTTGATTAGAGGTATGGAGCACCTCTCCTATGAGAAAAGTCTAAGACAACTGAGGCTGTTCAGCCTGGAGGAGAGAAGGCTTTGGGGTGACCTCATGGCAGCCTTCCAGTACCTGAAGGGAGCCTACAAGGAAGATGGAGACAGACTATTTATTTACAAGAGCATGCAATGACAGCATAAGGGGAAATGGCTTCAAACTGAAAGAGAGTAAGTTTAAATTGGATGCTACAGAGAAATTCTTTGCTGTGAGGGTGCTGAGGCACCGGAACAGGTTGCCCAGGGCAGTAGTTGGATTTTCTCCCCCAGTTAAATGGAGCTCTGAGCAAGCCATTCTTTGATTCTGTGATAAATCACTTAATGAGTGGCTCAGACAGATCTTCCAACAAACAAAATTAGTGCCTAAACAGTGCACAAGGTTATCTGCAGTAATAACCCCAAACCAGGCTGCAAAGCCTCAGCACACATTCATCTACCTCTAGAATTGTGCTTGGTCATTATGTGTGATGAAAACTGTCTGCTTGGTGGGTGTACCAGGATTGAGGGCCCTGCTGGTGAACCATGGGGCAGAAGTAATCAGTGAGTTAGATTTTGTTTTTTTCCAGACTTTTTTATCTATGATAGTTTCTGAAGATTGATGTCTTTTGAAGAACTGAAGACCTTGTATTGATCAAAATTGTTTAAGGGCACTGGTGATATTTTAAGAACTGAATCAATAATGGGACTGATATACTGTAAGCCAAGGCAGACCAGAGAAGGACAGATTGATTCTTTGATTTTTCCTTTTTCAAATTTTAAGCAGCACCTCTCTGGCCTCCCAGGGCTCCTCTCTACAAATGCTGTGCAGCTGCTAGACCAAACCAGCACTTGAAGTCTGGGGAAAAAAGGCCGTAAAGAGTCGATGTTACAGTGGTGCCACTGAGAACAGAGAGTGACTGTCTAAAGATGTAAATAGAATGATGCAGTGACTCAGAGTAGACCTGTTTATGGCTGCAGTTTAGGCAGCAGAGAAGCTTCATCCTTTTCAAAGTGAAAAATTTTTGACCATGTCTGTTTTCTCTTTCTGTGGCTGATGGTGTGATCCACTCACTGTTCTGATGTGAAGAACTGAGGGCAGACTGGCAACTGCTAAGAGTGTGTGATGCAAGAAGCAGCAATCTGTGGGTGCAATGATGCAGACAGGCTCTGCACACCTACATACACACGCATGCATGGTTGCTTATGCTTCTAACAAATGTGGTCTAATAAAAACACGCTGCTTGGCAAAGCAAACAGAAGAGGCAGTGTGGTGTGGGGAGCAGAGAGCTGGCCTCCAAGCCTGAAGGTCCAGTTCTTCCAGGGCTTTGCAGAGTGACAGGGGTTAAGTCAACACAGTGCTTTGCACTCCTGGTGCCCCCTGTAATTAGATCGGCGGCACTTCAGAGCAGAGCCTGCTTGTGTGCAGCTCTGAACAATGAGGTTTTCATCTTGTTGGGGTCCCTTGGCACCGCATTAATAGTATTTTATTAAACATTTTATACGATTTACTGACAAATCCCCAGGACAGTTTTTAAGAAAGCTGTCCCTGTGATGGAGGGACAGAGCTGAGGATGGAAAGTTAAAATGTCTAATCTGCTTTTCTGCTATAAATTTAAGCTAAGCATTTATTCCTTCAACTGGCATAAAACCTTGTCTTGCACAGGTCAGCTGTCAGTGAACTAAGATTTGCAGAAATTCTCTATGGATGCTCTGTTACTATTATGATGTATTTTGTCTCTGACCATGACACAGATAATCCATTTAAGCTCATGTTATCATGTTCAAAAAGTGACTATATAACAAAGGCAATATAAATCGCCACTCATAACCAAATGGTACTGTCCCAGGGGTTTGAAGCTAAGAAGGAACAGGCTGCCCAGCTGAGGCAAGGAAGAGGGGGGAGTTGTAGAGAAGACCAGCTTAGCAACTCTTGACATATAGGAGAGCAGGGGTGTCACTGTCCCTGTTTTGGGTTGACACATGCACCTGAACTTCATACTGCCACTTCCTTTGTCATCTGCAATGGCATCTGTGCTAGGAGAGCAGGGACAGCAAACACCCACCACCCATCAGGCCTGGCACAGTGCCTGTGCTTTCCTAGCAGCCCCCAGTAGAGCAAGCCCATAAATACCAGTCTCAACAAGCGAGAGGGATTAGCTGTGAGTGTGTGGTAATTAAACCATGCTCAGCCCATTGGCTGAGGCTCTGGTCCATGACTCTCTAGAGTGTCTGGAGGTCAGCATACTCTTTGGCATAGCCGAGCATTAGCCCTATGCTCTGAGGAGGCAGTGTGTGATTGGTGACTGGGGGAGGGAAAAGAGAGTTTTGGTCTTGGACATACAATAATTCCTTACCTATTCTATTTGGTAGCAGGGGTGAGGCTGTCATGGAGGAGGTTCTCCATTAGTCAGGGGTCTGGGTAAAGGCTGAAAGGGAGAATTGCAACAGGGCTGATCTTCAGAAGTTGCTTGGTAGACTCTGGGTTCGGGTGTTGGAAGAGCCTCCCTGGGTTATTGTTGCACAGGCCTCAGTCATTTCAGGTGTAATTGCTGCAGCAGCTTGACACAGCCCGTTTGTGGAAGGGAAAATGAAGAGGAAAGCAAACCATAGTTGGTCTCTGAGAGCTTGGCCTTGCCATATGCCTGGAGCCCTTGCCTTGTGCTGCCTGCAGAGTGACACACACATATAAAAGGCAGGTAAGACTCTCCTTCCCCATTTCTGAGTCTAAAGGCACTCCCTTGTTTGCTGTCCCCTGCTGTCTTCTCCATCCCTTGTCCTTTTCTCGCACAATTCCTGCATCCTTTTCTCCCTTCAGCTCAAGCCATGATTTAAATGCTGCCTGATTGCCTCCTGTTTGCTGTTCAGGAAAGCTGAAATGTGCTTTGTGGCAGTTTCCCAGTAGCGACAGTGCTTTATCCTGGTTACAGCATGGAATGGGACAAGCATGCTTTCAGTGTTTTGACCTCCAGCAGTTTCCTCACTTACTGTGATGAAGCTAGTGCTTTATATGAGGTACATACTGATATCTCTCTCCATCTAAATTTTTAGTGGGTAGTACAAGACAGATAATTCTAAGCAAAGCAATACTTGATTTTCTTCATTGACTGAAAGGAAAATTGCATTATTTGGTGTATCTTGGTTCATACGCAGACTGATGTCACAAACTAGAGCTGCTACTTTCTTACATTCACTTGGAAACACTGCTACTCAAAGACTGACAGCTTGCCATAGTCTCCCTGCACTATCTCCCATGCATAAGGATGGTTGAAATTACTTTTTCAGGGGTTTATGATACTTCTTCTGATGAGTTTACTAATTAGAAGATAAAATATTGTCTTGTAAACAAAGTGCTGCTTTGCACAGTATTCTGTTGGGAACACAAAGCTGAACACCACAGTATTACAATGTATGCTCCACCAGCTCTACATGGAGCATCTTGAAAACCCAGGAGTTAATTACTGGGAATTCAAGATCCATTAAACCAGAATTAGTAAAAAAAATAAAAATTTTAAAAAAATCTAACTCTATATGCTGGTGGTGAGAAGAGAGTATTTCCTTCCTATAAAGTAGAAATGTGTTCGAAATCCTCAGAGTCCCAGCACAGCCAGGCCGTTCCAGCGTGCAGCCTGACATCATTGCAGGTACTCAGATGTAGGGATTTCACATCCTTATAGGCCTGTATCCCATTAAACAAAACTACAGAGATATTCTCCTTTAATGGTTAATGCGCTTTATACAGCTTATAGACTGTCTCTGAAGTGTGCAATTGAAAAACCACATATCAAACATGATTAGATTGTCATTCTGTGTCTAAGGTGCTGTAAA
This sequence comes from Myiotriccus ornatus, assembly GCA_036023395.1. Taxonomy (NCBI): domain Eukaryota; kingdom Metazoa; phylum Chordata; class Aves; order Passeriformes; family Tyrannidae; genus Myiotriccus; species Myiotriccus ornatus. The sequence goes on from JAYRBT010000093.1 coordinate 60,777,707, forward strand.
GTATTAAGTCATGTTTCAGGAGTGCAATAAAATCAGGAAAAGTCTGGTTTATAAGCCTGCTTCTTCTTGTGATAGATAGCAAAATGTGCTCCAAGTGTCAACCCCAAACTGGCATGAGTGAACATACTCTCTTTTAAGCTACTTTGAAGAACTGAGGAGCTTCTCAGAAAGCTGAATCCTGGCACAGTTGTTCCTGCCAGGTACAGAAATTATTGCCAGACATTATTTGTTTGTACTTGGATGATCTATCAGGTTAGATTTCTTCATTCCTTGTCATTCTGTGTGCATCCTTCAGCAATTTGCTTTGAAATTTGCTTTAAAGTATGAGGAAATAAAACTTGCTCTGCAGTAAAGCAGAGTTGGAACTGTACCTTATCAGCTACTCCGCAGGAAATGCCCTTGAAAACTTCCCTAGGGGTACACAGTACAAAAGTGAACAGCAAACAACTTGTATTTCTCTTGCCTAATTCTGGTAACGAGAGCAGGCTCTGCAGAACTGGAGAGGTGACTTTCAGCCTTCTCAGACCCTAAATTAGTTATACAGAGGCTTCTCTCCTGCTTGACAAGGGGTCCCACCATTAATCTATGACACCAAAGCTGCATCCTACCTTAAGAGACATGCACAGTGCTTTGTTGGAAGTTTAGTCTTACCAAAGATTTTAAGAGTGACCAAAGCTGCTGTTCAGAGGACTTCTGGTTGAACCAAGAGAGAGGATTTGCTGCTTGGGCCAGGCAAGTGTTGCAGATGGAGTGAGGCACTTCATTTGTAACAGAGAGCTAGCAGTATGTTTATTGATATAAAACAGCTATTTAACAAAGTTCGATAATAAATGCAACAGTGGTTTAAAAAGATTCAATAGCAAGGTGCACTTGACTGTCACTGCATAGAGGATGGGGTCAGGCAAAATTGTTAGGGAGATCCTCCCACTGAGTCATGAGATTCAGAAAGGACCCCCTTGCATTCTAAACCTTTCTGACGGGAGTCAAGGGAAAGCTGGATCCACACTTAGTCTCAGATTTGGACAACAGTTTATGTCTGAAGGATTACATGCGCACATCCACCCTTTGTATCACTTAACCAAGATTTCTAAGCTTGCTGTGCTGCTTGCTGAGAATCTGCTGTGGCAACTATTCTCCCAGCCTCGAGGATCCCCACAAATAGAAAGCAGAGCTATCTGAAAATCAACAAATACACCAGCACAGTGGAAAGGCAGACTGAGGCACAATTCCTAGAGAGAAACAGAGTGAGTGGTTTGTTTTCCATGGGGGACTTGTTTTTCTTCAGTATTTGATAGTCCTTCTGCCTCAGGGGTAGCTGATGTCTGATTCCACTGCAGTGACTGCATGGGCAACAGTCACTTCCCAGCAAAGTAAAGCAGGTGCAAAATACAGACAAGTTAGTAACTCTCACAAAAATAACTTTAAAACCAGCAAGGCAGTGGAAAATCCATTTCCCCCTTTTTTTTCCCCCCACAGCACTTAGACGGAACCTTTAATCTGAATGAACAAAAGGAGGCAGAAATAGATTTTGCTGAAAGTTGCTGGGGTTGCGGTCTGAGTCTGAATTCACTATAGGTTCAAGTGCTGATAAAATGTGACCATCACCCCTGAGTAAGACAGGTGAGAAAAGGCGGCATGAAATGCTTCTGCCCAGACAGTAATGGAAATGGCAAAACTCGGGAGGTTCTGAAAAACACATCCTCAGATTTGTCCGACCTTTGCTGGGGCTGTAGCAATAGCTTTCTTTTTAAAGGAACTGTTACCAATCACCCTGGGAAGCTGTTCAGGTTAGTTAAGATTTAAAAAACCCAACACACAGATGCATAAAAACCTCAGACCAAGACTTTATTTTATTCAGTAACAGACATTTGCCATTTGTCAGCCAGATGTACAAAAAAGCCTCAAACCAAATCCAAAATCAATTGATGAGATCCCTCAGCTCTAAGATAGGAGGGGTGATAATTAAGTATGTTATGCCCTGGACTAGAGGCTTGGGAAGGAAGTGTTCCATAGAAGGGGATTGTACCTATTAAATTTTAAAATTGCATTTGTCTTAAAGAAATAATCACTATCCATTTCTGTTCAGTACTTTCTTGTTTCTGGTGTGACATACAATCGTATCATAATGACAGTTCAGAGACTGGAACAGAAAGACCCTTTGTTTCTAAGAATCCTGGTTCTCTTAACTGCTTCTTTGGCCCTACTATGTATGCCCTGCCTTTTCCAGACAGTTATCCCCTTTCTTCAGCTCCAAGGACCTGACCTGCAGAGCCAGCACATTTCAGAGACCGGAAAAGGGAACAGTAGGCTTTGGTTAGCAGCTTTGGGGAGCAGCTCAGTGCTCTGGGGCAGAGCATTTTCCCTTTCATGTGACTGGAAATTCTTGAGAGGCAGTATATTTAACTGGTCTAAGACCACGAGATAGGATGTCATGATATCACTTTCCTTGCTCATGGAGACACTTCAAAAGCTGCTGCTGTGCATGTTTACTAGCTGGTTTCTTAAGCCTGAGGTTTTTTGTTACAACTTTCATGAAAAACATTTGTTACCAAATAGGATTTTATTCTTAACAGGGTAGTTAGAATGGTATAGGTATCCCTGATTAACACTGCCATTTTCCCTTGCAGTCACAGAAAGCCATTTCACCTTGGTTCATCTGTCACTGGTTAGAGGCCAGGAAATTTTACTTCAAGGTTTGTGAAAAATTGATTTTTTTTTTACAAAAAGAAGCATTTCCGACTAAAGAAAAATCCCCATTAAAACGAGCATGAGATCCAAATGTGAAATCTGGCTCAGAACAAAAGCTCTC
>JAYRBT010000093.1:60780525-60794310 GCA_036023395.1 Myiotriccus ornatus
CTGATTAATTAAATTAGGAAAACTAAATTTTTTTTTTTTTTTTTTTTTATGTCAGGGAGATCAGGTGGTGTTAAAATTCTTCTTCAGCTTGTCTGGAACGAGAGTGTTTCAGCTGCAGCAGCCTCTCCACAGTGTCTGCAATGGTTCTCTCTCCATGCACCTTGTTATCCCGGGTGCGGATGTTCACTGTTCCACTCGTCTTCTCCTTTTCACCAACAACTAGAAACAACCAAGATGCAAAGAAATGAACTTAAAATTCAGCAAGCTCTTCCCCCACCCCCTATCTCCGCAAAACTTTAGGCTTACTAAACAAATATTCTAAAAATCTTACAGATACCAAGATAATACATGTATGTCTAACAAAAAAAAATTTTATATAACACATTTGGAGATTGTATTTCTCCAGAAACCAGCTCTATTCAGTGGGAAAACGCTTTAAAACAACCTCTGAATGTAAATTAGGTGAGATTTTTTTTTTCCTTAATAGGCTGATTATTTGTTTGTGGTCCTGAAAGTGAAATGGGCTTGTGTCTTTTTTCTATCAAATGCTTAAAGTTTTAAACAACAGAACTTTTTTCATGGTTCTGGCAATGGACAGAGGAGGAGTTTCTCTGTCAAAGGCTTCTTCCACTCTAGTGGATCCCAGATAACTTTAAGATCAATTACAAACCCCCAGTTTACATGACAGGGCTAATGTGCTTCTTCAAATCAAAGACTTCACGATCAGTTTCTAATTGTCCCTGCATCACCCTCTCTGAAAGAGGCTCCTCCTATGCATGTAGAGCTCAGAAGTGCACTCCAGCTGAATGCAGTGAAAATATGCTATTCGTTTTGCTCCATTAGAAACAAGAGCATAAATTTCTGGGAGAATGAAAAATAACTGAAGGATCTGACTGACAAAGGACAAGATACTTCATACATATGTCCATGTTGCTGACAAAAGAACAGCAAAAAACTTTTTCTATAGCAACAGTAATGCCTGGGGTCACAGTGATCTGTCAGTGACAGCTATAAAAGTGAGAAATGCCTGTCAGGTAGGCAGGAAAGACTCTCTGCAATGGAAGACTCCTCGGAACAAAGTGACCTAAAACACTGATTACAATCCTGCCCTGCTCACAGAAGATTAAATCCTGTAACAAGAAAGTCAGGAAGGACAAGGTAAGAAATACGTTACCTAGAATAAAGTTATACTGTGCAAGCTGAGCATTTCTGATCTTCTTGTTCAGTGTGCACCCAGGATCTACATCAACATCTGCCATGAACCCTGCATCGTGGAAGTCCTGCCGGACCTAGGGAAAAAAGTACTTAAACTATCACTACAGGATATTCACAACCATGAACTAATTATGATTTGCAGACTTAAGCCACTTAAGATTATCTAACCCCTAAAACAAAAACAGTCGTGGGCTCAGGCGCCAGAGATGAGCCCAGTTCAAGAAATTAAAATACATCAGCTATCGTGCAATACATACATATACAACAAATAAGCAGTGATGTGAACATCTGTTTGGGCTGAATAGTCATTGGAGTTCCATATTGCAAAAGGCAGCAGGCTGGTGGAACTTACTGATTAGAACAGATTTATTTTTTTTAATTTATTTTGCAGACTATTTTATTCATATATAGTGTGCTTGAAAAAACTACAGGAGATCGTTGCTGGAGGCTAAATATGCAAAGAGTTATTTTCATCTTTCTTACTGCTCTGCAAGATGCACATGGCCATGGGAGACTTCAACCTGAAGGGTAAGAGAGCTTTCGAGCTAGAGACAAAAATAAGTTTTCCAAAAATAAAAGTATCACAAAGATCAACATTTGTTGTTTATGTACCCAAAATCTAATTCAGGTTATCTACACAACTTTAGCAGCTAATTGTCACTGTAATATAAGAATTACTGAATATGCAAAGACTTAGAACACTTGTCTGAGACAAATACTACTAATCATGAATAACCAAGTATTTCAGCTAAATGCAGTATACTGAAAATGAAGCCACAAAACCATGTACATCACCTTTTGAGCATACTCATCACACGCTGGTCCCACTGGTACCACCATTACCTGCTGTGGGGACAGCCAGAGCGGCCTTCAATAAACAAACAAAACAAGTTTATTTAGCTTTTAGTATTCTTTCAGTATGAAACATCCTACAATCTACACAAGAGACTCATCAAGCCATCTGCTTAGACTGGGTGATGAGGGCCCTATACTCATTACAGTTTATCTCCTAAAAAGAGCTGAGTGTCTAAAGGAATTCAGCGTAGGCAAAAGCACTTGCTGGCCAGAAGATTCATACTGTGTTTTACAATACACAGTAAATCATAATTGAGTTGTTGATCTTATTACTAACTAAGCACAGGAATCATTTACTTTAGTAGAGTCTTGTTATAATCAGAGGGTTCATTCCCAGTGGGTATTATGTATCTATTACAAAGGTAAAGTAGGTCATGTACTTAAATAAGGCAGCCCAGCTGCAGAAGCTGTTGGGAGACAAATGCCTTGGGCAGAGTAGCTGTACACTGCACCTGCATGAGCAGTATCATGTAGAATCTACCATATCTTGAATTATTTAATATCTACGGAAGGTGGTTTAGAAGAAATTGCCCTGTGGTATTCCTATGGCATGCCCCCGTAGCAAGCAAGTAGAAGAAAAAAACCCTCTTGACTCTTGGATGCTTGGAGCAAATTTCTCTCCTAAAGTGTTTGCTCAAACTGGAATAATAAGTTTGCAACGTTACCATTTGCCTCCATAGTTTTCAGTTAGAATGGCAATCATTCTCTCCACAGATCCCAAGATAGCCCGGTGAATGATAACTGGTCTTGTTTTGTCATTACCATCGTGGCTGTAAAGAAAAGGGTTTTGTAAAGTTCTTTACTTGACGCAAACTTATGCCTGTTAAGTGGCAGTAAAGTTAGATTATACAGAACTTAAAACCACCAGGCTCTGTGCTTACCTGACAAAGGTGAGGTTAAATCTGACTGGCAGCTGGAAGTCAAGCTGAATCGTCGCACATTGGTGGTAGCGGCCAATGGCATCTTTAATCTGAATGTCAATCTTAAAAACACAAAGACACAAATTTTTACTACAGCTTAAGAGATGAGGATTCCCCTCTGAAAGCAAACTCATTGTTTTAAGATGGAAGGTTTCATTCTGTGCAGAGGAACTGTATGTAGTTTTAGACAGCACAGTTTTACTTCAGCCTGCATCAGGATTTAAGTGATTTGCAGGTTCTGATGCAAAAAATGTTAGACTAAAACCACGGTGAGTAAGTAGAGAGGCGATACTTCAGGGGGGAAATACACTAGACATCTCAGATTATTTTTTGTGATTTTCCATCTGGTACTCTCATGGGCCTCTTCACTGAGTGAATTAAGCAGCCTGTACGTGCAGAACTGAACATGTGTGCACAAAAATAAGATTTCCTCAACCTCAAAGTGGCAAACTTACACTTATATATTATGCAGTATTTGAATACTTTGTAGCTTATGTTACAAATTCAAGGCATGAGCATAGGATGAGAATCCTACTGTTAAATAGTCCACTTACCAGTAGGGAGACATATGAATCAATGTCACTAGTCCTGACCTATGAGTCAAGCCTATTCTTTCTTTGGTATCTGACACTTAAATCCTGAGTGAACTTATGATACAAGTTAGACAGAAAAGACTGAGAGAAAACAGTAGATTTATAGTGTCCTGACCTTATTATTTATCACACTGCTCACTTACTCATCATTTGACCAGTATGGCAATACGTTGAGGCTGTGTGCCTTATTTTAATTTACGTATTACACACCTAGATCAGCACTGTAACAACTCAAGACCTAAATTTCTTTCAGCTTTACGATCAGAAGTCAGAGTTTATCGTAGTTCAGCTAGTCACCATAGAGCTTCTATCAAAATTAATTCCTTACAACCTACTTTAATTTCAAATTCAGACTGTATTCGGAGCAAGGGTAAGGTTAATTAATGTTAACAAAAGTTCCTGTATATTTGCTCTCTTTCAATCAAATGAGGAAATTACTAAATCTTGTTTGTATTTCATGTTATGAACCTATAACACAATAAACTGAAACTGAATTATTAGCATACAAATACAGTAATCAGAACAAGTTTACTATATGAGAACACAGACATAAATGTAGTGTAGGTGTATTAGGGAAAGATTTAAAAGCAGTTTACTTTTGATTTTCTTGTGACTTAGGATTCACTTATCACTGAAAGGATTATTTCTAAAGCAGGAGCTGCTTGCTAAAACAGATCTTACAGTGCCACCTTCTGTTCATGTCACCCACTAAACCAGTCAGCTCTGTTTAAGCTGTGGACAAATAGTTTATTCATGTAAACTAGGTTTAATTAATTAAATGAGTATTAGAACTCATGTTACAACTCTGTGAAAACCAAGATGACAGAGTATTATTCCTCTCTCAAGTATGTGAGAGTTTCTGTATCTGGAAAACCAGAAAATTTCAGCCAGACAGCATCTTAACAACTGTAACAAAAAAAATCCCTTCTTCCTGGATGAGATCTTTTGCCTTATCCAAACAGAATTAAAAGCTGAAACCAGCTAGGTGTTAGCACATACTAACCTTAGGTCCGTAGAAAGCTCCATCACCAGGGTTTAACTCCCACTTCTCACCAAAGGCATTGAGGCTGTTTTCGAGTTGCTGGAGATAAAAGGGCATGCACTCAGTGTTTCTTTCCATGTTACAGCATCAGGTCAGCCTGCTACTACAGATAGGTGACCCTACTAAATTCTCTGTACTTCTCAGTTACTGATGAAACTCATTTATTGACTGAAAAAGGAAAGTTTTGGAAGAGACACAACTAAAAAAAAATAGTTCAACCTAGTTCAAATTTAAACAAACAAAATTATGCAATCCTTTTGGAAGAGGCCAAACAAGCATTAGCTAAGATGCAAGAACTTTTTATGCCAGATTCAAAGTCAGTAGATAACACTGAGATGAGATCCACCCTGGTACACCAAATGTCTATTCCTGCCCTATCTTCCCTCCAGCATTGCACCTGCAGGGGCTAACCCCATCCCTTTTCAACCTCACTTTCAGGAGACGGATCTAAATCTTACTGCAGGGGCTGCCAGAACTGGTTCTCTTTGCAGTTCTTACAGAACTTGCAGCTGCAGCCTTGCTTCCGTAAAACAACTTAATAAAACTACTGTTTACCTTTTCAGCCTGATTCCACACTTCAATATCTCCCAGGTATTTTTCAGGACGGGTGGAGAGATTTAGTTTAAAGGAAAATCCAAAGACATCATACACAGTGCGCAAGAACTGCAGACAACTCTTTATCTCCTCTTCTATCTTTATGACGAGAAATAACGTGTCAAATATGGAAAAAAAAATCAGTGTGATTTTAATGCCCGATTTCCTTTCTCAGCAGCCCATACCTGCTCCATAGCACAGAATATGTGAGCGTCGTCCTGCTGGAACCGGCGCACTCGAGTGAGCCCTGTGAGAGCTCCCGACAGTTCGTTGCGGTGCAGGACCCCAAAATCAGCCAAACGTAACGGCAGCTCACGCCACGATCTTGGGCGATGATCAAACATGAGGCTGAAGGAAAAATTTGTTACTTGAAGCCCACTGAGAATCAAAATTCTGCAAAGAGCAGGCAGTGAGAAGCTACCAGTGACTAAGCATACGCCCATTAAGCCAATGGTGTGATCTGGATAGAACCACCAGTCCTATCTAGTTTTGTCAGGAAAACAAATGCACATCTTTTACAGCTGGTAGGCTTCCCCCACCTCACAGAGAGAAGGTAAGAGAGGTCCTAAAACTGGGCATTAAAAGCTGAATGCCTACACTACCACGAAATTGGCAATGTACCAGTATCTATTCTGGATATTTAGCTTTTGTACTACCAAGGTAAGCTTCAGGTATAAAACACAGTTACTATAATGATGGAAAAATGACACTTCCCAGTGTTTCAAGTAAAGAGAGAGTGTAGACAACAACACTCACAATTACATCATTCCTGACCACATGAATACCTGAAGACAGCCATCTCTACAATTACACAGGCAAAAGAAGGAGGGTGGGTTTGGTTTTTTCCCTCATCATCTTTGCTAAACTGGATTTGCTATGTATTTACCAGTGTCCTGGGCAGTTCATGGGCTTCAGAGCAAAGATCTCCTTCTCCACTTCAAAGGAAAACATGTTGTCACTGTAATGTTGCCAGTGCCCTGAAGTCATCCACAGTTTGCTGTTGAACACATTTGGAGTGACAACCTCCTGGAATCCACGTTTTCGATACTCACTCTAAAACAACAGTTAGTTGTTTTACTTTATTGTTAATAGTATTTATTTGTTTGCAGTTGTTTTATTGAGTTTATTTTATAACTTTATTAGGTATCAAATAACTAATAAAGAAAGCAAAAGTATAGACTTCAATCCGCAGCCACAAAAATATAGAAATGCTGCCGTACAAAACCCTATGACTTAGGGAGGGAGGAAGGGAAGAGAAAAATTCAAGTTGGACATGCCATGATACATCCCTTCCACCAGCACCACCCTTCTCCCAAACAATTTCTCTGTCGTAAGCAAGAAGAACAAGTTTCCTCCCTGCAAGCAAAGCAGCAGTCTCTAATTACTCAATGATAATTGATAGTACATTGCAGCCCAAATATACAGTAATAACACAGACTTCAAATGTTACAATAGGAAGATCAGGGTTTTTTTTCTACATATATTTTCTACATATATTTTCAAAGTGAGTAAGTCTACAGGGCCAAATTAAGTAAGTTTATTAAAACAAATCAATATGCATCAGAGGAACAGCAGTAGTGTGAGTTAGCTGTATTACTAGATGTCAAAGAATTCATATTATAAAGCACATTTATCACAGCTTTCACTGCAGATATAAAGTACTAATAAAACATAATTTTTCACAGATTGTGACAAGACCAATTCAAAGTGCCTTACAGAATTAAGAGATTAAAATAACTTGAAATGAAAGGCTACTGTTAAATGTAGCATGCTGTTGCATATTTTTCTAAAATCATGGAATTTTTTCTATATGATTTCCAAAAGACATTACTTACCCGGATGAACTCAATTAATGTATTATAAATGTAAGCTCCTTTTGGCAAGAAAAAACAGCTACCAGGGCTAAGCTCATGGAAGAAAAACAGTTCTTGGTCCTGCAGAAAAACAATACTTGAAAAACTCAGTATTTGCACCCTACTTTTTTCACTTAATGTTCACAAATGAGCTAGAACTGACTGAGCATCACTCTCAGTTTCAAAAAAGAAAAACCTGGAAAAAATGCTACAATATCCAATGGAGCAGATGCCTTTTCACTAGTATTTTTGTGTCCATCGATAGTTAGAGGGGAAGGGGATTTGTTCAATTTTGTGTTTCATGGCTGATGCTCCAAAACTTTACATTTAACTCCCAATTGTGCCCCCACAGCTTCCTTTGTACATCGACAAGTAAATGTTTAGTTCTGCTTCTGCAGCTAATTATGTGCACATTAAATGATTGTGTGAACTATAGTGAACTACAGTTGGCTAATGTTGTGATAAACTGTGGACGTGCTTGAGGTCTGTACAGTGCATTCTTTTGTATTTTTTCATGATGTACCAGCAGCAGACATTATAATGCTGTTCAGAACTACCAGTTATCTGACAGGGGTTTCTACTGAAGAAAAACAAACCCAAAGAACAGCCAACCAAAAGACATAGCTATGTATTACAGATTCTGAAATCGCACAGAAGAAAAGAACTGCGTGAACAGACCACAGCAAACTGTGTTGGAATGAGCACTGCCCACAGACTGGAGCATTCATGTGTTGCAGACTGAAGTGTTTCTGTTCTGTTCTGATTGATCTGTGGAATAAGGACGTCACTGCGTTTAAAAGAGCAAAAAGTTATTTTTTTCTAGGACTTTGATGCTTGAAAGAAACGTACCTGACCTTGCAACTCAAAATAAAACAGTGTCACATCCTGATTGTGGCAGCAAAGTATCCGCTGTCTTTGAGAGGCTTCTAGTTAAGGGGTTATATCTACACAGTGTTTTTGAAATATATTACTTAGAAAAATGTCTCACCCGCCCAATTTTTCTGTGATCTCTGCTTTTAGCTTCCTCCTGGAATTTCTCCCATTCCTTCAGCATTTTTGCATCTGGGAACGAAATTCCGTAGATTCGCTGGAGGGATTCCATATCAGCCTTGCCTTCCCAATAGGTAGAAGAATTCTGCATGCAAAAAAATAAATGTAACACTAAAAAAAGGGAGGAGCCTCCATATTTTACTACTGCTGCCTGCTATGAAAAGGCATACAATTATTAATAAACCATTAATGTGGGAAACTAAGGAGTACGGAGAATTAGAATCTTAAATTCAGAGGACTGGTCAGAAAAATCTAGAAAGAAGTGGTGAACACACCAAGTAAATACGGTTTCAGGCTCTCTCTTGTCTTTTTCTGAAGCCTATCTGCTCTCTTTGTAGCCATCCTTTTCCAGCTGTTTAGTCACAAATAGCTACAACCATCAGCTGAGCAAAAACTATAAACTTTAACTGACACAGTTCAGTCAAAACTTAAGACAAACTTGTGTTCCTATCTGTGCTGGAATTGCAAGCCCTGGACATCCAGCTGGCTTCACACCTTGTCAATATCATTCCAGCACACAACTTTTCACAATTTTCAACATTGAGTTTTCAACCAGGTTACTCATTTCACAGTACATTCTTGCCTCAGACCAAAGACAGCAACATATTTTCAGTGTAAACATCTGTCTAAGCAAGTTTCAGCACTTACCTTATGAATTTTTATGGTCTTTATCTTGCCAGTATGTCTGACATGAGGTCCTCTGCATAAATCTATTAAGGGACCACACCTAAGAACAGGAAAGCATTTATTTGGTATATTTAAACCTAGATCCATAAATCCAGTAATATTATGATCCACATATAATTACCTGTATACTGTAGTAGTTGGAGTATTGACCTTCTCATTCAGGATGCGGCACTTGAATTTATTATACTGAGGAAAAAAAGCAGCACAAATACTTGTTAAGTCCTTGTTAAACAGAAGAACCGGCCAGCAGTTTAAATTATTTGCAAACGTGATGCTATGCTGCATCAAAAACTGTAAAAGACACACACAGAAGCACAGAGCAGGAGCGGAGCAAGCTGCCCAGAAAGCAGGTTGTGCAGCCTCTGTCCTTAGAAATTTTGAAGGTCCAACTGGACAAGCCCCAGGAAGCCTGGTCTGATTTCAGTGTTGGCCCTATGACCTCTGCATGATACTGGACTGGGGACCTATAGAGGTACAGAGGTACCTTCCAACCTGAATGACACTATGATCCTCCTGATGTCCCTACAGGGAAAACTCAGTAATGTCTACCTCAGGAATTCAAAAAAATTATTTGCTGCTAGGTACTAAAGAGAAAGGGTCAACTTTAAGTGCTGCTCGGACTTTCTCAGAAGTCCTTGTTCTAAAAAATGTTTTATGAAGTTTTTGGAATGCAGCACCACATGTTACAGTATCACACAGACAAGATAATACAACATAACTGCACATAATACATTGCAAATTTGTATCTCTGGGAAATAAATGAAGAACACAGGTTCACAGGTTTTGTGAAGGTCACCCAAGAGAAGAAATAATTCTTATAATCACAGAAAATCTAATGCATATTTTCAAGAAACTAAGAATTGCCCTTTGCTCATTTTTTTTTGTTAGATATCACAAATGAGTTTATAAGAACCTTAAAAAGTTAATTTGAGAGACTTTCCTCTACCACTAATAGAACATGACCTAAAGTTACAAATACTTAAAGACTAATTGCATGAGGCTAGAAATAACCTTCTAAAACAACCTACCTTAAACATTTCAAGTAGTGTTTCCTTCTTAACTTCCAGTCTCTCAAAGGCTTGTTTTTCCTTCATTATCTTTTTGCATAATGTTTCCAAAGCAGAGAAGTCATTACTTGATACACCCCTAAAATAAAACACACACACATAGAAGTAAATAATTTTTGCTTCCATTTGCAATTTGTGATCCACTAGCTTGTGGATGGGAGGCATTACAAAGGACAAAGGAGCAGCAGATACGACGTTCCAGGAACAAGCACATAACAGAAATTTTGCCGTGACTGCCACCCTACACCTCCAAAAAGCAGAAATATACAAAACATACCCTTCCTCAAGGAACATGTCGTAATAAAATCCATTTTCAATCGGTGGGCCATAGCACAAACAGCCACCATAGATCCGTTCCATTGCTTCACCCATTATGTGAGCACTTGAGTGCCAGTAGACCTAGGAGAAGGAAAAAAAGAGGGAATTCGTGCATTTCAAGTGTTCTATTTAAAACACTTTCTGAAACTCTGGCTTTTAAGGATACACTAGATCAGTCGGCAGAAGAGACCTGCCCAGCAACACTCAGCCCAAGCACTAGTGTTTCCAAAAGGCAGCATTTCCACCACGAAACTGTTTAGATTGTAGTAGCAAACAATTTTTGTTTTCCACTGTTGTTGAAATTATTCAGTTATTTTCCAGAAGTTTGGAAACTAATTCTGAAACCTTTTTTCCTATGAACTTCAATCAATCAGCTCTGCATAAAGACCAAAAGCCACCAGGCTGTGGTCCTAGTCCAAAGATTTTATGCATGGGAAATCCTGCACACTCCATCTTGTAGGACACCTGAGGTTTTGACAAAACTAAATCCAGAAGAGTTAGCCTGTCTTGACTAGCACAGACTAAAAACATAAATCAGCAGCCTTCACTTAGCCAGTAAGAAAACCCTGAGTCTGAATGCAAAACTTTCGTGATGGGTTTGACAGACAGCTTCTTGTACCAACTCATTTTTTCTAAAGACAGTATTTACAAATTTACTGGATATCCACATTTATCTGAATGAGCAGGCAAAATAAAGTAGGTACTTTAGTGTATACAAAGAAAAAGGAGGAACCCATTCGGTACTTTTATCATTGTATATAGACAGGACTTTTGTACTATTTTGTTCTCAAAGTCAGTGCTGAAGAGATCAGTTCAAAAGACCTACTTTATACTAACACAAATGTTGTAAATGTAAAATTTTAATGAAAACAAACTTGACATAATCTACAGCAACTGTGAGCAGACTTGGCTACAAGTACACAGCACAATGTACATTATCTGTAGTACCGAAACCACTCTGTAAGGAACTATTAGGAAATGCAGATGGACCTACACTGAAACCCTGTTCCCCCCTCTTCATCTTCTGAACACAGTACAGATGCAAATAACTACTAGAGGCTGAATTTCATGTAAATCCAAGGGCAAACAAGTTTTGGTAGAAGATACTCACTGCTTGAGCCTCTTCATCTTCAAACTTAAGCAGCTCCAAGGTACAGTCCTCCTCCAAAGGACGGTCCAGATCCCAAACCACCTTGTTCACTTTAGCAATAACAGTGTTGTCAGCTAATCCCTGACTACAGAATAAATATAAAAGTGTAATTGTAAGTTACAATAAGTATACAGTATTTTGAAATCAGCAAGTAGAAGTCCCCCAGATTTGCCCTCCAGGTTGAATAAGATCAGGAGTGCTCAGAGTGGATAAAATGTCACAAATAAATTAGAAATAAACAAGCAATTAAGCCAGCCTTGAACACTCACGAAAAATCCTACCTATATTTCAGAGATACGGGAAGTAAACTTTGTTATATACCCAACATTGATATACTCTTCAACATTTTTGACTTAGAGGAGGCCACCTCAAGGTACTAACCTGACTTCCCAATCCTATTGCAATGTAAGATAGAACTTCTGTCTTAAAAATCATCCAATGCCATTTTTGATGTAGTAACTTTATAGTTTGTATCCACTAGGCAAAATACCCTTTTCTTGACCTCAAATCACAAAAGTGAAGAAATTCTAACGACACAGCACCTTACTATGGAGGGGAGGGCAATAAAAGAAAAAAAAGGCATCTCTCCTTTAGGAATCACCCAATATTTGTAATTTTAACTGTCAGGGTGTTCACTGTGTATCATTCAAAAATGGCACACAGCCAGTATAAGTAACCTGTAGATGTGCAATGCTCCTTTTGATAGGTATCTCCCATGCAAGTAAAAGTACAATTAAGTCAGAGATACTCATACGGTTAACTTTCTCTGAAATCAACTGAAACATCATCCAGCAGTCATCCTCCTCAGCTCAATGCAAGCTGGTTTGCAGGCGCTGCATTCAATCTGATTGTCTGCTAGCAAATCAGGTCTTAATGCAAGAGTAGTACTTGCAGGAGAAAATATGCCAGTAATGTATATCAAAAAGATCCCGATTCTATTCTTACTTAATTTTAGAAACTGTATCATTATAAAGAAGAAAAAAATTGCACTCCAAAACTAAAACCCAACTGGTTACCTCTTGTTTATTATACAAGATGCTTTGAGAAGAGATAAATGACTAAGAAATCATACATTGCCCATCCCCTCAAAGCCGCTGTCTGAACCTGATCGTGTGTATCACAAAACAGAACCATACCTAATTCCACAAGCAATTTGATAAGGAGTAGTCTTCCAAGATTCAGCATCAACCTGCTTGCCATCAGGTAGTGTAACTTTAATGGGTTTACTGTCCTTTGCAGCTCTTTCTGCAAGGAGTGCATCATGTTCAGCTTTCAGTTTACTGTACATCTCTAAACGTTCGTTGATAAATGCGGGCCAGGGATTCAGCTACACATAATAAAGAAAAAGGAAAACGGTTAATAGATTATTAATCTGATAGCACATTATGTCAAGAAGGCAAACAGTGGTTATACTTTTCATAAGCAGCTACATGATGATATCTATATACATGCTATGTCTAATAAATAATGAACATTATTCCAGATGATGTAGTATTAGTTATGTCATTCATAAAGTCATAAGGCTTCAGTTTAATGAAAACTATACCACTGTACACCTGTTTAATAAACCACATATGTTACCAAGCAACTACACAGTTTATTAAACACCTGTTTAATAAGCTACACAAGGGTAAAAATCAACCTGAAAACACTGTATTAACACAACGTAAAACCAGATTTTTCCTATTAGGTCAAAAAACTGAGGCAAGGCCGGTTCCAGTCCAGCCAGACAGGAACTGACTCCAGTTTACACACGTGTACTGACGTCAGGACTATCCGGCTGGGCACAGCCAAGGTTGCTCAGCTCTGCAGCTGGCTCAGCACTGGTGCTGGCTCGCAGTTGGCCCTCTGTGCAGTCAGAAAAACGTGTGTTTTACCCACCATAAAGACAGAAAAGACATGAGTACCTTGTGCAGGCTTTCCTTCACCCCAGATTTCTGCCTCCTGCCTCCCGCTGCAAACAGGGGCACAGGGGAAAAGCATCACCGAGCCGCAGCTGTGCAAATCTGAGCTGCCCTCCCATTACACCAATGAAATTGGGTGCAGAACCCAACCATGTCACTTCATGGCAACATCTGGGTAAAGACGTAACTGTATCGCCCCATAAAATACTTCAGAAGGACCAACTTTCGCAAATGCCACCAGCACATCCAGGACACGGCATCTCCCACACCCCCGGCCTCGGGGTAGCTCACCTCCGACCGCCCTCCATCGCCGGCCCCGTCCTTCATTTTCTTCTTCCCGCACTCCGCTTTCCTCTCTTCCCCACCGTCCACCTGCGGAGGGCGAGCGCCATTTCCTCACTCTCCAGCAGCCGCTTCAACTCCCCTCAGCCCCACACCCCGCGAACAGACCCGACCCCCCTCGCCTCGCCGCGGGCAGCCCCAGACCTGCTCCCGGCTCCGTTTCCCTGCGGCCCATCCCCCCCCCCCCCCCCCCGG
>JAYRBT010000093.1:60819239-60849102 GCA_036023395.1 Myiotriccus ornatus
TCGTGCTGGTACAGAGGGATGAGGTTCTGTGATCTCTGGACGCATACCACAGCTTCCTGCTGTGTGAAACATCAATCCTTGATTCAGAGGAAGCCTCTTGGTGGAGGCTGTAGGGATCTGGACTCAGTGGAGATGCTACATATCATGGCTGTGGGGGAAGGAGGTTTGATTTGAAATGCAGAGTGTCCTGGATGCCTACCCTTCATAGCTTTTAGCAGACCCTCCTCTACCTGCTTTCCCACAGCCTCCTAACAACGGTAAAATAACATGTCCCTATGAGATTTAGTCTTGGGTTCAGTACAGCAAAAGAACAGTAGCTGTTTTTCTCCATTAAGTGTGTGAATTTTAACTTTCTGGTTTGCTTTTCATAATGTATGATGAATTATACATTTCCCCACTTTGGACAGTGGAAAAGAGATGCTTCATAATCCCTTAACTGATTGTCCTGCTGCCCTGTTTAGAGGAGAAACATTTTGGGGCAGCTTTCAGAATTTAAAAAAAAAGCCATTCTGAAAGTTAATTGGGGAAAATAAAAAGTTACACTGAAGGCCAGTTCCTTCCTATCTGAAAGATTTGTGGGTAGTGGGCACCCATTAACAGTGCTTCATTTGACAGTGTGGTAAGAAAGTGCCTTGGGTGTACACTAAGCAAGGCTGTGTCCTCCAAGGGAAGACTGGGAGGGAGAACTCCTTGCATTGAGTGGGTGGAAAGTGACAGTGATGGATTTTTCTCTGCTGGATTCTGCTCCTGAAAACAAAAACTGTGTGGAAAGATAGTCAGTAGTACAGTCCATCTCAAGTCCTATCCATGGGTGTTGAAATATAGTACTCATTCTTTTCTGCAAGCTTTGTCCCAAGAGGATGAACTTAGGGAGGTTTGGATTTGAAGCATTCAATGTTTCTGCCTTTCTGTGTGCATTTTTTCAGTGTCATGGGAAACTGGGGCCCCAGGTCTGTGGTCTGAATTATCTCACAGTGACCCTAACTCAAACAAAAGTCATTAGTGCTGCCATTTTGTCCTGGCCTCTTGCCAGTACTAATCCTAATGGCATTATTATCTAACAAAAAAGAATATCATAAAAATGTAAAATAAGCAGATGACAGAAGGAAAGATAAGGGAGACAGAAAGGGCAAAGTTCTAAAGCAGCAGCTGTCCAATTGCCAGATGCAGAACACATATGGCCCTTGGAGGAGTAACAGGTCAAAGAGTATTAGCCATCTCCATCTCCAGCTGTGAAATCCCACAGAAAAGAGAAAAACTTGTTCTGGATATGGCTTTCCCAGGTCAGAAGTTACTGTTGTTTCTGCATGGGTGTTGTCCTGTGGAAATTGGGAGGGCGGAAGAACCTGTGCCTTACGAATGAGCAGGAAAGTGTGGAAAAGGCAATTTCTTTGACTCTTCTAGGAATCTCTCTTGTGAGGGAAAAAGCTTCTTTAAGCACCTTTTAACTAGACAGCATTGAAAATAAGAGAGGTCCTGAGAAAGCATCTTAGAAAGATTTGGGTAGGTTGTAGTTGCACTGGATGGGGCTAAAAATGATGATGTTCCCTGTCTGCTATGTCCCATTGCAACATCCCACAGCAAACAGCTGCCTGAGACTGCTAGCTAATATTATTAGCTTGCTTGTTCACCACTCTCTGAGTGTGAAAGCAGTTACTGGCATGTTAATGCAACCCAAAGAACCGTGGGCTGAAGCATTAAATCTGCTCAGCCATTGCTTCAGCATTCAGCAGTGTCATTATGTTTTCTCAAGAAGCATCCTGAAGTTTTATGGAAAGCCTGAGCATTTCACTTTGTGCCTGTACCTGGAGAATAAATTCTCTGATAAAATATCCAAAAAAAAGGGAGGAATTTTTTCAAAAATCTATTCAAATTTGGGGTTCATTAAGGGCATTAGAATCACTTTAATGCTTTTATTCCAATGACAGCAGTTTTATAATGTTAATGCATTAACAAGATACTAGCATCAGTGTGTTCTGGTCTCTATAAACCAAGATCCTTGGTTTAATTGCAAAACACAGGACAAGCTCTCCTTGCAGATCTGTAGCCTAGTTGGGGCAGACAGCAGTGGGAATTGCATGCAGTTACTTGAAGGAAGAATTTGAAACTGTCTCTAAATTGGTATGTGAATAACTCCCAACACATACTGTAGTTAAAAATGTTTATGAATAAACAGTGTTTCAGTTAAAGTATATGCATAAGCCATTTTTATTAAATAATGCTGAACACTTAATGAATTGGCAGTAGGCTGCAGTTTGGAAGCTCTTAATGCACCTTCTGTTCCTGACTCAAGACCAGGATTCAGTAAATGCTTTTTTTATGTCCAACCCAGTATTCTGAGCTGGGATGATTTTATAGCCTGGGATATTTGCTCTTCTGAGGTTACAGACCACCCATGGCTTGTTTTTTCTTGTCCTTTAAAAGCTGAAAATGTAACTAATTAAACAAATATTTCTGCTGTGTTAGCTACACGACAGCATTGTTCATGAGGTAGAGGCATGGGTTTTATCCTACCCACAGCCTTTTTCACCCTGAAAATGAGCATCAGGAAAAGCGGACTGGAGTCTGATTTGTCAGCTATCTCAGTCAAAGAATGAACTACATAGATTAATTAGATCAGCAAGATGCTGGTACCTATTGGAAAGGACAGCTGTGTTTTATTTAACATTTTCAGCCCTCTGAAATGAGAAATGGTGCACTTAGGAGCAACTGTTCTAGCTCCAGCAGTTAACTACAAAAGCTACATGGGAGGTAGCTCATAAAGTTTATCATCTCATCCATAACATCCGTGCCAGACTTTTCTCTGTGTGTATTCCTTACGTCAGCATTTTAATTAGGATTGCACACTAGCTAAGATAAGGTTGGGATAAGCGAGCAATTCAGTTGTGTCACCGAAATGCTGAAAATGTAACTTATTCAGTGGTGTCTGTCCCACTTGTCTTTTTTTCAGGCACAGGCAGGCAAGATTAATGTCAGGCTTTTGTGTCTTCCGACTACATCAGGATGGGAGAGAGTTTTGAGGAGATTTAAGAAAAAAAAAGGGGGAAAAACACCCCCGAACCCTGGCAGGGAATAATTTGTTCAAATGAATGGGTCTATTCAGCTGCTGGAGTGCTTTGCTAATTGTGTTTGAAAGAATAAAAGCAAACCACAAGCTGCTTTCAGCAGCCGGAAAAAATGAGTTCACATGCCAGCTTATTAACACGATGAATTCTATTAGGAAAACGTAGTTAGGATTTTCACGACCAGCCCATCACCCCTTGGAATTAATGAGAGTTTCTTCAATTTATGTAAGAGCAGCATTGAACTGTAGAATGCTAAATTTGGTGAATGCAAGACACTTCTTTTTCTTTTTCTGAAGTTAATGCTTTCTCAGTGAAAGAGCAGTGCCATCGACATCAGGGTCTCAGGCAAAACTACAGTATAATGGTATGTTATTTGCCATTAACAGATGCCATAAAAGACAGTAAAAGAAAGAAATTATTCTTCTCTCTTCCAGTGGATTTGTTTAGTTTTTCTAGCCTATCTAAGCATATTTTTTGAGGCTGTCTTAAGCCATGGAGGAGATAGTACAAAACTGTCTGTACATCTGAAAATAGTAACATCTCAACTCTTTGGAAATGTAAAAATTTAGAATTGATTCTTCATATATATGTTGTATATTTTCCATAGCCCCATGTTTTTTCTTGGGTTTCACAGATATTCACATTCCACTTTACTGAACAGACACTCAGACATTTATGGGTAAGGTGCACTTTGAAGTGCTTGCTAGAAATACACCTTATTTTCCACTTAAAAAGTGTGAAAAATATGTCTTCCTGCAGAGTTCATAAGCTGTTTCTGTTTTTAGTGCCTCTCTATTCTGTTTGCATTGTTAATGGTCCAAAGCTGATTTGTCCCATTGAGGCATTTTTTAAATGTAAAATCATAGGATTTTCGATACTGAAATTTAAATGGTTCTCAGGTTTGGCTCTGAAATGTCTGAATGAAGGAAAAGTTAGACTGTGTATCTTGTTTAGCATAAAATGACACTTAAAGGATGAAATACCTTTGCTAACTGAGTTTCTAGCAGCCAGTACCTTTGTCTATGACTCTTGTTCCTGGGTATCTTACAAAAAAACCTCAGCTCAACAAGGCATGCAGAGAAGTTTTGGGTGAGCATGTCCTATGTCAGGATGCTGCTTCCAGTGGGCAGCTGGAAGGTGTTTTTTTGTGGGCGTGGTGCACTTGCAGGATGGCTCAGGGGACGCTTCAGCCTCCCCTGGTATGATACCTTGGGTGCCATGGGTGGTTCACCTCACCTGTTATGGTAACCTCACACTGTGGTAACACAAACTGGGTTAAGAGTTCAGTGTTTGAATTCTGACTGAGCCAAACAGTTCAAATCAGAGAGTTTGGTTCTCCAAGGTGAAGGAGGAAGGTGGCAGGGGTTGCAGGGAAGGAGACATGCTTTGTTTTCTTCAGGGCCATAAACAAAGAACAGTTCTTCAAGGCCAGAAATGTGTATTCCTTGTTTCAGAGCTTGAGAGCAGAGGAGGCGTTGCCTCCATGGTGGCAGATCCCACACGGAGTTGGTCCAGGGAAGCTTTCCTGAACTCATTTGGGATTTTGATATGGTGAAAGTGATCCTGAATGACAGCGGGGCAAGGTCTAACCTTGCGGTATTCAAGTGACAAGTCTCCTGAGAAACAGTATAGGTGGCAATCAGTAACACCTCGAGTCTGTGATCTCCTGCTGTGTCAGTGTATTCATGTCTCGTGGCTCAGTGCTCTGAGGTTATGCAACCTGAGTGTAGCTCTGAGACAGACTCATTCTCCAGAGGGGCGAGTCTTTTACCAAGAGGGTATGCCAGCCCCATGGGTGAGTCAAAGCACCCCAGTGCATGAGTGTTGGCAGAGCAAAGGCAGGCAACAGGGCTCAGGTGTGCTCCACTCCACTGCGCTGTGAGTAGGCGAGTGTACCATGCTGCCAGCTCTGATGGTTTGGGTTTTTTTCTTTTTCCGGGGGATACTTATCAATTTCTCAAATGCAGAGGGGGTAATGTACTTGGCCTGTGAGGATGGGCTATGTGAATTAAGGCAGCGGTGTTCTTGTGCGTGCAAGGAGGCATTGGAACCCACAGGAGGATACTCAGAGCTTTGCTTCTCTCTTTCTTCATTAGTAAGAGAAGCCTGATACAAAAATCAAAAGGTCTAGTCCATTCTAAAAAGAACTAATTTATCAAGGCGTATTGAAGAGACAAGGACTGTCTCTGTCCCAGAGCAAATGAATAAGAGGGGCATGAGAACGGGGCACGGGACAATGGGAGACGGGAAGGTGGGGAGCTCTGGATGCCCTGCGCTCTGTGGCTGGGAACACGGTGACGTTCACTAGGCAGGAGGACATTTACATTTGATGTGACACACATTTGTACCATTCATCCAGTTAGCCCATCAGCCTGCAGACTCTGAAATACCATAGAAGGCAAAATCAAGGAGGATCTCAGGGATCAGTCAGTCAATAGGAAGCAAGAAGCTAAGAGAGAGAGGGTTTAGTTTTTCGGAGTGGCTGCAAATACTCAAATATGGAGGTGTTAACTATCATCCTGCTGCTGAAGAGCGGGAGGACATGTTTCAGATGTGTAGCTGCAACATTACTGCCTGCTTACAGGTACACATAAATACTTTCTGACATAGCTGCTGCACCTCTCCTTTCCTGTGCTAGGGCAAGTATGCCAGCAAAGAGGTGGTTAATCAGTCAGCTGAACACCTTTCATCAGATATCCACTGTCTGGAAGAAAAGAACAAAGCCAAGTAATTAATTTTTAAATTATTTGGGATGGAAGCATGATTAATAGCAGCCTGAGGGTTTGCATTAGTTCCATGCCATTAAAGTTTACAAGTTCATATGCCTATTTACCCTGGTATTTAATAAAAGGATCATTTGTCATGCCAACCTCAGCCTCAGGTGGGCTCTTCTGGCAGATGATTGACTCTCAAGCCCAGAGGTTCCCCAGGTCTTGGCACATCGTAGGTTTTCCGCAGCACTTGGGTTTCAGCTCCAGGAGAGCCTACACCCCAGGATGGCCTGCAGAAAGGGCCGGGGAAGGGTGGAGTTCAGATTCCCTAAAAGCAGAGATTTGATCCTGAATTTTTCTCCTGCTAGCACAGTAGAAGTAGCCCTAGGGCTTATAAAGTTCCCTGCCCTTCTTTCATCTAAAAGACTGATGCCCTGTGGGGTTTTTGTAAAGGCTTTACTGCGTGTTCTTGCAGTGGGGAGCTGTTACCTACCTATGTGAGAGTAACAGGGTCATATCCCTCCCTCATTCCTTACCTCCTCTGCTGGCAAGGGTGAGGTGGGATGCTGGTGCTTATGAATCCTGGTTTTGTGTGCCTAATTTTTGCCTGGTACTGAATAAGGAGATTAGGTGACTAATCCCAGTTCCAAGCATACTTTCGAGCTAAGCCGTGATTTTGTCTGAGCGTAAATCATTTGTGTTTATCCAGCCCTTAAGACTGTATTTAAAGCATATGCAGTGCTGGGTAGCCTTTGCTAATCTGCTGCAAAGCAGAAATCAGAAGGTCCTTTTCATCAGATGTGATTTTCACCCCACTGAAGATTTCACCAGCCCACCTGTGTAGCACAGGGAAATTGTTTGCATGCATGAATTGTCTCCACAGTGATACAGTGACTTTCTGAGTTTTGCCTGAGAACTGATGTGATCTTGAGCATTTTTAGTATGGAAAATAAAATATGTCTGTGATTTCTGTGGTTTGGTGATAATGTTAGAAATCCAGAACCCCAAACAATTGCACATTGTACAAAGATAAACATTTAACAAAAAATGTCCTTCCTGTTTGTCCTTGCTCTGCATTTCTTTAAACCAGTTTAACTTCTTTTAGCATGTGGAACTGATTTTTTCAGATGACTGACTGTCATCCTGAAAAACTGAGATACGTTCCTGCTTGGAAAACAGTCTTGCTCACTGACATTGAAAACTTAATATCTAATGAAAGGACTGGGCTGGTAGTTTTTTGTTAACTAGGTGTTTATCTGCAATTAATATGTCCCAACTTAAATGCTAGCTTAGAACAGAAGCATTCATTATAACTATATAACAGGTTAATATCAGATTAACAATGGGAATCCTTAGAAAAATCTATTTAAAACAAGTATGTTGTAATTTGTGTGTGTACAGCTGAAAAGAGTAACTTCTCTAATATCTTTCATGTTTCACCACTGTGACTAGATGTATGATTTCTGAACATAGTTTTGTAACTCATCATGTGAATGACCTTGTAGTTTGTTAGAAAGCAGGAAGTCCTAAAAAAGGTAGAAAGTTCATTTTATAAATGGCAGCTATACTTTTTATTGTTAAGATCCCTTAAGTATTCAATCAGTCATAGTATACTGCTTTGTGCTAGACACTCTGCATTAGTTGTTTATCTGGAACTAGAGATGTATTATGAGTGTAGGGCATATCACCTTAACTTCAAGCACATATATTCTCTAATTCTATCCTTCACCTTGATAGGAGCCCTTTAGGGCTTAATTTACTTAGGTGAATAGTATGTGTGTAAAGCATACCTAAAGGAGAAACTCCCCTAAATGATCATTCTGTAGGTGGTTCACTTCTGGTACAAAACGGTGCTGCTCCTTAGATAAATTAATTGTGCTCCTTTGAGGCTGATACTAAAGGTACTACAGGAACCAAAACCACAGAGGGGTAAAATGGCTGGTAGCAGCTTGCAGAAGGGCTCTGTGAACATGATGGATAGAGCCAGAAATAAATCCCACACAGGTTTTCCGCAGGGGAAATCTGGTCCCAGAGGAGCATCCTGGTCCTGGAGCAGGGCAGTTTTCAGCTCAGCCTGCCCCTGCATTGGCCACGCTGTTGGAGGTCTGGAGAGGGTCTGAGACCCAGTGATGTCAGGCTGTGGGCTGAGTCTGAAATTCGTGCAGATGAGTGACAGTAAGAGCCCCTTTATATGAACAGACCGTGTGTAAGGTTCTGACTCTGCTGAGGTGGCAATTCCTGTGTCTGTGTTTAATAGAGGGAACTTATTTTGTCTCTATCTGGAAATTTCTGCCTGACCTGTTGGCAGCAGGCACTGGGAATTTAAAGCTATTTTCTAGATAACCACAGGAGAGTGTTGGAAGCAATAAACAAACAAAGAATGGACAGCTTTCACAGGCAGTGGGATGGAAGGGTTTCTCCATACCCTTGCATCTCCATTGTCACTGTGCCCTGATGTGTTTTAGCAGACATTTCATAGCACAGCCACCCTGCAGCCTGGGACTGAATAGGTTTTTGCTTTAGTTCACCACTGAGACAGTAGAGCAACTTGTGGCTGCCCCAGCTGGATGACCGTGGGTAAATCTACCAGTTTTTCAAGAATGGGCTATTAGGAAAAACAAGGAAGAAAGACTGAAGAATGAGAATGAGATACAAGACAGAGCTGGCTTTGTGGTTAATTTTCTTCTTATAGCAAGAAAATAACCCTCACTGACAAAATCCCTTGACTCCATGAATTTGGCAGCCTTTTTTAAGTAAATCACAGATATTGGTTGTTAATATACTTTTCTTTTTGTTAATTTATTTTATTTCAACAGACCTTCTTGTGAAATAAAAGGCTTCTGGTCCACAACTGGCTTTAAAGTGTCTGAGAGTTTGTCACTAGTGGTACTTCAGTCCTGCTCAAGCAAGCATCTTGTTGTCTAGGTGGAGCCAGGGTAGCAGTGTTTTGGCATGCCTGGAGTGCACATCAGCTCGTGTAACAGCTGGTCAGATGGATATCTGAACAGTGCAGACAGGCAAAGGCATGGTTTCACCCTCAGGGAAATGGGCTTAGCTGCGGCACCCCATCTTTGTGTCCAAATCAAACAGAAGGTGCAAAAAAGAGCAGGGATCTTTCCATTTATCTTGTCTCTCAAATGTTGCATGCAGGCTCCTTCGTGGTAGAGAAGGGTGGGTTATGGGATGTGAGCAATGCTTGCTCTCCAGACTCCCTCAACCTGCACTTCAATTGCAGGGTCCTTGCACTGGGGCTGTGGTGCCGATGCGCAGAGCACTGAGGTGGAGCGCACACTTCCATCTCCTCTGCGCTCAGCATTACTGCCGTGCCAGTGGATACTGGCAAGGAGATGGACACGAACAGGCAGCATTGATGGAAAAAGCTTCCTTAAAGGGAAGTGATGTCTTGTTCGCCTGCAGTGCTGAATTTTTAAGCTAGAATTTTAAAGTGGAGTAAATGCCTCAGTTTGCAGAATTCACATAATAAAGTGACACTCTCTCCTACAAGAAAAATGGCTTGTGGGTTTTCCACATGAACATTGTCTCCCTGTGAAATTGAAACAACAGTGCTTGAATAGATCTCTCTGAACTATGCACAAGGTTTTACTGCTGCATGACATCTCCTTACACTGAGGAATGCTCATCCTCTTTTCCTAGGGAGACATGTGAGTTCCAGTCCCAAATAATAAAGAATGTTTGGACAGTTATAGGTCCTTTAGAAAATAAAGTCCTAAGCCCTGGCCTTGTGTGTTCTTGAGCAGATGCCCATTTGTGTGTTTATAGATACTGAATATCAGTGAACATAGCGAGAGGCTGTGCTTGGCTACAGCCGCATTGCCTAGAATTTAGCATAATGCCCTATGTTCTCTCTCAGTTTTGAATTAAATATTGAGGAAATGGCCTTCTCTGAAGAAGGCACATGTTTCTGTTATTTTTCCGTTTCTCTTCACTGTTTCTTTGAAGCACTGATGTCCATTAGAGGGGTATTCTAGTTGCCCAAGAGAACAGGCTGTATTTTTAGTCTAAGGCATCTGAACATACAGGTTTGATTCACTGTCTTACAGCTGTATCCTCCTTTCCAGTTGCTGGGCTGGTTCCATAGTGATGTGATCTCTGTGGAAGCAGGTCTGGTCATGTATCTGTGTCTGCAGGCACCCAGAGGCATGCTGTTTATGACAGCTGTCTGTGAATGTGTTCCATGGCTTTGCCTTTGTTTTACTTGGGAGTCCTTTAAATCCCAATCCCGATGCTGTTATAAATAGGTGAGTTTCTGTTGCATCGTGGCATTAGGATCTGAGGAGGTGGATGGTGAGTAAATGAGAGCTGTGATAATCCTGTTGTGGTGGTAACACGCAGAATCATACGTGGTAGCGCTATGCCTGTAGGACTTAAAAATTACTGCAAAGCTGAAACTGGACATTATATTCCTGGTGTGAAATGCACTTCCCCTATTCTCAGGTAATGCTCAGGCGTAAGGATATTCTCCCTTCACCTTTACATTCTCAGTCTGCATCTCAGTTCCACTTAGAGTTCCTGACTGAGTTTATATAAACTATAAGTTTAACAGAAAATCTGTTTGTAACAAAGATGTTTTATCTTTAAAAAAGAATGATTTTTTAAAAACTGAGTAATTTCTGTCTGTTGTATAAGAATCATGAGCACCTTATTCTGGATTTATGCATCTCAGAGCAAGGGCATAGAAACTCATCAAGGAACTGCCAAGAGCCCCTCTGGGCATCCCAGTACTTAGAACAACGGCATCAGCAGTGGCAATGTCCTGAATGGGAATGTGCAACATCAACAAATGGTATCAAAGAGAAAAGTCCCTGCTTCAAAGTTAGGAGTGTATTGCTGGGTAGTGAGTCAGCGGAACATAACCAAAGACGTTTGTCAAGAATGCATGTAAGAAAAGTTATGTCAGGGTTTCTTAGAAAAGCTCATAAATAAAGGATTGTAATTATAATTGGCTTGCTGAAGAAGGATTAAAAAGAGAGCACTGACAGTTTTAATTGTAACTGCTAGAAAAATACTTTCATTGAGATATGTTGAAGCAGCATGAGATATAGGAAGCCATCTACCTAAATAGTAAGAAGTGTTATGGAGAAATGCTCAGTCATGAAGTACGTGAACAAGCTTGCTACAGAATCACAGAATCAGTTCATTTGGAAAAGACCTCTGAGATCATAAAGTTCAACCTTTGACTGATCAGCACCATGTCAACAAGAGCATGGCACCAAGTGCCACATCCAGTCTTCCCTTGAACACCTTCAGGGATGGTGACTCCACCACCTCACTGAGAGATTGTCAAGAGACTGGTTTGAAATACATCATAGCATTTTTTTTAAATATAGCTGCTGTATTTGAACTTTGCTGTATTTTTATCGTGCTATAGTTTTAGAGTATAACACAGTACTGCTAAAGTTCATGAGGTTCCTTAACGGTATCCATAGTCCTGATGCTAGATGAGTATCATATGTCATGTCAAATATGTAAATTGGATAAGATTTTTGCAATAAGTCTGGATACAATCCTCTGCAGTTCCCCAGGGTCCTCACTGATTTTGGCTTTAACTGTAGCTTGACAACTTGAAAATCACTGTGAATATACTGGAAAGTAGATGCAGAGACCAAGTTTGGGAAATGTTAGTTGTTTGCCTTTGTAATAGAGAAAAAGTACTGATGATGCTCCCCACTGGCACTGAAGTGGTATTAATTGCTGTAATTGCTGTGATTCAGAGCTGGGCAGTTCCAGATGGGAGAGAACAAGCTTACTTAACAGCTAGTAGGCAGAATATGGAAAATTATGGGTCCTGCATAGCTGTAGCTTGGCTGTCTTCCATGTCAGTAGTATTTTGCATTGCTGTGTATGCTGTTAACACCTTGGTATATATGAATACTGTGGTCACACTATAGCTGCTTGGGGAACTATAACTTTGAACTGTGTAAAATTTATTCATGTGATTTCCATTGAGAGGGGTTGTTTCTTTTTTTTTTTTTTTTCTTTTTTTCTGATGGAAGATGATTATTTAGAGTAGAAAGGGAGGAAAATAAAAGGGGTATAGTTTTGCTTATCTTATTTAGCTATGGAGTTAGCTTACCTGCTTTTTAGGTAGTTGGATGGGATGTAAAAGTAATACAGGAGATATCTCAGAAGGAGGTTTCCACGTATTTGTATTGCAGCCTCCAAAGTTGTTCAGCAAACCTGGCAGCTTCTCTGCTGCCAGTGGCATTGCTATCACACTGAGAGGTGGCCCTGCTTTGCAGAAGGGGCCAAGGACAGCAATTTTGTAGTTGACATGCAAGTTGTGATCACAGCATTTGAAGCTCAGCTTGTACCTGTAATTAAAAAACAGCATAAATGAAAATTGAAAATACTATAATCAAAGTTTTCTGGTTTTTATTAGAGCTTAACTAAAAGAACTTTTAATAGCATACAAGATTAGTTGACCTGAAGTAGATTTTGTACTCTCTTTAGTTTTTGTCCTGAGAGTGTCTAAGGTTGAACCACACACATAATTACTTACCATGGACACCTTCAAGCAGCCTGTGAAGACATCATATTTACTCTGACTCCTATTTAAAATATTCATGTAATATATACTTGTTCTATCCCTTTTTAACCCTTTTCTACAGCAAGGAGCAATTCCTTCAAAATTTTCTGTGGCTGTTATTTCACACTTTAACGTTCCTCTGTCCTTCGCATCGCTCAACCCATGTTCTGTGTGGAATTATGGCAACTTCTAAATGATTGAGCAAGACGATAATGCAGGAAACTTTATGCTCTTCATGGTATCCAATATCCCCTTTCAAGAACTGGTGCTTTTACATGTTTCTGGAATAATGTGAGAAGTCACAGGTGTGCCCAGCATATGGTTTGGCTGGGGAATGTAGGTGCGATCTCATCTGTAAATAGTAAGTATCACTCTTTTAGAAGAAGATTTTAAATGGCATAAATTACCCACAGTTTTACCTTCCTTGGCAACATAAGATAAGATGCTGGCGTTTGTGCTTCAGCAACTGAGCAGTGTCATAGATGACCCTCTGACAATTTTATAATGTGATTTTTCATATGTGATGTCAGGGGCTTTGTCAAGAGGCTGTGGCAGTAATCTCTCAGACTGCCAGCTCGGTTTTGACAGGGCTTATCTGGCAGATCTGCAGTGTCTACAGAAGTGTTTTCAGGCCTGTGGCAGAGTAGATTTCAGTTAGAGCAAATTAGCTGACAGAAAGGATTTTGAAGGTTGCTGTGTTAGACTGAGAGGTCTTTGCCATGAAGAAAGGAAGTGACAAATAGCTTTCCTTGAAACGAGTGCCACCCACAAGCTGTAAATCAGCCAGCAGGGAGGTAAAGCTATAGAGAGACGAGAGAAAGAATGTCACATAAAGAAAGCCCATGTTTGATCATCCACAGGCCACTTGGACTCTAACATTGGCACACAAAGCAGTTGTCGAGCTTTGTGTTTTCTTGGTTTGGTTGGGGTTTTTTTAACTCTGAAAAGTTAAACCCCCTGCTGGCAAAGTCTGTCCTGGTATGCACTCTGTCCATCAGCTCTTGTTATTCCACCAAAAGCCTGACTTTCACCTCTTCTTTCACACTTTATACTTAGCTCCAAATAACTGCAGCTGTCCTTTAGTCTTTGTCTGTCAGAATGAGCTGAGCTGTTCTGTGCCTCCTGTAGCACTGTGGGTTCTTCCTCTGAACTGCTACTGCATTTTCTTAATGCAGCATAGGTTGGAGTTACTAAAAGTCTAGTTTTAAATGTGAGAGCAATGTAAACTTATATAATATTCAGTAAATAATTCCAAAATTCTCCTTACTGTTGGCAAGTGCTCTAAGAGTGAAGGAATGTCTTGGATGTATTTACGTTATCAGGGTTTGATTAGTTTGGCTTAGCCAATCAACTGTGTAATACTTTTTATCTATGGAGCAGTTATTTACTTAACTGGCTGCATGTTTTTGTCTTTGAACATTTTTACTGTCCAGGTAAAACTGAGAGTTAGACTGGCATTTTAAATTGTTTATATACACTGAAGTGGAAGATACGCTAAATCTATTTGGTTTCTATCCAGGGCAATATTTGTAGAGGTGAGTTGTTCACTGAGAATGGCAATAAGAGACCCCATAATGTGGTACAATCCTTGCTTACACCTTTACTAGGATGTCAGGAGCTTTTTTATTGTAGTGAAACTCTGAGTGAATGGGAACATCTTTCTTGCAACTGAAAAGGTAATTCATTCAGAATTACTGTGCATGAGGTGAGTGCATTGCATTGCTGAGGTGTGAGTTGCTGCCTGCAAAAAAGGAATAATTGTGCTGTACAAGTCATGTGTGTCTCTTTCTGCTGATGGGCCTCCTTCTGAATTCAGCTCCTTCCATAATTACTGCTTCATCATTGAAACACACCAAGCTCCCTGTGAGCAAATTTGTAATGTTTCTGCAGCACTCAGCTTTTAAGTGGTGTTGTTACTCAATGATACAGAACAAAAACTGTAGTTTGCATGTGGAGACTCAATGTGAGGCGGAGCTGGTAGGTAGTAGCAGTTTTCTTTTGTATTAGGGTTATAAGGCGACATTTCATTCATTTCATGTCACTTGCTGAAAAAAAACTATAAAGGACAGACGGGAAAAAGTTCTGGCAGTTTCAGAGAATACATTGCTGGAGAGGGTAAGTAGTTTTCTCCATTGCTCATTTGCTAGTGGAGAGATGCTTGGCTGAACAAGGGCCAGAAATGGAAGTGGTAATCGTTAAACAAGCAAAAACACCCGTTGTACTCTCCAGAAAAAATCATGACGGAACATACTTCCCAGTCCTGAGACGTGCTAAGTCCCCTGCACAAGGGGAGTGGGACTGCTGCGGGATGAGGGTGCTCAGCCCCTTACAGATTCTCACGTGGTTAAGTGCAGACTTTGTGCGTCTGGGCATGGGAACTGTGATCTGTGAATTTCTCCCCTATCTGCAGAGCTATTCAGACACAACATTAAAGTGTGATTCGAGTGTTCAGAAGAGCAGATAGTGGTTAACTGTTTTTAAAAATGAGTCAAAAGTTGCCATTTTCCCCATGAGGTTTTTTTGAGACACATTCCTTTGGATTCCAGCAGTTGAGAAAATAACTCTCCGAATTAGTCACTGTGGTTAATTTGTAAATTCCCTCTAATGAATCAATTCCATAGGGAAAAAAAAAATTGTTACGTGTCAGTTGCCATTGCTTTTTTTTCTTCTTTCTTTCTTTTCTAGGTGAACATGTTTGTGGAAGGATTCCATGATGCTATTCTTCTTTATGCTCTAGCTTTACAGGAAGTCCTGAAGTTTGGTTTCACTAAGAAAGA
Source organism: Myiotriccus ornatus (assembly GCA_036023395.1). Taxonomy (NCBI): domain Eukaryota; kingdom Metazoa; phylum Chordata; class Aves; order Passeriformes; family Tyrannidae; genus Myiotriccus; species Myiotriccus ornatus. The sequence goes on from JAYRBT010000093.1 coordinate 60,834,340, forward strand.
TGGGGAAAAAATTGTTCAGCAAACACGGAACAGAACATATGAAGGTAAGAGTTACTGTGGAATTCCAGATTTTGAAGTCGAAAAGATTCAGGTCTTTGTTATGTGCAGAGTAAGGACCCATGCCCGTTCCAGTCATAAGTGAGAGGGAAGTAACCATATGAAACCATGTACATCTTTAAGGCTGGCTCACATAACTCACCAGTCTGACTTTTTTTGCACTAACTGTCAAGGTCTTACTCAGTTCAAAGTAGTCTAATAATTTAATGACCCTCGCTGATGTGGTAAAGAAATACCAATAATTTTCTCAGGCTCCTTCTTTGTTTTTGAAAAGATTACATCCGCTCGCTTTACTCATGTTCATTTATTAGCTCTGAGATTGCCTCATTTTTTCCCTGTCACTTTTTTATCTTAAAAGCCTGGGAATGGATAGAAGCAAGCAGGTGCCAGGGTTAGGGTTGTTTTGTGTTTCTCGATGGGACTCCTTTGGGCCCTAGAAGGGTTTCCCTCAGCCGCCTTTCAGGAGCTGTGCATGTTATCTCAGAGGCAGCAGCTGAACACCACTGTGCCTTTCTGTGCCTAATCCTGGACATTACGATTCCACAGTGCAAATGGCACTTGTATGTCACCTTGCTGATGCAAAGCAATGCAAATGCTTTTTCCAGGTAAGAATTGCAGTAAAGAAACTGAGGATTATTGGTTTCATCTGTCATCTCTTAAAATATTTCCCTCCATCTCTTTATAATGTTCCCATCCATCTCATGTAATACTTCAGTCATTTGGTATAGGATTGGCAAGATTTGCTATGGAAATGCCTAAGAGAAGGAAACATTTCCCCTAGATAAGAAATGAATGATTCATTTGAATGTGTAAGAAAAACCCCAGCAGCCAGGTTCTTTGCTCTAAGAACACACTGGATGTAGTGTAGGAAGGCAAGAAGGGCAGCAGGTCCAAACCAATTTTTTGTTCTCAAACTGTGGTCTGAACACAAGGCAAAAGGATACCCAGGGCAGTTTAAGGGAACTCAGGGATTGCTTTGAATGATGCTGGTTTCAGTCATCCTGTAAGAAGCCCTCCACCAGCTGGAGATTGTGCTTGATGTCCCACTACCTCTCTTCCATCCATGGCTTCCCAAAACACTCTGTTTTAACAGAGGGAATCTAATGTCTAGGGATTTGTCTCACTCTTTGGTTGTCCTGTATATGAACGGATGCCCCAGTACAGTGTTTCCTCTACTCCTGTTTCTGTGCTCCAGGAAGCCACCGGCTGGTGTGCCCATGCGAGTCTTTTGTAGTAAATGTGCTCCATGGGAGTTTTACATGGTTGATTCTCACACCTTGCATGTAAAACCAGACAGAAGGAAAAAATGTTGTCTTTCCTCACTTGTGAAAACCAAGTTGTTGTTGGTTGCTTATCTGTATACACTTACTCTGAAAATGTAGCTGCCAAGGTGTGCTGTGAGGGTGCAGATGAAAAGGTCAAAACACCTAGTAAGTCATATGCCATTTCCTCCCCATGGCAGTATTTTGTGGGACATAAATCCTGATTTTGGAAGAGGCCTTTAATTTGGTGTCTTTCAATCCAGTCCTTTCAGGAAGATCATGTCCCTCTTTTCTTCCTGTAAACCCTTCTCTGTGGTGGCTGCAACATCACAGAGTGCGGTCCATGCACACACTCAGGCCCTGCTGCAGGACTGAGGCTTTATCATTCATTTCAAGTATTTCTGGCCTCAGTGATGAGAAATTCAGTTTCATTAATTACATTAATTCAACTGCTGACATTTAGATATTTCAATTCCTTGGCACCTCATGTTACAGCCTGGTCTGACCCATCAGGCCTCCTAAGGGGATCTGGATGCTGCTTCCTGCAGCATTCCGTCTGCCAGTCACAACGGAGCAGACATCATGTGCTTAGGAAGGGTTATGTCTGAGGTGATCAAAGGGTCTCTTACTGCTTGGGTTGTTAGAGGCACCCTGGTGTGACTGGAGGGCACGTTTTGTGGAGACTTATTTCCATTCACTGGAATTTCCTCTGAAAAAGTAGCAAAATGTTCTATATGTATCTGTATGTATCTCACATAACAGAGCGAAAAGAGAGTCTAGGTAAAATCCTTCCACCTTCATCCAAATGCAGTTCTTAATCAAGGTTATTTCAAAATTTCCTACCTGTGTTTTTTAAGGAAGAACATTGCAGGAAATGTCAGCCTTCCAGACTCCCTGTTTTGATTCAGATGGAAAATACAGAAATTAGTCTTTCCTACTTAAAAAAAAAAAAAATCCCGTAGGAATTCTGAGTTGCAATAATTTTAGTACCTACTTCCAAAAATTTTTAGTTTTTTTAGGCCAGGAAGGTGTGTGTTCCAATTAACACGTCCTGTCAGATTCAGAATCCAAACTGCTGTGAAGGCAAGGACATCACAGTTCCTCGTAGTGGGCTCTTCTTCCATTGCTCTCACAGCCAGGTTGGTGTTACACCCATTCTGTTTTCCTCCAGTAATCGAATTGACAATTGTTTGATTGCTGTGTTGTTATAATGAAACAGATGCTTGACAACAATCTTTGATTACCACTGTGTATTTCAAAAATCACAGCAAGTCAAAACATTCCTGACTTACCTAAATCAGAACAGAGACAGGATGAATGAAGGTGCGTTAATCTGTTGCATGTTCACTATCATTAGGCATGTTGAGGGGCATTTGTAGTCTGACTTTTCTCTTCTGCTTTACCATCACGGAGAGCCTGAATCTCCATGGCTTTGTGTCTGCTGTGGTCATGTGGTTGGTGTAACATGGACATGCAGTGGTGCTTATTTGCCTTGCATATGTGTAAATGGCTGTGTTTGTTGTCAGGTAGTAGAGGATCACATTTGAGACTATCTGAGGTGATAAAGCATATCCACAACTTTATGATGTCTTCATCGTAGTTAATTGGTGCTGTTTGTTGCCTTTTAAGAACCAATTTGACTTATGCAGCAAGAATTTGGAGCCATACTCTTTTTACACAAGGACAGGGATTTAAGAAGAGATTCAGACTGAATCCAAGGATGTGTTACAGCTGAAATAAGTTGCCCTAGTGAGGTTGTGCAGTTTCCATCCTTGGAGGTTTTGGAGACCAGATAAAACCCTGGTCATCCTTCTGTTTTGACCTCGTGGCTGAGCCTGGTCTGAGCAGGAGATTGGACTGATGTCTACTGAAGCCCCTTCAAACTTGAGATATCCTATTAGTCTATGATTCCCAGCTTCCCTAAAGTTTCCCAGAAGTCGTAAAGGAAGGAAGTGAACTAGAGGTCTAAGAATATGTAACAAACAGCATCATATTATGTAGTTAATCTTATGTAAATGAACGCTGGGCTTAATGCATACGTAGTGCACATGGTACCTATTGTTCTTACCCACTCCAGTATCTCATTAGATGGAAACAACATTCAGCACATGCTGGCTGGGTGGGTGCAGTCTGTGGGATGTAGTTCTGTGTCCTGTGCAGCACATGAGCTGGACTTCCTTTATTGAGGCTCCGTTAGATATTTCAGGGTTAGGCTCTCTGTAAATAATTCACATAAAATATATATTTGTGTTTTATTCTTACATGCTGACTTTTGGATTAGATTTTTCTCACGTAGTCTCCAAAAAGTCTCACCCATTTGATATTTAAAAGGAGAAATGTTAGGAATTCAGGAATGCAGACACCGAGATGAAATTACAATATCTTTTGGAATGCCAACAAAAATGCTGGGAGACTGATGAGATTTCCTGTCATATCAGTCTGTAAAAACCTGTCCACTGTTTTCTTGTGTTCCTTGAAAAGGCTCAGTATTTTAACTAATTAATTTTCTGATTCCTCACATGCCATTCTTTAGGCATTGCAGGGCAGGTGTCCATTGATGCCAATGGAGACAGATACGGGGATTTCTCTGTGATTGGAATGACAGACCCAGAGGCAGGCACACAGGAGGTAAGGAAACAAACACCATTGCACTTGGCCACTTATGAATTAGCCAGTGTAATGTAACATGACATCATCTCTTTACTTGGTGGCTTAACCTTATCCACTTGAAGACCAAATGCTTTCTGCAAAATACCTATCTTGAAGTGGTTATCCAAAGCTTTTTTAAACTTCTTTCACAATACAGCTTTCTTCACGTGATGCTAGCCTTTAACTAAAGGGTGAATTCTCACAAGCTAGCTAAGCAATGATAATTTTGAATATGAGAAATTACTGTTTAAAGCAAGGCCTTTTATTCATTGGTAGGAGAAAAGATTAATCTTACAGCAGCAGTGATGCCCATGTTACCCGATGTATTAACACAGCAAGTATATGTATTTCAGTCTTACACTGAGGTCAACCACAAACAGGAGTGCAGACCTTGCCTGGTCTCATTTAGCAGGCTTGAGTGCCTTGTTTTCAGTGTTTGAGACATTTTAATCAGATGGCTCCATGTACACCACATAGGTTATTCCGCTGGATGCAGAAGGAGTGGAAGAGATGAAAAATAGCATGTCTGGGCTGAGTTTATTAATACATTCATTGCCCTAACTCCAGCTGCAGCTTTTGTTAGTTGCAAAGTCAGTGTCAGCCTAAGCTTTGCTGGTCTGCCCTGGTTCATCAAGCTCAACTGTAAAGCAGCAGTGCATCTGAGCTGGACATTTCCGTGGGTGGATTTGAATCCAGTGAAGTGAAATTGCTCCTGTCAGTGGTGCAGCAGAGACAACTCAAGGAGCCTTTTTAAAAGCACGAGGATGTCTTTTGTGCTTTAGTGGATAAAAGTGGTTGAAAAACTGCAGCACTACACTGCAGACACTCAGCAGGAGTACAAGTTGGTTGTGATAGCTTTGGTTTGAACAACCTGTATTTCTTCTGTTTGTTCAGTTATTTAGCTTTTTATCTCATCTATCAATTTATTCTCCCTCTCCTACCCTCTCTTCCACTGCTCTTTTACTTGCAATGTAAACTCTCTTTTACATTTTTAGTGGTATATCTCTTCTTTTAACTTATTGTTCAATTTCCCTCTGGTTTCTTGTGTGTAAAATATACATGCAATTAACATTTTACATGTGATTACTTTCACTTATCTGCTACATCATTTCTACTCTTACTCTAAAAATATTGTTTCTTCAATAACTTACTTTATTAGTTTGAACAGTTTTTGTCTGTGTCTGTACAAGAACGTTTCTCAGTTTAACTGCGTCAGATGAATGGTTGTTCTGGTAGAGCTGTTTTCCCAGGTCTATTCACACACTTTAAAGCTAGAAGAAAACTCCAGATTACCTAGTTTGACCTCTGCTATTTTACAGACAGTCAGGTTTCTTACCTTGTATGGAGCCCTGTAGTTTAGATGTGACTAAAGCTCACGCTGTAACAGGCATTCATTTTTCCTTTGGAGACACTGAGAGAACAGGGACTACCTTGCTTGTTCCCTCAGCATTTGTTCCATTGTTTAACCACTCCTGCTCTTCAAAAATCTGTGTCGTACTTCTGATCTGAATCTGCTTGGTTGCTGCTTATAACTTTTTGTTCTTAAGCCATTCTGCATGCTTTCATATTTAGTAAGTCCTGCAGGTAGAGGACTCTCCCACTCCTGTTTGATAAATTAAACCATCATTTAATAAATAATTTGCTGCCTGCAAATTGTCTCTGAGGTTTTTTCCCTCTGCTTCTTCCAGTTTACTGAATTTGCCTTTATTTGTGAACAAATGTTAAAAAACCTCTTTCTTCAAAGAATTTATATTCCAGTGGCAACAGGGAGAGAAATTAGCTACTTCATCTAGTTTAAGATCTACCTTCATATATCTAACCAGAGCAAATGTTCCCTAAACTCATTAGTTTCAAAATGAAAGTTAAATGAAAGATTTGAACAGTCCTTGAGTGCCTTGAGTTCTAAACCCAGTGTATTAGTACCTGGGTTTTATCCATGGTGGGACAAATACACCCTTTGATGTGCTTCTGCCAGTGTTCTTGACTACTTCAGTGTCACGATTTTTGGCCTTGCTTACTGTACATAGACGTTTTTAGTCTGTTTTCAGAGTAGTGAACTACTACTGTTAGCCCAGTTTAGTTCCACACCTTTGCAGCAGATTCAGCATCTTATCTTAAAAAAAGTCTGGGCTTAACTGTTGAAGACAGGACTGAAATTCTAAAGTGTCTGTCATAGTTCTTCAGAGGATTTGAAGATTTTAACTGACCATGATCAAATACCTCCAAATTCTGACAAAATAGAAAACTCCACCCTAGAGTGTGTACTTGGAAGTCTCAGCACTGAATCTGTTTGAAATCATAAAACCTTAGGACCACAGGATGGCTTGGGTTAGAAAGGACCTTAAAGATTATCCAGTTCCAACCCTCCTGCCCTAAGCAGGGACACCTTCCACTAGACCAAACTGCTGAGAGCCCCATCCAACCTGGCCTTGACTACTTCAAGGGATGGGGCATCCAGTGTCTCACCACCCTCACAGCAAAGAATTTCTTTCTAACGCCTAATATACATCTCTCCTCTTTTAGGTTAAATCTGTTCCTCCTTGTCCTGCCACTACCTGCCTGTGATAAAGTCGACCTCTCCCTGTTTCATAACCCTCTATAAGTACTGGCAGGTTGCAGCGAGGTTTCCCTGGAGCCTTCTCTTTTCTGTGCTGTGCAACCCCAGTTCTCTCAGCCTTTCCTCATAGGAGAGGTGTTCCAACTCTCTGATCAGCTTTGTGGCCTCCTCTGGACTTATTCCAACAGGGCCACGTCCTTCTTATGTTGGGGACCCTAGAGCTGGATTCTTTGCTCCAGTTGGGGTTTCACAAGGGCAGAGTGGAGGGGCAGAATCACCTCCCTTGGTCTGCTGCCAGCACTGCTTTGGATGCAGCCCAGAACATGTTTGGCTTTCTGGGCTGCGAGTGCACATCGCTGGTTCAGCTTGTCAGCCATGAGAACCCAAAAGTCCTTCTTGGCAGGGCTGCTCTCAGTGAGTTCTTCTCTCAGTCTGGACTCATGTCTAGTTACTGATACTTTCACTTAGTTGCATGAGGGTCCTGGGCACTCAGCCCACTGTGAAGCAAGTGAAGAAAGCCCAGGGAGGAAGGAGGAATATTCAGAAGGTTAAAAATCTTAAAAAACCCCCTCAGGATTTATGTAGAAGAGAAGCCTGAGGGCAGACCAGATAAGAGCCTGTGAATATGTAAAGCAGTGTTTCAGAAAGGAAGAGTCTCTGTGTCCACTGACAAGTGGGTAAGTAGTGATGGATAATTGCAGCAAAGGAATTTTAGGTTACATGCTACGGAAAACAACTGACAGTAAGACTAGCTAAGTTCCAGAATAATTCCCTGAAGAAATTGTCAAGTTTTCGTCTTTGAAGGCTTCTAAGAAGAGATTAGATAAATAACTGTCAGGAATGCTTTTACTCAGCTGATTCTGCCCTGGGGCATGCACTACATAACCTTCCACAGACCTCTTCAGCCCTCTTCTTCTGAGATTCAGCATTGGGCCACAGGAGTCCAGCTGAGTGATGCTGCTCTCCTCTTTGTTTTACTTTTCCAAGTTGATAGGAAAATCTTTTCATTCCTTTCTTGTTTTGCACAGGTGATCGGGGACTACTACGGAAAGCAGGGGCGTTTTGAGATTCGATCAAATGTGAAATACCCTTGGAATCATGGCAGGCTGCGGCTAGATGAAAGCCGAGTTTCAGAGCACACAAACAATACACCATGTAAATCATGTAAGTTTAGTGACTTAATGCTTCTGCCCCAGCTCAAGAGAGAGGAATCCATGTGTTGATGCAACATAACAGGCCATAATAAATTGCCTTAGCACAGTTGTCCAGCTGAGATACGGTGACTGTCTCTGCTAACTGCTTGGGAAGTAAAGGTCTGGCAGCCATGGGTACTGCATGGCCTGAATCACTTCCCTGAATTTAAACTTGACAGCAATCATGATGCACAGCACAGAGCCCTGGAGGCTTTAGGAGCTTCCTGGGGCCTTTCAGCCAAAAAGAAGGATCTAGCTGAAACCCCAAACAGAATAATCACATTGGTAGTTAGCAGCTGTCCTGCCTGAGCTGATGGGAGCAGCGTTCTCCCAGCGCAGAATGATTTCCAGTGCTATGAGAAGGGACTGTGAGGGACCTAGTAGGCTGAGGAGAAGTGAAGTTGTTTGAGTGGGTATCATCTGCGAATTCTGAAGGCTGGGACTACCCTCCGCAGAGCAGGTGTTCATGTTTTCCAGCAAATTTGCTTTCCAGACCATATTGTAGGGAGCAGGACATTGCAAAGGAGATCAGGGTAGGAGGATACTGGTGCCTCAGTGGCAAACGGTTGTTTTAGCTTTTCACAGAAAAGAAATTGCTAGTCCTGGAGTGAAAAGGTAACTCCAGCCTGATAATTCTTCAATCCTTGGAAAACCTGTGTGTACACACATGATGTAGAGACTGTTTCCCTCTATGGTCAGTGTGGTGTAGCTATGCACCCTCTGCTGACGTACAGACAAAATCCCTTCAAAGGGACAAGGGTAAATGAAGAGAAGGGAGCAGTTTAATTTCCTTAATATTTCTCTGTTCCTTGACACAAACCCAGGTGGATATGGGAGCAGACTACATGCATGTGAAAATGCCATTGTTCTTCAGCTGCCCTGCATTTCCCAGTGACAGTCCCTGCTTGGGCTCCCCTTCAGCCACTATGTCCCTGCTCTGCCTCTGTTGAGATTTGGAGCAAGGTGAAGCTCATGTGGCTTTAACTTGAAACTACGTATCTTCAGGAAAAAAACCCCCACACAACCCCCAAAACAAACAAACAACCCAAAACCCCAAAACAAACAAACAAACACCACAAAGAACCACCCAAAAATTGAGGAACTGTTGAATAATCGTAGTTATTTCAATAAACCCTGGTGATAGAGGTGTATGATCCTAAACCAAGTGAAATGAGTTTGTTTCTGTTACAGTGACTCAGGGTATACTCAGTGCTGATTCCCATTATGTGCGTCACTGTAATCTCAGTCTGTGTTATGATTCAGACTAAGTTTTCCAGAGAAGTTTCCTAACAACATTTCCTTGTATCTCCAGAACTGTGTCTTCATCTGACACTGGTTTTGGAGGCTTGTTTAATCCCAAGGAAAGCATGTACAAAAAATAAACATGCAGACACTGGAACAGGTTCCCATGGAGTCCTGAACTCTGAAAGATTTTAGTTATTATCTGATGTTGGTCACTAATTTCCTACTTGTGTTTTTTTTCCAGTACATGAATGCAAACAGTTCTCAATATGAACCCTGATTATTTATTTTTCCCCTTCTCAAGCAGGTGGTCTAGGAGAATCAGCAGTTACAGGAATAGTTGTGGGCGCCTTGCTTGGAGCAGGATTGCTAATGGCTTTTTACTTTTTCAGGTTAGTCCAATTGAAATTTTGTAAACTTTTAATTTGTCATCTAAATGTCTCAGCTCCTGGCAGAACATCGCTGATGTGAGTCAGAGAGGCACCATAATAATCTGTGGTAACATTTTCACCAAAGACAGTGAGCACATTTTGATTGTCCCTTTGTGTTTATCCAAATTATTGTACTGACTTGGGTCTTCATCATGTAGCTACTTAAGTCTCTAAATAATGTGACTCATGGAAGTAATTGCAGTGGGTTCCAGACATTGACAGTTGCTTTAGTAAAATGCCCTGGCCTTGAAAGCCTTCTTTGTTTGGTACTCTTTGCCAGCACAGTTGTGCAGCCTGTGATTGTGCAAGAGATTTACATCACTTGCCTGGTACCGAGCTTATTTTTTGAGTGTTGAGTGGAGTTGTACTGGAAAACAGAGATTTCTCTTTTGGTGTGAGAGATTATTTGGATACCAAAGCTGTTCATTTAATGTAATAAGCTGAGGTCAACGCAGGGGGATCAGTGTTTTATTCTTGTTTAAGTAAAATAATTCTTAACACTGCTAGTCAGCAAATGTGAAGTCTTGATAGCTGATCCTGACAGAATAAATTAGTTATATGTGTTCAACACCTTATATATACACTAATTTATCCTCATGATATGGAGGAGAAAAGACATACAGAAAAATTAACCTCTTCTTATAAGAATGGAATCTATACACTAAAAATATATGTTATAAAAAAAGTTAATAAATAAAACAAGCAAAATCTGCTTCAATTCGGTGGGACACTTCAGAGGTCCCAGAACCAGGGTTATTCATCAGGTGCTTACAACTGAAATTCTGCAGGGTGATTTTAATCTTGCATATGTTCAGTGCTTATATAATATGTTGTTTGGGTTTGAGACAACATTAAGGTAGCTTGGACAGATTAAAGACTATCTTTAAAAGAAAAAGAAAATATGAGTCTGTCTCTGTATTTTGTGTAATCAGAGATTCTTGCATCTTACATAGATTCACAATCAGATTACAGTTGTTAGGTGTGGTTTTTAGCATTGCTAATAATGGGGGAGAATTGGTATGCAATGACAAAAAATGAGGCAGTAGATATTCTCAGCTGGTATAAAGCTATGGCAAGTATCACTGTAAGAGCAGGACTTGAACTCAATTGGCACAATGGTTTGGATTGGAAATCCATGTGAGCAAAGGAGGGTGTCTGTAAAAGTAGATGGACACACCTGAGCTCAACATCCGGTCTTTTTATGTGTAGTCAGAGGGGAGAAATGAGCGCTCTTTTTCTCTGCAGTTCATGTCATCCTCATGTAAAAGCTAAACCAGGTCAGAATAATGTCTCTTAGAAGTGCCTGCTTCCCTCTAGTAACTGAAGGAAGCTGTGGGTAATTGTCAGATGGATCTACACATTGGAGACGCCTAAAGACACCTGTGAATTTCATCCTGGCCATCGGATTGCAATTGCTCAGAGCAGGATTAAGGACAACCTTCTTATTTCACCTTTAGAATAAATATCTGAAACATAATGTATCAGGATGCATGGGTTGGATTTTCAGAAAATATAAGTTTAGCAATTGTGTGCCTGAAAGTAATTTGTACCTTTTAAACCATATACATATCTTTTGATTGTGTCTCATTTGGATCTGTAATTGTCACAAATGAGTATGCAAACACGTTTTTGAGTGTGCATGCAAACTGTTAAAATACCTGGGTAGGAGTTCTGAAATGTAGCTTTGATAGGGCTTAAAGTTAAACTCCTGTGTATCCTGTCTTTTCACAAGAACTACTGCTATGCATGCTCTGACCCATGGAAGAATCTGACGTAAAAATACATAAAGGAAGTAAACAACACAGTTTTTTCAAGTTATTTTGGAGCTTATGATACAGACACAAATATCTAGGGGATATTTTCAGAACTTTCAGGTTGCCGCTTTCTATTCAGCTACCTAGATTGAAACCTCGGTGTTTTGAAAATCATTCTTCCACTGCTTCATATGCTCTGACTCTGGTTACACATGCAAGTGGAGCAGAACTTTCCTTAGCATACAAGCTTTTTGCCATGCGTCTCCACAGGCAGTAGAAGCTCATGGGACTGGACTAACGCCCTTCGGAAAAATTTGTCCTGAAACTGAGGAGAAGCATAAACGTCTAAAACATAATTGCGAACCATCTTATGATTTTCGGAGCAGATTTGGGTACCAAATGGGAAACTGAAAAGCAGTCAGAGGGCTTGTTTGACGTATAAAGTAACATAGCAGAATTCTTCAAAAGGCCCTAGAGGAAGACACACAGGAAGAGCTGTGTCTGTTGCATGAGCATTTGTGTTTATTTCTTATCTGTCCTCTACATCCCTCTCCTTAATTCATCATACTACCTCATCTGACATTACAAACATAGTAGCTTTCTCAGGGGGAAATGGGAAGATGAGTTAGTTAATACTAGTTTCGGTGAGAAACGCAACTGACTAGTCAGTTCTTTTGTTTGAACTCTCGAGAAAGTGCCCCCCACCCCACATACTGAAAAGAAATTTGTCTTTGATCAATATAAAGCTGTGATGTGACACAGTTCACATGACACTTCACAAAAACTCCTAATCACTTAGATCAGAAATTTTCAAAGAAGCAAATGTCTGTGTCTTGGTGCTTTGAGACTGCCCTGTAGAAATTAATAGGCATTCTTGAGCCTGGGTAAAATGTTTTGAGGAAAACGACTTTAATCTTTGACCAGGGTTTCACATTCTGCCACATTTCATTTTTCAACTGGCACTCAGCTGTCCCCTACAGGCATTCTTTGTAAGGGAAGTCTGTTAGCCTATAGCTGGAAAAGGATTTCTCACTTTATTCTTCTCCTTTCATGCAGAAAGAAATACAGAATAACTATTGAGAGACGAACTCGACGGGAGGACTGTAACATGGGGAAACATCGGCAGTTACGTGAAGACTCCATTAGATCTCATTTTTCTGCTGCATAAAAAAGAAGAAAAAGAATCCCATTCTTCCTAGGAAAAAAAAAAAAAGAATTAGGGAAAAGGACACAACCAAAGACATCAGTGTAAAAAGAAGAGGCTCTTGAAGAACATAGTCTTTTAAGCAGTGATTTTGTCTTAATTTCTTTCAGAAGCTCAGGAATGATTTACTAGTCACATTATGCCACAGGGCCTTTCATCTCATGAAAAAAGAAAATTATGCGGTTTGATGTTGTAGGGTGTACTTGATATGTAAGGACAGTATTTCTTAAGGCATGTATTGAGGGCAGCAGATCTGGGTTTAGTTGATGGGGAATGCCTCATTGTGTTCCTTTTTTTTTTTTTTTTTTTTTTTTAGCTTCTACCACCTCGTTCCATAATTGCATCTCACCCGTGGGTATCAAATATGGTTTCACAGGTGCAGGTGCTGGTTGCTGTCAAAAGGAAAAAAAGAGATTTATTTGGGGTATGATCCTGCATCACTGAATCACTGCCATTGGTTATAGGGGATATGGATTTGGTGTACGGAGTTTAGTTCTGCAAGGGAACTGGCACTTGGGTGTAATTAACTATACTGAGAAAGTCAGGCAGGTGGAAACACTCACAAGCAATTCTTTCCTTGTTTGTGTGGCATCACAATCAGTAGCACTGTTTCTCCCTCTTAAATGCTGAGAGTTATGAAAATCTCCAGTGAAGGGTGAGGAGTTTCACTGGTGTGAAACAGGGAGAGAAGACAATCAGGGCTTGGAGAGGACTGTTTAATTCCTCAGTCTTACATGTGTTTTACCACACTCTGTTCTCTCCACTGCCATGACTTTTCAGAGTGGCAAATACAGGCCATGTCGAGCCTGCTCCTGTTCCCAGTGAAGTCAGTGGCAAAATCCCATTAACTTCAGTGAGCACAGGACTGCGTCCAAAACTGTAAATATGAAAGTGTTTGTATAGCTGACACAATTCAAAAGGGGATCTTTTTTTGTGTAAAAATGACATTCCATGCTACCATTTTATTTTTAGGATATTTTTAATCTTGTATTTTTCTATTAAAGTATCTATTTTTGCTTTGGTAGGATTAAAAATAAAGGAAGAGGATGTTTTGAAGACATATTTTTTATGATAGGAGTAGTATGCAGGGAAAGTCAACAGCTGTAAATACATTTTAGAACTAGCATTTAGGGGATGAGAAGTGACTTTGTTGATAGTAACAGACTTTCTTCTCCAGGCATGTGCAACGTTCAAGTAGTTATTTAAACAATACAAAAACAGTTACTGAGTGTCTGTGTGATGATGGCCCTGATGCTGAAAATTATGAATTGTTTCACCTGTTGAAGAGTCTTACAGAAGTTGGTGGGATTTAGCTGTCCATGTGTGTACAATCGAACATTCAAGGAACTACCTTCAGTAATCGGGTGGTAAAACACTATTCTAGTCCTGACTTCAGTCCTGCTGCTATCAGTATCCATCTGGGATATCTGCCATTGATTTTACCAGGAGCAAAACTGAATCTCTGATGAATTAGCTACTGACAGGTTATCTTATACTAGATAGAGGAAAGTTTTACACTTTCTAGTCAACAAATGGAAATGAACAGTAATTACTGTAAATGTGGTGAAGAAGACCCATAAAATATTGTCTGTGGGAAAATCAAGCTATGACTATGGTTCTAGTGCATGAAATATTTTGGTATTTCATATATCCAATATCCTATTCTGATTTTGTAAGAAAAACTTTCTACTCTCAGCTATCATAGGCAGATTTGAAAATTACTCTCAAAACTGAAGCCTGACTTCTACAAAACTTCTAGTCCCTGAGAAGCCAGGGTACCAAATCTGAGAAACCACTTTGGGGTTGCTGGAAGTGAATGAAGAGTAAAAACTGGCTACGCCTCCTTTCTGATGCATTTTATTTGTTGATGGACTTTTTTTTCCCCCTTGTATTTCACTCCTTTCTTAGCATATGGAGAGATTCATCACCTGCCCTTGTTAAATACTGTCCAATTTTCCAGACAGAGAGAGTGTAGGGCTTCCTGACTGTTAGGGCAGCTCCAGGACAGGAAGTAGATTTCCATCATCCCATTGCCAGCTCTGGGCCTGTGCGACTTCTGCAAAGGTGCCTTGGGCAGGTTTCTGCTGTAGCCTCCTTATCTCACGGGCACCAGAGGAGGATTTAGGCTAGAGCAACATTCATACTTCTGTAGAGCTGGGGAGAGAAAAAGACTTTGTGATTAGCTTATGGATTTTTTTTCCAGGCAGCTGAGGTTGTCTAGCCCTTGGGCGTGTTAAGGTTTGAGGTTTTTTTAAATGCTTTCCAAGGCAGTTTTGATCAACTTCTTGTTTTGCAAAGATACGTTTCAGTATTTTACTTCTTTTACCCCTTTGACTACTTTGCCACAGGAAAAAAAGGGAAGGAAAATTCTTACATGTGTATATACAAGAGGGTGCGATTTGAAGCATAAACTT
>JAYRBT010000093.1:60849178-60877591 GCA_036023395.1 Myiotriccus ornatus
ATTTTATTTTTCCTGTACCATGCACAGCTGGGTCAGACCAGAATACCTGAGACAGGAGATCTGGCTGGTACAAGAAATTGTTGATACAGTTTGTTTATTTATTGTGTAATTTTATGATAACTATAAAAAAGTATAGTGAAATATCACTTCTTATTGAAAAAATAATAATTCTGATTCTTAGTTTTATATAGGGTTTTAAATCATGATCTCAAGAAGTGTTTCTATGAGTGTTTCTGTGAGATGTCTTGGTAGGATATTGACAGAGGCTTAGCCAAAGCTGTACATCTCAGCACTTCCCAAGAAAGGTGAACCTTTCTTGCACATTAGAATATCTCAAATCAATGGGGTTTAATCCTTCTAAATTGATGCACACAAATGTGTGTGTTTTTCCCATGGAAGTGTGGAGATTATTTAAGACATTTCACATAAGTAGATTCCTGTATAACATAAATAGATTTGCTCGTCTTAGCTGCCTTTCACAGGCCTCTTGCTAATAGTTCCCAGGTCTTCTCTGGACCATAGATCAAAAACTCCCTTGGGTTTAGGTTATTCAGAAGAGAGATTCTTTACCAGCTAATGCACTGTGCCTTTCTGGTTCATCTGCATTAGCTCAATGCCACAATGTTTAAGCTTCAGACTCTGCAAGGGAATGTCTAATCAAAATAATAATAATTGATTCTCAAAAAGAGGTTTCAAGACCTACATTTTTGGCTTCAGCAAATTGCCTGTATTACAAACATACATCTGTATTAACAGAGCAGCACAAGGAGACTCTTCACTCAGCTCGGCACTTCAGAACATACTTAAAATACACTCAACTTCAGCTTCTAAGTGCTTTGCTCACTTGGGACCAAAGGGTATGGTCCTGACCGTGACTGAACCAAAGGGAAATTTGCCACACGCTTGAATTGGAGAAAGGTTGGCCCTATAGGCCATACGTTTCCTGCTAAATATAACAGTTGTGCCTGTTAAATTGAAATTGAACTAGCAGCTTCATACTTTTATTTGTCAAAGTTTAACAAATTTTGCTAATTTTTTTTTTTACCTGACTTTCACCCTCTTAACTTCAACACGTAGGCTTCCACTGCAAGTGACAAAGATGAAGCAAAAGTTTGAAAAGTATCTGTGATTTATTATGCTGAAACCCACAACTTCAGAGTCAGATGCCTAGATCCTTTGTCCTTGGCCACTGGTAGTTCTGAAAGTTTTTTTTATGGACAGTTTGTGTATCCTGAATTGTCGATGACTACCATCATCACCAGTTAATTACCAGTTCCTGCTGCGATGTACTTCATTGAAGGCCACACCCAGCTAAGCTCTGAAAACATTCAGTCATTGCTAAAACTGGTGAGTGGTCTGCACCTTGCAAGATTGTGGCCAGAATTCACTTTTAATAAAGTTATATTAATTCATATCTGAAAGTAAATTGTATTGATCTATTTTCAATTTGGCTTTAAGAAATGCTTTACTGCATTATTGAAAGCTTTTTTTTTGAGGGATTTTTAGTGGTGAATTATTAAGGTGTAGCTAATGCTTTGAAAACATTTGTGCTGAACAAATTAGGAGTCTTCTCCCTTACAGGATGTTTTACTGGGAGGTTGATCTCTGATTCATGTTTTGGCTTGGAGGTGCAGTCATACTGTCATGAAGCTGACAAAAAACCTCTCTGATTCAGTGGAAGTAAGCTCAGGCCCTCAGTGGAGTGTCTTCAGGCTTGAAGCAGTTCAGAGTGAGTTTCTCAGCTTTGCAGTAGAACAGGCTGCATAAGCCTTAGTTGACCTTGGCTCCAGTGCTGCTTTCATCTCATGAATGCCATAATGCTCCTGGAAAGCCAAGAATAGACATCAAAGACAGGAAGCTAATAGTCCTGGTCATAAATTTCTCTGGCAATTTAGTCCACCTTTCCCAGAGCGAAGGACAGTTCCACATCCTTCGCTGCTCTCCTCTGTGCTTCAGAGTAGCCACGTAGCAGTTCTAGTTCTTTCAATAAAGCAGTTGAGGTTATTTTTCCTCATTTTTGCCCAGAGTAGAGTGAACATTCTCTTTAATCCCCCATTTTTTCATGGTTTTTTGTCTGGGTTCGGAAGTACTTTGACAAGAGACAGCCATTTTCCATAATCTATTCCACAATGCTCCTTCTTCACGGAAAGTGTTGGCTTTTATGTAATTTCAGGCATGGTTCATTGACTCTATGCTGCTCAGCTGCCAGCACACTTGATGTTGGCTCATGGCCACACCAGCCACTGTGTGAGATCTAGACCCAAAATTGTCTATTGGGTTTTTTTATCCTAATTGTTGCTGCTATAAAATGATGTCAAATCTACACCACCTTCCCCAAAGCAGGGCATATGGGAGGAGAAATACAAGCTTCTAATGGTACATTACCTTTTCTCTTGGTTAGCAACGTGGCCTACTAACTCACCTCACAACAGTGGGTGATAAAGAGACAAATTTCAGCGAAGTGCATGTTTTGGAGGAGTCAGTTTTAGTCCCTTTTAGGAACAAAGGAATACAGGAGTTACTTTTTGGAATATATTTTTAAGGACATGCTGGAAAAAGTTTTGCCTTCAGATACATTTTTTGTGTCACTTCTCCTCTCCCCCTTTCCTTCTTGCTGTTGAAAGCACAAAAAGATTTGTGTGTGTGTGTGAACCCTTTCAAGTGGGAGAATGGAAGAGTTTGCACTGTGTATATCCCGGCTTAGAGACAGAAACGAATTCAGATGGCTTGAGGCCTGAATTTTTTTCTCTTCTCAGATACCTTCTAACATCTGAGGTCTGAGACTGATGAAAAATGATTGTTGAAATTAAAACAAATAGCTGTTTGTGGGAGACCTCAGACCTGGCTGTCTGCAGGGTTCAGCAAGCTGTGTGGCAGACATTGGTAGTGTCTGTTCTCTTCTAGAGAATAACAGAAAGCCTAAGGACTGGGGTTTGCCCCAGTGAAGTCATGAGTCTGTCATAAATGCAACTCTCCCTTTATCTCACCCATAGAGGAAGAAAGGATAAAGGTTAATGTTGGTGGTTTTATGGTGTTACTGCTGGTTTCAATTTAGAAGATAATGCTTCCATGGTTTTGAGGCTTTCTTGGGCTAGTGTTTAATTGTGTCCAGTGTATCATTATGTAGACTGTTTTATTATGCTATTACTTCTGTCAGAATTCACCTTCTAGGAGGTCTTAACTCACATGCACCAGATTTACGGAATAAAAATCTAGCTTTCAAAAGGAGAGGCTTAAGAGTTCCTTCAAAATCTCACTAACCACTAAGTTAATATTCAGCATCACCTGACACTGTTAAAGTTTGTATGTTAAGCTATATAACTTCAGAAATCTTAGATGGATTCATTAGATGTTGAATCTTTGAAAGGTTAAAATCTACTCTCTGTGAACTGTTGCTTGGTGTTTCTGTCATGTGAATGTTTCTAGAGGACACTTGAGCAAGCAAAGAAAATGTACCAAAATGAGTATTAAAGAAAATAATCTCATTTATTGGTTTCTTTTGTAATCTCAGATGGTATGCACAGGGAACCACAATTCTTCCCCCTGTCCCCCAACCATGAACAAAGGTTTTGCTTATTAGTTGTTCACTGGCAGCAGACATAATGAGCACAGGTGGGTTGGTTCATAGTTGGGGGTGATCTGGACTTCTTTTTCTCTGAGAGCAGTGTATGAAGTGTAACAGAGGAATGAGCCATCAGTGGTGATTTATCTGGGTTCCGTGGGAGATGGTAAACGTTTCCTCACGTATTTAGTAGCTCCCTGATGTAACATTGTGATCACTTCTGCAGTATGTGATCCGTGGGATTAAAAGATCTGTTGAAAATACAGATACTTGGGTTAGGGTTAGAAGGGACCTTAAATATCATGTAGTTCCAACCTCTCTGCCAAAGTATCTGCAGCTGAGAGAAGAGGGAAAATGCTCAGGTACTGATTGTACTCCCGTGATAATGCTATTGACTGTAGTTCATTCAAAGATCGAGTTCCTTCTCCACGGCACAGTCTTTATTGTTCAATATCTACTTTCTTAGAGATGCAGAAGAAAGCTTTTAAATCTCACACAGCCCCCTGCCTAAAATTCAGACAGGGTTTAAGTGGAGCATAGGGCCTGCTCAGGGTCTGCCGTGACCTTAGATCGGGTGTTTACCCAGTAACAGTGTTATCTTTACTGTGCAGGTCTGAAAGTGCTGAGAAAACTTGGGTGGAGTGGCAGGATGAAGGCAGTGGGTAGAATTTGCAGTGTTTCTTGTGCATAACTATCTAAAACTAAGAGGACTCAGGATAGACACTGTGGACATTAACTTTGTCCCCTTTTTTTTGGTGATATTGTTATTAATGTAAAAATACTGGATAACAGAGAAACCTAGTACCAGTCTAGTAGAAAACAAGTGGAAAGCTGCACAGTATATTGTACTGATGTAAGTAGAACTATCTGCATATAATGTGATTTTATTTATTGTTGTTTTTGTGTAGAGGAGAGTGTGTATTCATGTCTGTGGATATAACCTTTTTTTATTTGTGTAATGTATTTTATTTCTTTTATGACTTGGTCATTCAAAATATCTGCATTCATTGGTGTCCTCTGACTTTTTGTTCTGTGCATTTTCTTTCACACATTTTAAAGAGCAAGAATATAACATAACCTAAATTGTAACAAAATGTTTCCATTAAAGACATAGGAATATGTTATCACCTGTTTCTGTGGCGTCTTTTGTCACCTATTCACTACATTCTTGGTCTGTTTCATACAAAGGGTACTGTCAGATGGTACAGAGTTAATAACAGGAGGGTTATTCTGGGTCTAAGACACTGTATAAACCCCTGCTTTTAATGATGTTTAGCAACTGATTAAATCAGGAATCAATCTAACCTTTCTCTGGGAAGAAAATTCCCCCTAGTATTTTAAGGTCTGGGAAAGGTTTTAATCAGTAAACTCCAAATAAACTTTGGATATTTTTGTATTTATTCTCAGTCCTCTAGAAACACAATTAATTATGAACAAAATTATTTAGATGCATTGGAACATTAAGTAGGAAGCATTAATTTTTATAGCTTGCAGAGAGGCAAAACTTATGCATTTTCCTAAGCTATGGGTTCATTTCTTTGCAGCAATCTTACCAAATTGGGGGGATTTGGTTCTGTTTCTTTCCTGTGTTATTAAATACAGTCTTCACATTATCCTGTTTTGTCTAGCCTTCTGCTTTCTGCATGCATGTGTCTGTAGGAGCAATGTTGCCAAATGTAAGATTTGTGCTTGAGAGTATGCCAGGCCTTTATAATCTAAAATAACTTGGAAATGAGTGTGAGGTAGAAGTATCTGATCACACTCCTATCGAAACTACAAGTACTAAAAATTCATTGGAGAGTTGATGGAGAGAGAGTAACATCGTCTCAGTTAACTGTGGACCTAAAGCCTTTCTGCAGCCCAGGAAACAAAAAAGAGCAGTGTGAAAATACAGATTGAGAGAGGCCCATTTAGTTAGGGAAGGGTTGAACTACTTTCCTACCTGCAGTGCCTTTCACTTGTCAATCTCTAAATGTGTCACTACTTTTAATTAACTCAATACTGCTAAGAAAAAGAAAAATCATTATTACCAGTTTTTAAAGCTGATTAAAAGTCCAAAGATATTAATTTTCTTGTAGAAGATACTCTCAATATTTGTTAAAATTGGGATTATTTTAAGTCTGCCTTCTCACAGATACACTTATATGCATGTTGTACAAATAGAATTATTTCTCCTGCTTTTGCTTGATGGCTGTACTCTTATGTCTTCATCCCATTGCAAACAGGAGTTCTTTGGAAGTACCTAGTAATTTTCCAATATTTCTCTATAAAGCATTGTAGAAAAAAAATGCACTAATAGTCTTTTGTGTTCCTGACAACTGCAGTAACACTTAAAGGTGCTTTGTGAACAAAAGTGCACATTTTACATGACTCATCTATAGTCTCCTCTAGCAATTTAAGATTCTAGTCAGGGTAAGCTAAAGAATAGTTTACTAATGTTTGTTAATATTTAAATTTTTTAAAAATCAGTAACGATTAATGCTTTAACCCCATTATATTATACATCTTCAGGGAAGACAGCAGGAAGATAGACTTCTGACGTCTTTCCTTCATTGGCAACAAAGGAAATACCAGCTTTCCTAAAATGAGGTTTTCCCTCAGGCCTGGGAATATTGCATGAGATACTATTGACTGAATTTGTGTTCTGTGCATGACCCTTGGGCTATTAGTGCACACCCAACACGTCATTACCTTCACAGTGACAGGACTTTCTTCCACTGTCACTAGGTTAATCATTTCTTTTAGTAGCTTGTCCTTCAAAATAAATGCTTGAGGATATGTGTGATGAATTGTGTACATGTATACATATATCAATATTTATGAAACAGTTAATCCAAATGTGTTGGGTATCCTTTTGTTAGCATCAGCCAGTCTGACATGTAAAAATTTCATGTAGTGAAATTACTTAAGGCAATTGATCTTCAGTGGTAGCAACTGCTGGATATCATTTCAGATATCCTGAAACCTAGCTGGACACATTTTTGTGGCTTTCTTAGGAAACTATTTCTTGAGGAACATTCATCACATTTCTGAAAAATTGTGGTGGCCTTTGAGCCAAATCTTGGTCTTGAACCTCAGCCAATGTTTTCTTGAGTTGAGAGAGCACTGCCAATAAAAAGTAATTGTACAACTGACAGAACCTCTT
The DNA here is from genome assembly GCA_036023395.1 of Myiotriccus ornatus. NCBI lineage: Eukaryota > Metazoa > Chordata > Aves > Passeriformes > Tyrannidae > Myiotriccus > Myiotriccus ornatus. Next base: position 60,855,886 of record JAYRBT010000093.1, read on the forward strand.
TTCTTGTCTCCTATGAATAATTTACAGTCTATCGTGCCAAAAAAGGTCTCCCTGTGTACATATGCTACTCTTGGTAAATCTTCCTGAATCATCTTAGGGTTGGTTTGATGGTCTTCAGTTCTCTGCCTCAGAAAAGAATAATCATATTCCCCTTTCGGTAGGTAAGTGCTCTGCCCAGCTATTTGTTCTGGCAGCGCAGTGGTTTGTTGTCAGTGTCACTTCTTGATATTGCCATTTAATTTAGACAGTAAATTCCTGCTTTCAAATTTTTGATGCATGTATATATAGTTCAGAAATAACCTAATGGCAAAAGTCATAAGCATGAATTTATAATCGTCCAGGACAGGGGACATAGGAAGCTCATGACTATGCAAGTCCTGTTCTTCTCCCACTTGTGTTTCTGCAGTACCAAAACCATGTCCCCAGCTTGCCCTATTCCTGCTGCTCACTATGTGAACAACCTCCAAAGACCAACAGCTACCACTGGGCTGCCTGTAATCCAGCAAACTTCACCTTTTGGGGTCTAGCAGGCTGACAGCACACTTAAACCATAGGAATTGTACAGGGGAAGCAGTGCTTGAGCTTCTTCCTCCCACATCTTGCCAATTGTTACAGTAGTAGTGGCATGATGGGGGGAGAACCAGCATTCTTTATTTGGATAAGGTATGGAACTGCAGTTTTTCTGCCTCCCAAGAGAAAAACGTGATTGCTATTAGTGGACCGGTGTTTTGCTCTACTCATTTACTGTTGTATAAAAAATTAAAATGATGCATTTAAGGGTATTTAAAAATAATTTTCCCGTGATCTAAAGGCATAGATTACTAGACTACAGCAGGCATTTCTCATTTCTTGTTTCTTTTGCTGCAGCAGAACAATTTTTTAATTATTATTTAGTCTTCAAATGGAAAGACTGAGAAGACACTGTAGCACAGGAGCCATTTTCACAGCAACATGGATTTGAGGATTTAAATCCCTCTTAAACCCTGACAGAAGAAAAGTATGATCTGGTGCTTGTTACAGCCCTGGTAACAAGTATGTATTAAAATGACAGTAGTAGGAACAGTCCCTCTGAGTGTGACTTATGTGTCCTGGCCAAGTTAGATGCCTGAATCAAGCACTGTACCAATGTCTCTGACATCTGAAGAGGGAGGAAGCTGCTTTCATGATGAAGAGTTTCAGAGAGGGAGAAAATCCTGAGAGCACTCACTGTCTGTTGTTGAACTTGCACACGTGTGATATGCCCCTGCTGAAAAGGATTGCCAGTAATAATTGAGTGTTGCTTGGGCAGCCGTGAAGTGTAGAGTATGCTGAGACTCCTCTGCAGTACTTCCCTCCATGTGCAGGAAGGAGGGTCTAGAGGAAGAATTCACAGCCCCTGACTAAATCCTTTCATGCAAGATTTCTTTAAAACAAATGAAGGGATCCCACTTGCTGCCATTTGATTACTGCAGTGTTTCATGGGATATCAACTGGAATAACAGTTTAAGAAATACCTTTATTTTTTAAGAAAAAAAAATTAGACATCAAAAGGACCAGTCCAATAAAAACGCCCTCAATTAGATAAGGGAGAACAAAAAGCACAGCAACAGCCTGATGAGTACAGGAAATTAAACTGGAGGTCTTAGGCTACTGGGTAATGGCTAGAAAATGGCATGTTATAGGTTGGGGAGACAAGGGCTTTAGTCTCTATTCACAGGATAGATTTACCAGCGCAGAGAACTGGCCAGTATCCAACATCCTACCCTCCTGGGATAAGAAGAAACAAGACTTTCTACTGGGTCCTGGGCAGTTTCACAGAAGAAATAACTGAGCCTGTCAGGAAGGCACCAAAAGGTTTAAAGCATGTGGACTAGTCCCTGCCTTTTCACATGCCTTCTTAAACAGAAATAAACCTCCAAACCACCTGGGATTCACCCAGCACCAATTATAAATATGAATAACGGAGTAAAGACATTGAACAAAGGAAAACGCAGGGTATGTATCAGGAAAAATTGCATAAGAGTGTGATCTATTAGCCCTCGTGCACTCCTCCCAAAGGGGGTGGAGGTGGAATTTCTGTTGCTCAAAGCATTAAAAGCCCAGGCCCTTGGGAGTGTGCCTCAGGAACAATCACACACTGACTGGAGGGAGAATGAGGTGATTTAACTAGTGGTCATTTCCACCTCCAAATCTCTTTTATGTACATGCCAGGGTGCCGTTAGTGACAAGCTGCAGTTCAACGCCAGAGCTGAAAGCAGCCTGGACACCGCTCTAGAGAGTGATTCAGAACTAGACAGGAAAGGAGGTATAGAAAGAGGGGTGGGGGTGTTAATTTAACTGAGACAAGCCAAAGAGCATAAAAAATTTTCCAGTTCAGTTTGGGATGGGAACTGAGGCTGAAATGAAGACAGAGTGGTTAAGTGATCCCATCATTCCTTAAATATTTATAGACATATGTCACATGCCAGTGGCAAGTATGTTAAACCCTCATTAATGCTGCTTTCCTTAGTCAAAGCCTGACAAATTAATACAGATATTAAGGGCTTCTTCCTCTGCCACAGATACCATTGCTCTGTAAGCCTTCACCTGGATCTGACCAGGAGAAATTCTTCCGCTGCCTGAGCTGCAACAAAAGTTTCCATCAGCACCAGCAGCAAACACTTAATTTCCTCCTCCCTACAGCTCCCCCTTTTCTGCCAAGGAAATAAAAATGAAGGAGACATAACCTTTCCTAATCGTGAACGTCTGCATAAGAGATTATATTCTATTTCACTCCTCTGCATTGTCAGTTGTTTCTATAGTCACTCCTTTCATCACTTGTTTTCACTTTGTCACTTTTTCCCTTTGTTTCCTCCATCATCCTCTCCAGCCCCTCTACTCCATATATAACCTATGTCCTTCCCTCTCCCTGCCAGTTTTCCTAAATGCATTCTTTCTCTTCCTTTAAAGCCATTTTAAAAATTATTGTCTTGTCTTAAAGAGTCCACCTGGATTGTATACTCCCCTAGAAAAGGCGTCGGCCAAGCTGGCAGCCTGATATAACAAATCTCTGGCTCCAGCGTCTTGCCAGACGTCAGCCCCCAGGCTGTGCTGAGGGGATCTGCATTGTGCTCCCTTGTTCCCAACCTGCTCTGAGTGTTACTGTACCCCCTTACTGCTTCAGGGACTGATACTGAGGGATAAAGTACCTTTATTGGTATGCAGCTCTGATTTTATTTCTGGCTCACAGCAGGAATATAACTACAAAGAACTGCATTCCTTCAGAGGACGTTGCATCTGTCACCTGTCCATAAGCAGGTAGGAGATAGTGTCATGATTTCTTTTTTCTTTTTCATAAAAGAAAACAGAACTTTCTTTAGGATATTTTGAAGGCTTTTTTTTTTATTATTATTAATTTTTTTACTAGATATAAGAGGCTTCTCTCTGATTCTAACCTCCCAGACTGGAAGAATGATCAAAATCCAATTGCAATATTGCAGCCTTCAACAGCATACAGACCACCTGTTGAAAATAGAGGTTATTGTCTGCCAAACAAACATCATTAGGAGTCTGTGTCCTGCTAGAACATGATGTACCTAACTTGGCAGACTAATGTTAACAGGATAGTGCCATCACAGAGGGAGGAGGCAAAGACACGCCCGTACATATCCCATGATGCCAGCACAACTCTTCCTATTCCTAGAGGCCTATAAAATTTGTAGCTGACTGTGCTATCTGTAGACCTACAGCCCTGTGATTAGACAGCAAAGAGAACCACACTGCAGAAGAAGATCTTCAAACACTGATAGTAACTACATCTTGCACAAGGCTCCACAAGGGTAAGAAGGTTCTACGGAAGCACCACCCAACACACCCGCCCATGGCATTGACAATTAGCAGTGCTGCCTCTCAAGGAATGTTTTAGTCTTCTGGCAAAATGGCAGCTTAGTTTTCTTTGTGAAATAAGTTCTTCAACTCAAACTCTACATAAGTTGACTTCTCCCATGACAGATCAGGCATCTGATGCAGCCCTCGCACTTCTGTCGCTGATTTGGCCAAATATTGAACCTGACTATGAGGCAAATGCCACAACTTAGTTGCATCAGAATAGGGTGGTTGATATAAAATTCTTCCAGATGCAGCAGCCAAGGCTTTGAGAAAGTACTAGAGGTTTTAAATCTCTCAGTTCAAAGGATGCCTGATTTGAGATACTTTGATGTAATTTGACTTTGTCAAAGACTAACTCTGAGAAAATCACAGCTTCCTTAGATGCCCATGTATAAACAGTGCATCCATGTGATCATGTGGAAAACAAAAGCGTTAAAAAAAAAGTCCTCACGTCCTCTTCAACCCCCAAATATTTAGTTACTACACACAAAAAAAAATCTGATTATTATGTCCTTTTTTTGGTAACTGATTACTTCTCAGTAGCAGTTTCACAAATGCACATATAGGGGAACACACTGAAATAGCATGAAAAGTGTATAGGAAACTTTGAGTTATTGGGGTAAAAAAAGAAGAACCACCAGCCCCGTGGATGTAACAAACCTGAAGGCATTGCTTGACTAATGCCTGCATTCGAAATGCAGTCTGAAGCAGGGTTTTCAGTCAAAAACATCACCTTTCAGGTCTGCAGCTCTGGTAACTTTAAATGTGTACATATTTATATTACATTTACACTGCTTCACTGCTCTGTGTGCCATTAGTTTCTTATGGCTTGCAGCCTTGTCACTGCAAGGCTAACTGGGTTAATCCATGATTCCCAAGAAGACTGGTGTCCTAGGTGGGAGGCAGGAAGATGGGCAGTGTTGCAAAGCAATTGTTGCCTATTGTAGTTCCAGTATAAAAATCAAGGAGTTAATGTTACACTATGCTATTTATTAATAACTGATGTTATTAATAAGTAGACTATATAGATATAAATCTAGTCAAAGTGTATCAATCCGTTCTCATGCACAGCACACTGTCTTCTGTACGATCATGCCAGATACGTCTATATATATATGGATATATAGATACATGAAATACTAAAGGCATGCATTAACTACATGGTAGAAACAAAGCTAAGTTGTATATCTATGTGTTATTTTCAAAAAGTCAGGCCTGAATGCTTTGTGTGCCCTAAAAATCACGCCTGCTCATAGATATATGCATTTCTTTCCAATGGTTGGAGAGAAAATTAATAACTGATGAGAAACAGCTTTTTATGGGAATGAGAGCTCTTTTCTCTTCCCAGAACTTCCTTCTTTGCACAACTCTCTTCAGGCTTGTCCTGTTCAGAAAAGGAAAGCACAGCTCTTAAGAATAAAGGGCAAGCTTTAAAAATTTTTCAAGGCGTGATCTATCAAAATAAATCTGGTAGAATTATTTCCTCTGTCCCACAATTAAGACACGTGTGCAGGTTTTCTCACAAATACTTGTGTGTAATGCTATCAAAGTAAAATACATTCAAGGTTGAAAAGCTTTTCAATGCCTGTTTCAAGTTATGAAACTACTTGTTTTATTTTCTATTTATTGCTATTCTTACTCAAGATTTGATGATCACATCTGAAAAGCTTTATATGTGAGGTTGATTGAAAAATGTGCATCCACGCTGTGAAAAAGAGAACACAGTTGAGCCCTGCAATAATTCTCTTGCCTGCAAAATCTGTTACAACTTCTTGAAATGAAAAAAAATTATTTTCTGTCAGACTTTTTTTTAAAAAGAAATTGGTATTTTCTGCAAGAGAAAGAGTCCTTTTACTCTTTTCTTTAAGTAGCTCTGTTGTCAAGCATGTAATACAAAGGAAATACTAAAAGGTAAATATGTTAAGAATTGTTACCTTCATCATTTTTTGCTGAAGAAGAATCAAAGATTCAAGCAATAGTTTTGCAGCAAGGTAAAATTTAAAAGAAGCTTTTCTGTGATTAAGGTCCTTGTTATACCTTCCCCTGTATCTACGTGGTTTCCTAAAGGAATGAGATCAAGAACTCCAGTAGTTTGTCCATCGGTGGCAAGTTTTGGAACAGTTGTTTATTTTCAACTAGGTTTGACAGAGGAGTGGATGAGTGTGAAATATATTTGAGATTCACAGATTTTGTTCAAATGGATGACTAAGTACAAGGAGGGGATAAGAATCATAGGAAGAGAGAAAGAGCTGAAGGTCTCTGCTGATGGAAGGAATCAAAGCTGGGTTCAGCATTTATCGTTTGTGTTGTCTTGGTTCTACCAGTACTAATCCATAGACTGAGCTGGTGATCAAGCATGTTGTACCAGGCTCCTTTCACAGTAACAGGTTTGAATGGTAGTGTAACTTGGAGTCATTACTGTTCATTTGGCATTGAAATAAACAGAGGAAAAAGACAAAGAAAGGGAAGGATAAATATTTCTGCAATACACATCTAAAACACTAATGAGCAGGACTTTGCAAATCAAAGGAAACAAGTTAAAAACCCTCCTATGTTTAAACTGGGAACAACTACTCTTATTTTTTGTTTCTCTACAATTATCTGGAGTTTTCCTCTTCCTGACGTTAATCATTATTACCTTACATTGAAGTTTATGCTAAGTGTGATTTAACGCTGGAGACAGAAAAACGGAGAGGTCTGTTTTTTGGTATCAGGGGTGTCTTTGTTGTGGAAAGCTGTCAGCTCCCAAATGTTGTCTACACTGCATAGATCTGTGTACTTTGGCAGGTTTATAGCTCAGAATCTAACTTCCCAGAGACTTGCTGCAACTTGTAAACCCATAAAGAATTTTTCAGACCGGTTCTATATCCTAATTCATTCACTTATGAGAACAGCTTCATTGTAAGACTTTTAAAAGGCATTTTCAAATACTTGTTTTCCTTTGTCATTCTTGCCATAACAGTGATTTGATACCTAACATGTCAGCTTAGGTTCCTGGACTGTATCTGGATTTCAAGGTAGAATTCCTAAAGTTTTGGGTTTGTTATCTGAGATGCAGAAAAACAGGACAAAAAATATTGCAGCATTTGTTCTTGGCTTTTTACTTGGATTATTTTTAAATGTACTGCTTGCCCTGTAGGTCAAATGCCTGTATCAGCTGTGCAGCTGGACAAAATACTTCCAGCTGTAAAAGGTGAAAAAAAGCAAACAAAATAATCATCAAATTAAACATTTTATTTCATATTAGCAGCAGAGTTCAGGTAACCTGAAACATTTTGGTGTTTTTATTTGTTCTCTTGCTGAAAAAACAACCTGGTTTCATTTGATTTTGGTCTGAATCTGTTTCTCTCTGCACATGTTTTCAGCTCACTTAATTACTTGCTGATAAAGCAAAAGGATGAATAAAAGATCATTTAAACCCACTCTTTCATTACACATCTAAAATATTCCATTTCTTTCAGGGGAAGAAATAACACAAAGTTTCTTTTTTGACTAGAGATTGTTCAGTAACCTCCAGTAATACGAAATCCTAACTCAGTAAATTACTTTACACTTTGTCCTAGGATTATAGCTTTTTGGATGGCTGGATTGCTTGGCTTGGATCTTTTATCTTTTTTCTCATCAGTTCTTCCAGTCTTCTGCTCTTAGTCTTTCATGCTCTCTCTCTCTCTCTCCATCCTGTGTGACCTTTTCTGTGTCCTATTAAAGCCACAGGTACTAATTAGTTTTTTGAAAGACTCACAAAACTGACTCACTGCTGAATGCCAAGAGTAAATTGCAAGTGATTCCCGCCCCCATTCCAGGGGGCCCATTCAGCACAGAGGTGGGGCCTGTATTCACGATGTAAGATGTACAGAAAGAGGATGGCCAAAGCTTTGCTGTACTCCAGCAATTCCTGCCTAAGCAATGGCCCAGAGGGAGGCTGCTGCAACTGGAAACAAACACCTTGAAGTCCTGAAAGACCTTTCAACATGCCTCTCTTCCTGCTCAAGGTGAGAGAAGATGGAGGCAATTTACTGATGCAGCTCATCCTTTCACTTCCTTGCAGAGCTCCAGCATACCTGGAGTGCTGCCCCTCTGGGACCAGGAGCAATGATGAAATCAGCCTCTGAAGGATCGACTACCAAATGATTCAAACAGCATTGTACAAAAGCACATTTCTGATAAAGTGTTTATACACCAGTTTATAGTGTTTTCATGCAACCCATACATCCTCCTATTCAGTTCTTGTTCATTTACCTTGTCCACATCCACAGCATGTAAGAGTGTCCAGTCCAGAGAGACAGTGTGATTATATCTGTTTTAACAATACGCATCATTCTGTGGAAATGGGACCAGCAATTAAAATTAAATTATGCTTCTTTTCACCTTTGAAATAATAATCAAAAAAATAATCTAAAAATATTATCTTAACCTTTTGCTAATATCACTGTGAACTTTGGTTTAAGGTGTCTTTATTTAACTGTTTAAAAGAGGAAATGATAACAAATATTTCAAGGAACATTGTTCCCCAAAGACGTAGGAACTCTGTCTCCAAGCAAAATACTTAACCACTTCTTGTTTACAAGAGGTATTTTCTGATATTCTTCTCTGGTCTGAAAAGTTCCAAAACTCACACCAAAAAAAAAAGGGAGAAGCACCTCTGTTGAACTCACACAAAAAAATCCCCCACTTGCTTTGCAGTTTGTTTGACAGAGAGATGTAACAGAAGATGTGAGAAGTGAATTTTCTAATAGGACTACACTATGGAGTACATAAGCACAAGTGAAGTTAGTAACACCTAGCCATGTTAAATTGCAGTTAAACTAGAGCCTTCTCTTGCTGAGAAATACTTGATCTAACTGAAGTTTCCAATAAAGGCTTTTAAAATTGAATGAAAATAAATAATTTAATGCTGCAAAATGCTTGGGACATTGTTAACTGGATTAACTTATTTAATTACATTATTTACTTCTTTAATTATATTATATTACTACACATATTATTAACTGATTTTTGCATGGTGCTGAATGTTATTTTTGTCGACATTCTCTCCATGAAATTGATGGAACTGAGTGGGAGTAAAGAGGCATGTGAGAGGAATCATCAATTTAATTTGATTTACTTATCAAGGCACATCTAGGAACCTGCAGATTGGAGAGATTTTAATCACCAGTCTTTGGGTACAGTTACAGTATTAGTGCCATCAGAGGAGAAGCAAGTGCCTCATGGGCTTCCTGGGCACATTAAAAGTGCTTGTTGAAAGAACTCAGCACAGAGCTTTTCAAACCTCTAAGTATTACCAGTTGAAACAATTTTTAGGATTTAGGTTGCTTCATTGTTATGGATGTGGAGACCATAACCTGGCCTGCAAAATTCAGTTGCTTCTTCAGTTTTCTGCAGCTGTCCTGGACAGTTGCTGGATCTGGTCTCCTGTGGGAGTTCTCCGTTGAATGCTTTCTGACAACTGGACAGAAAGACCCTTGTTTAGTTATTTTCCTCCTTGCAATGGAAAGAAAATTCACTCTACCAGCTAGTTTGAGGAAATCTTGATATGGAGGGAGGAAGAAAGCTTTCAAAGAGGGTGATATTTAGCATTTTTAAAGATTAGGAATACATGCCAGCCAAACTGTTGGACCGCTGCTGGTCAGAATCAAAGACAAAACTGAGGAACATTAATTTGTTTGGGGGTTTCAGTTCTTCCCTTGTATAAGGCAGTAAGAGCAATCACAGTGAAGCCAAGAAGGTCCCTCAACTGACTCAGAATAAGGTTTTACTTGTAAGTGTGGATGTGGGTGTTTGGTTAATATCAAAGAAGTTCTATTGCTGTAGCTGAGAAAAGAAACCAGGGAGGTTGACTCTTCCTGGTGAGGAACATTATGACCTTTATCATTCTTTGAGATGTATGCATTGCTCAGGAGAATAATAGTAATGAGAAAGAACTCAGATTTTCCAAGGGATCTTTTTATTTCATTACATTTCCCCTGTGTTTGACAGTGGTCAGATAGTTTAAAGAAAGCTGAAAAAAATTTCATCAGATAAAGCCTTCCCAGAGGAGGAATTTCTCCCAGTCTGTATCAGTTAGTGATTATTTTGTATCCTGAGGCAAAGGATTCATACATAAACATAAACCAGAATTTCTGTCTGAATTCATGCAGTTATGTGTCTGTGAATAAACAGCAGTTTCTATGATGGGTTTGCAGAATATTTCTGTCAGATATTCCTATGCCTTGGGTACTTTTGAAAAGCAAATTAAAACCCCTTATAAAGTGAATCTCTGAAAATGGGATGTGACACAATTAAAAAATGAGTTCTCTGGACATTTTTCCTATGCCAAAACACCACAGTGGGTCTAAGTGAAGGTTGCATGGTACACTGCACACCTGAAACAAAAAATAGATTAAAAAAAATTGCAGGCTGTACTGACCTTTTACAGCTTTCCTCAGAGAGACCCACTGTAACAAGCACAGCATCAAGATGGCAATGATCACAACAGCAACTCTGTCCCAGGGCAGATTGCTGTCAGCTTCCTAATGCTCCAACTCGTCTGTGACTCTGTACAGCTCTGAGGAGTTGTGTTTGAAGGCTGGAATACTGAAGGACTACTGCAGACTGGATTTGCATTGCTGGAATAACTACATGACCTGCAATATCTCCTGAAACTTCTTTTTTCCTCATACTGCTTTATCTCATCATGATGAGAACCCCTCCTGCAATTTCATTAGGTGAGCCTGAGCTGAATGCAAAACACAAACTCTGACTGCTAAAGGATGCATTCCTCACTCAGATGAAAACATTTGGTCTTAAGCCAGATTTAGAGCTTTCACAAGAGTACATGGTCATGAAGCAAGGTACCTTGGTTTTTGCCAGGACCTTGTGTCACAATAAATCTGTCTAGCCATTCCAGGAGGAATTTTGGATGTGATTATTTCTCACATAATTTTACAGTTTTTAAATGCTTCTCACTTTCACATGAGTAGAAAGAAAATGATGGTCAGGACAGCAAGCCATGCAACAGAAAGTTGACCCTGGTGGTGCTGGCCTTAATCAAGCTGAAGTGCTAACCATTTCTCATAGAAATTATTTCCTGTCTGCTGGATGTATTCCCACAGCACCAATAGAGAGCTGGTGTATTGCTGTAATTGAAAAAGCTTAAGTTGTCCAGGAAGCTAGCTTTGTATAAAATGCAACACAGAACATTTACTACCAGATTGCAGAAAATACAGAAATTAATCCAAATATATTACTTTCAGCTCAAAAAAAAAAAAAAACCACAAACCAACCAAAAAAACCCCAAAAAACACCCAAACAACAAAACACCACAACCCCCCTCAAAAAACAGTTTCATAAATGGAAAAACTAATGCTCATTGCACCATGCAATATGCTATGCTACCCTTTTAATAACCCTGACTCCCTGACCCTTTCACAAAATCACTCTTTCTCATACTACAGTAAAGCATTTTCTCATTCATTCTGATCTCTTTTCATTCATTTTCCACAGTATTTCCCCTCTATCCTACACTGTCTAATGCCTACTTATACAGAGTTTAATGACAGCTTAATTTCACATATCAATACCTGCATCTAAGCACATATGAATTACTTCCATATTTAGAGGAACTATACACAAATCATCCAGGCACCACTTGTGGTACCCAGGTTTCAGTGTATAGATGTTAATCAGATCTGCTGTGTATTCATTTGTGAGTGTTTGGAATGCATTCTATAGCAATTAGACAGGTCTGTCTGTTTGTACTAGTACTAATCTAAATTAAACGTGAAGCAAGTTTTATTAAAAAAAAACCCCAAAACACATCTTTCTCGTGCGAGATTTGCAGAGCACTGATCAAAAGCTATTGCCCCATTGTGCAACCAGAAAATTTTAATCTCAGGTAGTCCAAATCTGACAACACATTTATAGATTTGCAAGAATCCTCTCAATTTCATTAAAAAACCAAAAAATGAAGAAAAAAGTTGAAGGTGTTGACGCCAAGTTAAAAGGGGACTCCTGCAAAGTGTCCGTCCTCAGGAAAATGGTCAAGCTAACACTTCTGGATATTCTCGATGTTTCTGAGAATAGGCATTATGTTCTTCCCTCTGATTTTGGTGCCTAATAACCCATTTCTGAGAGCTGGAAGCCTGTGGTCCCTGAGTTCAGACACTGCGATTAGTACGGCATCCACAGACTCCCCAGTGCCTGAGCATAACCTTTCACAGAGTTCCTTTTCATGGGCAATTTGACTTACAGCTCATGTCTTCAGGGATGCACGATCATGGAAGCAGACAGACACAGGCCTTGAAAAAGATCCAGATCTATTAATCTTTACTTCTACTAGCATACCTGGACTCCAAATCCACACAAATTATAAGCCACCTGTACATATTTGCCTGCTTCAGTTTCCTCCTACTTAAACAGTTTTGGGAGTTAAGTTATTCTACTAAGGAGCTCATCAACATTTTCTTCTTACTGTACTTTGGCTTTTCCTTCAAAGCACAGAGCTGAAACAAGCTCTTCTCTACACTTTTCCAGAATGTCCACTAGAAAAAAAGAGTTTTCTTTTGCAACTTACTTTATCACAACACGATGACTAACTTCATTTAATTTCTCTGTCTCGGTGTGCTCAAATATGAAGAACTAGTTTGTCCTGAGCAACAGTTCTCCTCAACGCTATTTGAAGGCACAAGCACCAAGAAGTTTAATATATTATAATTAACTTCCATTTTTATCCCTGTAACTAGTGCAAGACTCTTTCTTGACAGAGCTGCTGAGGTTTAACCTAAGTAGGAAGGCAAAAGACAGCAGCAAAAGAAGCCAAGCTCCACCTCCAAAATAGATGTTGCAAGCTGACAAAGTCATGTGCGTATGGAAATCTCATTTCACATGGTCATTTTCAGTGACCTTTTTCGCTACTCTATTGCAGAAGTGATATTCTGCAATAACTGTGTCCACATGGCCAGCTGTTTCCTACTTAATTTCTATAACAATGGCATAAAGACAGCAGGGGCCTATTTCTGGGCAGGAATCCTGTGGTCTTTTTTCCAGATGGTGAGCTAGCTGTTTGTGATCTGGATCTTGTGGTGTGTTGTGATTTCCTAGCAGAGCCAGCTGGAATCAGCCAGAATTGCAGGACTTGTGGTCAAACTGCACATTTCCACTGGTTCATCTCCTTTTGGTGAACCAAAGCATTTTCAAGCTGCTGTCAGTGCCCATGACGGGAACTCTTTTGTCTGTCATGCCCCTAAAAGCCTCCCATGTGAAGGGGCCAAGATCTCCACACTGAATGAATTTGTCTACAGAAAGCACACAGCATTTTAACAGGCTACTTAGCAGCTCAAATGAGGTGATGGGCACCAGAAAGACAGGAATACTAGGCAGGAATAGGCTGTTTCCAAAATAATTTTGTTTTGTGAGCACAAGTAAAAGACTGAAGGTGCTGGGGAAGGCACAGTGCTGCAGATCTGTCATGCTTAGTGGGGACAAAAATAATGTAAGTATTATGAAGATTTCTGTTCTTAGGATCTCTACCATGCCGATCTTACAGGTATGGGAGCAGCACAGCAGAACTGAATGTAAGTCATAGAAGGCATGGGAGATTCTTGGTGGCATTACTTTCTTGTTCCCAAGTGATTTTAATGTGCTAATGGCACACCTACTGCACCAAGATTAAGCGTTTTAAAGAAATTATTATTAAAGAAATTATTATTAAAGTATTTAAAGAGATGTTTCTCTATAGGTTTTGATGGCCTGGTTGCTCACTATAGAGCCTTCTCCAAAACCAGAGTAACAAACCCATGTATACACTGAATAAACTGTCACATTGCTCCAAAACCCACAGGGGATACTCACAGTGTTTAAATTGTTGCTATTGTTTTGGAAAAACCCAAAAGGACAGCTTACCTAACATTCCCCTTGCTCATGAAGCCTTTAAGCAAGAGTTCTGCAGAAACTAATGTCTGAAGATGTGTTAGTTCTTCCTGAGAAACTACAGATAGACAGTGGAGTGTGCATTTAAAGTCTGAGCAGGAAAAGAGAATGCTTAAATGGATAATGTATACACTACTCCCCTGTGAGTGCCTGCTTGCTTACTCTAGGTTGATGAGAACAAAGGAGAGCATTTTTCATAGAGGTAAAGAAAAGAGATGTTCCCAGATGGCAACTGGCAATGACAACAGATTCAGAGAGGATTTGTGTTCCAAATGGAACATCAAAATAAAGAGACTTTATTCATCACATCTTTTAAGTATGGGAATTGTGCTTTTATGGAAAAGAGCATGGCTTTTCGCAGAAGAACATATGTTAAGTACGTCGCTTTGGCAGGAGAGGCCACTGTATACACCGTATTTTGCTGATGCGAGTGAAGACCAATACTTTTTTTTATCAGGCATTCATTGTGTATTCAGCCTGAGGTACTTTGCCTTACAAGAATCAAATCAGATGTTAAAAAAAAAATCCTTATCAATCAAACGTAGCATTGTTGGATGTATAAGCTCTATGACCACTGAAAAAGAGAAAAGGTCCGGAGAGGGTCTGACTTCCTCCCACTCCCTCAGTGAGTTCAGCAGCATACTGAAAACTTCAGTTTGAAGCAGGAGGTTATGTCCCACCCACAGCAGCTCTGTCTGCCCTGGAGGGAGCTGGAGATATGTAGAGGAAGGTGCTGCAGAGAAAATTTCTTCTCTGAGCAGGTAGCATTCTCAAATACTCGTAATTGTATTGCTGTGTTGCCCAAGGCTACTGTGGTCTTGAGAAAACAACAGTAACAACGTGCACTTTTGCAAAATCATTTGTCTCTTTTCTGGTTGCTGCCTCTGTTTGCCTCTGCCCTCTGGATACTATTGTGGGGTGGATAAATGGTCTCTTATGTAAGAGCTGTGCTGCCCAAAGTAATCAAATAGATCCTTAACTTTCCTTATCTCCTCCTTTATTTCCATCTGTTTTCACTTTTTTCTGTGATTTTGATAGATTTCTGGCCCATCTTCTTTCTTCTTACCCCTTCTCATTCAGGCCAGTAGTTAGCAATTAATAACAAATTTCAAGACCTTGGATATCTTGGCACTTTATTTATGATGGTTGTAGAAAAAAGAAAGGAAAAAAAAAGGCTCTTTCTGTGGGTGTTAACATGATAATGTTTCCTTACTCAGGCTCCATCAGCTTGCACAAGATGAAAAGCAGCATTTTGTCAAGGCCAAATTATGAATCTTCCAACAATGAACCACATGCTGCTACTGGTTGTGTGAAGTAATGATCTGGACCAGTGGACAACACTATCTGGCTTTAAATGTGAAGTGTGACATGACACATTCAGCACTTAAGAAATGCAGCAGTCACAGGCTTCGAGTTTGAGGCAAGGGGAGAGTGGATTGGGTGGGAGCAGGCTGGTAACTATACCTGCATGTCTGCAGGCAGCCCTTACGGGGTAGGATATGAATTTTTTGATTTAGTATTATTAGAAGAGACTGTTCACAAGACAAAAAAGTTTGAAAACACATGGAAAAATGATGAACCAGGTAAATTCCTCCAAAATCTTACTGGAAAGGAAATGCCTGCTTACATGTCGTTGCTGTGCAGTCCTGCCACGCTGTCCACCTTCTGCACTGACACAGAAAATTCCTCTGGTTCTTCACAAGGCTCAAGATTCACTCGTCCTCCACAGATTTCTACACAGATGTCCTAAACATTTGGGGCAGTCACTGTGTCAACAGGAAACCCTGACTTTCAAGGAGGAGCTCCTCATCAGTAACAACTAAGCCATATCTCACTAGTCTGTATTGTTGTCCTCCACAATCTTGGATGCTGAAACAGTCACCCAGGCACTGGAAAGTAGAAGAATCATTGGGATGCACAAAGTTAGCCAACCGGGAAGACAGCAGAGAATAGAAAAGCACTGAAAGACTGCTGTGAAGTACAGATACACACATGCAAAGATCAGTCAGCAAACTCTAACCAGCAGAACACAAGGAACTGGAACCTTTTTCAATATAGTCAGAAAAAGTCACACCAACTGGCAAGTAAATTCACAAAGAAAGACTGCAGAAAGAGAAAATGTGGAGAACAGCCTAACACAGGTACGATCACAGATACTGAAAAAAAGTTCCCGCTGCCAAAGTTCCATGAACCATGCAAAAATTTCTCTTAGCATGAAGTATGAAGCTATTTGTCCAATTTTTGTGCATAAGCACTGCACAAATTGGAGCTCAGACTCATAGTTCTTTTAAAATGCATGCAATTAAGCTCAGTAATCAGGTACAAAAAATTCAATTCTAAATATTAGCATATAGCCCTGTGTAAATAATTGAGTTTCCAGTTGACTAGGCCAGTGTTTCTGCTGGATTTCACTTGAGTGCCCAGAGGAGACACAGACTCCTCATTAACATGGAAAGAAGAAGAATTTATTAGTCTTTGTACCTCAAAGACCGCTATGAAAAACACAGAATATATCTATACTTTGATAAAATTGAAATAGGAGGTAAGGTTTAGCTAGTAATTTAATATTCTGTTTCTCTCTATTTTTAAATATACAAATATGCCTTTATTTTTGAAAATGGTTGTATCCTTGATGTTCAGTGTAAGTTATGGAGAGATGTGACAAACAGTAAATGCAGGTAGGCTTTAAGTATGTCCAGATGAGGTCCACTTTTTAACAGTCAAAATTTTTCAAGTAACTATTAATTCATATTTAGGTTAGTAGATCTGTGGCACTGTGTTCCAGGGCAAAAACAAATACAGGGATAAAATGAGTTACACTAACACATACACAGATTCTACATGGCTGATGTCTCTTGAAACAGTAACTCACAACCTCTGTTATGGGGATTTGTTACAATACAATAAAAGTGGGATAAGGCCCCCAAAATCACAGTTATCCTTTGATTGAAACTACACTGCCCAGGCAGGCAAATGTAAATGTCCAGATCTGCACCAGTAAAGGAAGTGGAAGAAAAACACACTGTTTATCTTCAGCTGTGAGGAAATAATTTTTATGCATCAGGTGACAACAATTCTCAGAGGTGATCTCAATATCAAGATCATGCTTGCTTTTGAGAAAAGGATCATGCTTGGCTTAGATTAAGTAAATCTTGCCGGTTTGGTAAAGAATTTCATATGAATATTTCTTCAATTTTCAGTTTGCGTCTATACAAAATAAAGCATTTCACAAAAGGGTTTTGAATTGAGACTTGTAGGTAGTTGACATGGGTGGAAATTTGCAGCCTTAAATTTGCTTAAAAGAAACCATGTTGAGCTGACCTTTAGGATATGCACCAGGGGAATCTAAGGCTCACATTTAATGCAAGGCAGACTGCATTTAAGTGCTTGCCAATCTCAGCCAATTACTCAGCTGAACTGTAGTTTCATATGTCTGGGGATAAAGCTCACATACACATCAAATATCTATAGTATCTAGAAACATTAAGTGAGATCAAGTCAAATCCACACATGCATGACATTTAATTACAGCAAAAATATGGAATTGGTTCGCAGATGTTAAAGTCAGAAAGGATTGCTGTGAGCTTCGGCCTGGCACCTGGACAACAGAGTATAGTAATGTTGTGATCATCTGACTCATATCAGCATTAAAAGAAAAGGACCACTGAGTTCAGTGAGCTGATATATTCTTAGCAAATACAGTTAATTGCTTTTTATTGTAAAATCTTCATGCAAAATACCCTCATTGATGACGAGCTCTTAATTTTCTAGGATTGTTTGATGAATTTTGGCAAGGGACAGCTCTAACACAGCCAGGAGTTAATCAGGGCAGTGGATTGCTGGTGTGAACAAGTGGCCATGGCCTCATCGTTTACCTTTCTGTGCCATAGGAGCTGCTAGGCATCCCTGCTGCCAGAGCTGAGCACCAGAGCTCATGGAACAGCAGCTGTGTCTGGGGGAATCCACTGCACCTCTAAGCAATGACAGCTACTCTGTGCCCTCTCCACTTCCTGGCAGGAGCCTCCAACCTTCTGCCCTCTTTCCCCTCACCATTCCTCTTCCACAGTGTGAGCAGCTCAATCCATGTCAGGAACGTGCCCCTCACCTACAGTGCAGCAAACCACAATACAGCCTCTGCTGCTAAGAAGCCTTCAGTCAGCTCTGAGTCAGGAATATTATACTTGAAATTGAAAATCCTTGAAATTAATTAATAAAATGGGTCTTCAGATTGCTGACAGGAGTTCCTAGACCTTGTATTAGTCACTATTCATTAATAATCCCGAACTAAACCCTATAGGAACAAAAATTTCTTTTGGAAGTAGTGCCAGACATTCAGATTTCCAATATACTTGGAATTTTGCTTCATGTTCCCCTCAGGTGAAGCGTGAAAGGACTCATGCCACCAAGTAAAGTATTCAGAGGACCTTACTTCATTTTTATTGCATGCAGTAAACCAGAGATTTATAGTATGAGGCCTTTGAATGTGTAGTGTCTGTAAAGCAAATTCAGACACTAATTAAAATACATGAAGATTCCACCATTCAATTTTGTGAGCTATTTCCCTCATGGACAGATACCTATCTGCTGAAAACAAGTGAAACCTTGGATGGGTGGGGATTTTTTGGTTGGTTTCATGTTGGGTTTTTATCCAAAGTGGCCTGTGGGTCGTCCTGGTGCCTGCTATTTCTGAACATAGTTCTTTTAAATAAATGTGCGTTCTGATGCATATAGCATAGAACTCAAATTTTCACCCAGAGCATGTGTTTCTAGGCACATTCTGGCATTTGGAAATACTTTGGGCTACATGCTGGAAGCGAGGCTGTTCCGTGGCATGCTGCCACATCTCTTTTGATTAGGAAGCTCATGGCTGGATAACTTCTGAAAACAGGAAGGTATGACAGCAAAACTTTATTTCGATTAAATAGCTCCTATATAAACACAGGAATTCCACTGCCATTCCTGCTCCTTGTCCTCAGCAGGTTTTGCAAGGACAGACTGGCTGGGTTACAGGTCTGGTGGCTCTCTGCTGGCCGCAGGTCACTGAGAGCAGGTTCCTCACCTAGCTCAGCTGTCACCTGAAAAAAATTCTCTGAAATGTCACAACACAGTCAGTGTTGTGACAACACTTCTAATCGTTTTACACATGAAATGTCTGCTGCCTCCCCTTGCTGCCAGTGGTCTGGAACCAATAAAATGACCTGCCTGTCCCCTCACAGTGGGTGAAAACAAACAGAGAGAACAACAACAGAGGAAAACAACAGGAGAACAGGGGAGTAGGCAGCCAAAGGGTGAGGGTTGAAAGTGGTTATGAGTGAGAATGGGATGCCTGGGTTGGGCCCATCTCTGCATGGGCAGCATGGAGGAAGGTCACCCTTCCTGCTGCTCTGTGGGTGAGTGTTCAAGGCTAGATTTTAGCCTTGGAAATCCATGGACGCTTTGGAAGTACCATCCACCATAAGTTCAACTACTAACAGGGAAAATGAAGAGCACTAAAACTAGATTGATTTAACACATCAGCAGCGATCTTTGATGTGTGGTTGTGTTTGTTGGAGGCCTGGCTGAGGTCAGCAGTCATGAGCAGTGCCATTTCTAAAGCTGGCAGCTGCTGACTAGGAAAGAAGGATTTTGCCAAGTTATTTTTGGTGTATTGCAAAGATTATGGAAAAAAATTCAAAGGTGTCTTTGGAATGAAAAAAAAAAGTATGTCCTTTCCCAGTTTCTGGTGAAAGAAATCACCTGTCTCAGGTATATTGCATCTCTTCTCACAGGGCAGTGATAACTATATTGGTGCAGGAATTTGGAAGGCTGAGGATGCCAAGTGAGCAGTGCAGTCACGTAGAGGGAGGTGGAAAGTCATTTGAAGACCACAGAACGGAGCTGGGGGAAGCTGCAAATGGTAGTAGTGTTCCCACTTAAGCCAAAGGGCGCTGTTGGAGGCCTTCAGAAGGGTTGAGTTCAGATTCTGCTCCGCAGTCACTGAGAGGAAAATGGATCACTTGGAGGTACCTCAGGCTTAGGGAGTTGCGATGGGGCAGGGAGGGAGAAGTTCATAGGGTACAGAAGGTGAAAGACACATGGAGTTTTTCAATTATCAGATAGAAAATCATCATTACAGGATTGTGGTGCTGTGCCTGCAAAACAGCATGAGAGGCAATAGAGAGCAAAGCTCCCTAGACTATATCGACTTTGGTCCTGTGCTCAGTAGCATCATGAGTACTATGGTGAAACATGAATTGACCTGGGTACTAACTACACAGGACACAAGTAAAAATCACTGATTCATACATTCATACATTCATGTATTGCCAGAAGGCAAGCTAGAGAAAAGATGCAGTAATTATTTGATGAAATACAGGTGTAAGAAAATGTTGCAATGGTAGTGGTATGAGCTGTCACTAATTTGCTGTATTTATAGTTCAGTTTCTCCTAAAGTTCTCAGTGAGGTTTAAAGTAAAGTATGAATGATTACTAAAAATATTTGTTAAATAAACAAAACGAGGCGTATACATTCAATTTCTTAGAAGGCTGGCTAAGTTCATTCTAACTTAAATCATCTGCTCCCAAAACATCATAAAATTCAATCTCACACAAGAAAGGTGAATGTTGAACTGACCCTTGGTATTTATGAAGCAATGTTACATTTTTTAATTCCCATATTTAACTTACTTTTTAGCATGGAGTTATACTTCCAGTGTTTGTATACTTACAGTGTATTGCAGTTTCAACAAATCCCTCATTAGAAGTTGCAAGTCTTCAGGTGAGAATCAGGTAGAAGAAAGTCCAAACCGTATTTGAGAATTATTATTTAAGTTCTACTCTCTCTCGCACCAAGTTTAAGCATATTAGTAGAAATCTGTTATCATAACCATTTTAATCTTAATGTCTGCCATTAACTCTTTACCATGCAGTTCATAAATTAGTGGGTGTTACACTAGGCTTTTGTCATTGCTTTCGCAAACTCACCTGGGCTTTAAGAACAGACAAGCCTGAAAAATTTCTGCATGTCCACCATTGTGGACCTCACAGTTCTGATAAACTTTAAAAAGTACTTTGCACTGATGAATTAAAAATCCATCCTCAAAGTTGCCCTTAATAGTCATATGTTGTTTAAATATACTGTGCAAACTGTGACTCCTTAAAACAATTACACAGATCAGTTGCCTATATTTCTTTATAAACAATACTGAGATTAATTAGTTGGAATGGCTTCCTTTGCTTCGCCTCTGATGTCATGAAAATGCTATTGCTAGCTCTTCCTTGGACAGAATAAACAAGAGTATCTGATATGCAAGCTAATATAATATCCTTTATTTACATGATTGTAAATCCTGTTAGCTTTAAAACAATTTTGAATCTAGGAGAGAGCCAAAAAGGAGAATAACAAAGGAGAGAAGTGACCTCAGCAATTCCACGCTGACGTATCTTCAGTCTCAGAACTGTCATGGGAAGCTTGTGTTATCAGTTGGCTTGGGAAACCTGAGTGATGGCTCTGCCATTCTGCCCAGAGCCGGACATAAACAACTACTAATTGTTTCAGGACTTCATATCTTTTACCTGTATCTCTGCTAAGCTTTCTGTGTAGCGTTCATAGAGTTTCAGAGATGTTGAATAGAGCTAATCTTTTAAAAAGAACTAAACCAGAATTTTAGGGCTTCATCTACAAAAGAACTTTGTATTTCCAAGTGTTTTAGGCTTCTACTTATAACATCTCTGAGTATTTTTTTTCTGTGGCTGCACATCGTATTGTTATTTTAAGTATCTAAATAGGAAATCTAACCTCTTTCAAAAATGGAGATCATATTTTCTCTGAAAATATTGCTGTATGATACAAAAATGCCATGAAAGGTGTTGTGGTTTTGCCCTGGGTTAATTTGCTTACACACCCCCCACACAATTAGTATTAGTTGAGAGAAGGTTTATGCAGACAAAAGAGACTGGATTTAGGAAAATAACA
>JAYRBT010000093.1:60877691-60913679 GCA_036023395.1 Myiotriccus ornatus
TTAATTTCAACTGTGCAATCCACCTTCTCTTCCGTTTTTCTTAAATATGTAATTAGCAAAGGCGTTACTGAACTTTTTGATTGGGTTTTGTCCGGAAATTCACCTGGACAAAACTATCTTCAGCCCCAGGGACGGGCTAGTGGGCAAAACCACGACAAAAGGTCAGTCAGTTGGTGTTGAATTTGTGAGGGAGTGCTACCCAAACTTAAGCTCAGGCTGGTTATCTAAGCACTCTTACAAGTATATTTTGAGAAGTGTAGGTGTTATCCATGCTTCCTCATGATATCTACTCAAGAATGAATGTATATTATAAAAATTATAAGCATTTAGCACACTTTGTCTATTTAAACATATCTTTTCATCTACATTACCCAACTGAGCTTTGTTATAAAACCAACTCCTAGATTACAAAAAAAAAAAAAAAAATTACAAAAAAAAAAAATCAACAGTAGAAGCCAGATCCGTAGCACAAGTGGGAAAACTCACAGTTGTCAAGGAAGGACTCACAGAGAAGTGGCTAGGACTTTTTCTTGTGAGATGCTGCTTTTGCCTCACCAGTAATTGGTTGTGACCAGGACTTCACATACATCCAAATAGAAGTTTATGACATTTATTTAAGTCTACATAATAATCCAAATGACATAAGGCTGGGAAATTGAAATTGTGTTCAAAGATATCCACACAGGTTAAAATTTGGTTAGTGTTGATTTACTGTGACTAAATTCACAGTGGCCTTGCCTTATCAGATGCCTGAAAGCACAGAAGAGCCATCTTGCTCAAGGTCAACCCAAGCTACCTGTCATCGTAAGTGAATGCCTGGAGAATAGTGGAAGCATGGCGAACATTTTACAAGTATAGATATTTTCATCACAGGAACTTCATAAATCCTTCGTAAATCATAAATCTTGTTCCCAAAGGTAATGATTCCCTAATGCAATGCATAATCTATGAAAGGATGCTGAGGCAATACCCCATACAGTGATTTCATCCCATTGGAGAAGATCTCCTGGTCCATACCCCATGCCTGATATGTAACAGCCTTATTTCTTGCAGCCCCCTCGGGAGGTTTGCCTGCGTGCATCCATTCTGTAGCACACACATGGTGAGCTATGTTGGGTTTTATGCAGGCCTGTTCTACAGCAGGTCTTGTCATTTTTCAGGGAAAGGATAGTGACATTCAGGCTCTGCCTGCACAACTTACAAGGGCTGGAAACGACTGTTTTTGTAAATTCTTTCCCTTTTCTTAGTGAGTGTGTGATTTATGGGATCAGCCTTACCAGGATTAACTTTGCTGAAGTCACTGACATTCATCCCATGATTTGGCACTCTTCCTTTCTAAGAAAGGCACATGAAAATAACAATAGGAAAAGTAACTGGTAACTTAATCTAAAAAAAAAAAAAAATAAGAAAAGAAAAGAAAAAAAGAGCCTGATTTTTATGTTTTCTTTCTTTCCCTTAATTTTTTCCTTGACATTTTTCCTTGACAGGAATGGGTAAAGTACCCATGGACCATATATTACTAAGAAATCAGATATTCAAGAACTTAAGCTCTTACTAAAAACCTGAAGCAATGTTTATACACTCAAAAACTTGTAATATTTAATTCTGTGTGATAGATATTCTTCTATTTAAAAAAATCACTAGGAATTTCCAAGTATAGAACTGAGCCTGATCTTGCTGACATGTTAGACTTGTGAGTAATCAGAAGCTTCAGATTTAAGAGAGTGAAAAAATTAAAATTGGATTCAGACTTTGCTGTGAATTTTCATTTTCCTTCTGGACTCCATGTCTCTTGAATGTGCCTTAAAATGATATCATTTTTGATACAGAACATAATTTTGGTAGAATTATCAAAGCCTATGCTATCCATAAGAATTAACACAAGTATATGTAATTTTATTTAACATGATCGATGTGCTTAATGTACATTAAAACATTGAGAATTCTGCTGAAGTTCTGCACCATACAAAACCATTTTTAAAAAGGGAGCTCACAGGATATCTGTGACTTTTCTAGAGGAATGACTAGTCTTTAAATGGGTCCTTTATGATTTACCTACCCTGGACTCTATGGGCAAGTCTGTGTGACTCCACACTCTACAGCTGGTCAGGTAAAACCACTACTGAAAAACTGCCCGCTCTGCATTTCCTCTTCACAGTTAACACGGAATCCATGGTCACATTCTCCTCCCCTCCTGCCTCAGCTCATTTGCCATAAAGCAATTTTATCTTTCTGCTTTGTTTCTCACATGCTGCCCCAAACATTTAGCTAATATTCAGAGCTGTTAATTGTATGATAGATTCCAGTGTTTTTATTTGCAAAGAGTGTTGTCCTGAATGAGAGAGAAGAAAACTCTTTATTTACCCTAGTGAGCCCCAGACAGCGCTAAATTCCCAAATTTGCTTGTTAGTTTGTTGTTACATTTGGTGTTGTGCCCTTGAGGGAATTTTTTTGGGTAGGTCTGTAGAGTTGCTGTTTGTGTTTGCTTTGTCTCTGATTTCTGATGGTGTCTTTTACTGTTGTAGTATTCACTCAACAGAAAAGTATAATTTATCTTTACAGTTTTGCTGCAGTCATTATCTTTGTAAGATTTAGCTCAATACATGGTCACTTACTCCACGATGTGAAGGAGACAATAAAGTAAGGCAGAAAGCAGTTAGGGGATTACTAGAAAGTCTTGAAACTTAAAGGAATACTGCCTTTCAAAATGGTGTTCTGTTTCACGTGCAAGGCAGGTACTTTTGGCAGGATTAAGTTCTCTAAGATTTTCAAAAAGCATTTGCAATACGAAATTGAAAGTTTTACCTGATTTTTTTATATATGTAAAACTTGCTGGGTTTCATTCTCATTTTTTCAGACTAACTTTATCTTTTTGTTTTAGTAGCAGCCAAGCATGATAAGGGCTAACGGCTAAGGGCTCTTAATTAGTGCAGCACATTAGTGACCAGGATGCCACATTTCCACTGGTCTTCTGCGTGATACAGGACAAACTTTTCAACTTCTCTACTTCAGTCTTGGAGCTCAGAAGGTGCAATACTGCAGACCTAGCAATTTCCATGTGGAAAAAACCCCAACATTTTCTGAGTTTCTTGGTGTCTTTTTTGTCTGGAAGAACATTAATGGAGACAAGGGAATAGAACAATATAAGCATTGTTCTTTCAAGACTATTGAGTTGTTAAAACAGAGGCAGAAATCTAAGGTTTAGTTGGTTGAGTAAGATCCTTGACCTTTCTGATCCTCCAGCTGTGGGTTTCTTCCCCCATCCTCTTTTGTTGCTGGTTATTTATACCATAATTTTTTTCCTTCTCTTCTAGTACATGCAGCCATAATTTCATAGCTCCCACACTTAATGAAACTAAACTTTGACTCTCTAAACACTGCTTGAGGCATTGAGGCTTGTTTGTTTGTTGTGGTTTTTTTCCTGCAGAATCCACTGTAAAATCTGTCTTGACTTGGTTATTGGGTTTTTTTGGACAATCAGCTCTTCTATCCAAAGCAAGTCACTCTAACATGTGATAACTTCGGGGGAAAACAGGTGTTCTGCTACTTCAGCTGTTTCAAAGTGTGAATAAATGACTATTTGCACCCAATATGTGAGGTCTTTGCATTGCCAATATCAAATCCATGGTTTTCATTATTTTAAGCTACTGGTATTGCAAGTACTATATAACTGCAAAGCATTTGGTCTCAACAACCGAATGGTGCCATAGAAATAGAAAATATTATTTCATTGCTATTTATATTTTATTGTTATAATAAATATAGCAGTGATATCAGGAGACATATATGTCTGACAGGAACTTTTGGAAAGTTGGTTATGTTCTGGTAGAGCATAAAAACCTTTTTCTCAATTTCATCTTCCACTGAGGTTAGCAAAAACAGCAAATAGGACAGGAAAAATTCCAGGGCATGGTGAACTATATCTTTTTCAGTCACACTCATTGTCACTGGGAGATGAAGAGTAGGATTTTTAATTGTAAAACAGGAGACAGTAAGGTTGGGCTGAATAAAAAAAAAATGCCAAGGGATTTACATATCATTCTACATCTTTGAAGCATACATTTCTAAGCCATGTCAAAAACATAGTTCTCTACTCCACAAACTATTTTAAATGATACTTGGATTGTACTATGTCACATTCCTGTAAAAATGCCAATAGCTAGAGTTGTTCATTACTATTTAAGGAATATTATTTGGCTCCTTTCTGTTTCTTCATCCATCTTCACATCTTCTTCCTTCTGAAATCCACTTGCACCTGATATTTTTCGCTGCATAATTTTAGCCAGAGATTCTATAATTTCAGAAAACTCAGTGTATGGGACAGTAATCAGCTCAAGGTCATCTGCTCAAGACCTGACATTTAAAAATGCAAATGATTTGAAGAGCAGGGAAGGTAAAGAGGATTATTGCATCACGAATTTGAGTGTCGAGACTGAGGGACAGATCGTGTGCAGTCACAAATCACAGAACTGAGGGCTGATATTTGCAAGTCGTCGACTCTGACATACACCATGAGAGCAGTGAGAGAGTCCCGTAATTGCCAGGACATTCACATTCAGATCAGTTTAAGGTGAACAGTGAAAAAGGGTGACTAGGATATCACTACTTACAAGCTGTCAGGGACAAACTTACAGGATTACACCAGGGAGATCTGCATTTGCACACAGGTTATTAGTGCTGATACCAGCTGCTGAAAGTAACTTGTACTGTTTTTGGAAACCATCCTTGGTACGCAACTGAGGTATTCATAATCTCTACACGGTAACCTTATCTACAGCCATTCTGCCTTATTTGTTACTTTCAGAAAATACCTATACATATGTGTGTATGAACTCTTTAAATAGCCATCTGCATTTTCTACACTGAATATTCATTCTTCTTTATCACTGAATTATTTAGTAACATCAATAAAACCTCTGAGCCATTTCAAAAAGTTCTTCAGGGGTCGGCTGCTACCTCATGGTGTTTCTGAACACTTCACCAAGCTGAGGAGGACAGACCTGCCAGCTCTCACCTCTAAGAATAATCTGGCTTACAGTCTTGATCTTTCTGCAGGAGGAAAGGCTGTACATTTAGTGTCATTCCTCGGTCAAGTTAACACTAAAGATGATGGATCCCTGCAACCAATATTTCATTAATCAGTGTGCGCATTTTGTGAAGGAAAGGACTGGACCACACACAGGGAACATATTATCTTTTTCCTTCCTACCATTTCTTCTTTTGCTCTGTGTCCTCTTTTGCCTAATCTACCTATTTTTATCAGATGAAATCCAAAAGCAATTGAAGGAAGGGAAAGGATAAATATATTTCCTGAAACCGTTAGTGTGAAAGAGGATTGATTTAGGACTGTGCAGCACCAAAGTAAGGAGAGGAGACTCTGCCAGCAGGTGAACCCAGTGAAATAATCTCTTTTAATTCCCACATCGCGAAAAAACTTTTATCTGACTTCCAGAAATGCTAAATCAGATGCCAGATAAAATCATGATAACCCTGAAAAGAAGCGTCATTTAGTATTTGTTGTTCTTGCATTCGATCTCATCCTGGTGCTCACTAGCTTAGAGAAAAAAATTTTTTCTAAATTCATTCTTAGAGGTCACTTCAGGCTCTGGGAGATATTGAACTTCCAAGTACTTGCATTGTTTCTGAAAAGGGACAGGAAATGATTTATAAAATATCATTCTTCCTCACAGAATTTGTGCCTGAAATTGGAACAGGAAGACAGTTGTATTTCTTCCAGCGTTTCCATCATTGTCATTTTAGCAGCTGAGATAGCTATAAGAAACTCAGAAACTGACTTTTTTTATACCTATCTAAATGAAATTCTAGTTATTATTCTCTGGATTTCTATTTGGTGTTCAAAACATTTTCTGCACATCTTTATGGATTGTAAGCTTGGTATGTCAGTGTTAATTTAGGAGAAAAACAGTAAATCTGTGCAAAATATTTTTTTTTTAAATCAAGGAACATACGTTTGCTTAAAGACTTGTGCAGTTTCTTTGTGAACTATCTTTTATCCTTTACTATGGAAGATCTTCTAACATGTTCGATAACTGGCAAGCTGCCAGCTCTCTCACATAGACCACCCACCCTTCACAATGACGTCAAGGAAGTCCCCAAGTTTGCATTATTCAATGGCAAGGAAGCCTTTGCTATCTTTGACTACACAGATGGTGAGCAAAGGGATGGGAATCTTTGGACTGGACTGCATCCCTTGACTCTGATTTGTTTTCTCTTCTCTACAGAGCCCTGCTGTAACAAAGAAATCTTCTGTTTCATATGCTTGCAATGAGGAAAAAATGCTCCAGCTGATGACAGGTGTTTTAGCTTCCAGCTGACTTCAAAGTGCGTCACACAGCTAGAAAAAAACCCAATTGAAAAATTCATGGAACTTTAAAAAGCCTTTCACAAGTCCTGCTGTGTGATCACCAGGAATGTGCTATCCTCAGCTGAGCTCGGTGCAGGGTTGCATGCTTCACCTCTTACCTTTTTACCCTGCTTCTCTTTTCCTAGTGCCGCTGCAGTGCCCCAGTCCGTGTCCCTGCAAACTGGTTCACAAGAGCACAGAATCCCAGAATAGTGTGGGTCAGAAGGGACCTGTGGGGTCATCTAGTCCAGCCCCCCTGCAATGAACATCTTCAACTATATCACTCAGAACCCTGACCTTGAACGTTACCATCTGTGACATCGAATGGCAGGAGAGGCTACTCACAGTTTTAATTTCCTTCTTTGTACTCCGCATCCTCTGCTCTTGGACTCTTCCTGATGTTTTTATGTTGCAAAACTCTTCGAGACAGGATGTTTCCCTTTTCATTTGTTAAGGACCTAGTGTAGAGTAATGATAAACAGGAATCTGAGGCTATGATGAATATCGAGTTGCTGTATTTTCCTGGCATTGTGGAATGTGTCAGTTACTCAGGTGTGTGGGACTAATGCAAACAAGGAGGAAAGAGACTCCCAGTAGCCAAATATCAGCTAATACTTAACAGTGAGAATTACACTAAAACTACTAAGTTTTTATGATTTTGCATGCAGATGCCCCCCTATTTTCACTTAAGTCAAGACCTGTAAATTCAGATTAAAAGACTTCTGAAAAGCAAAAATGTTTTTCATGTAGAGGAAAAATGAATGGTGTAAGGAGTTTAATTTCCATCTATCAAGCCACAGTGAAAGACTGTGGTTGCATCAAAATTTGCCTTTATTCAAACTGGTAAGCACTTAAACATGTGCTTTTGCCTTTGCCTTCCTCTCCAACTCAAATACAGAAGACATGGGAGGCCCAGTGATTAGGGATGCCCTACAAAACCCTCCTGTGCAAACCAAAAGGCAGGCAAGGATTGTTACCTTAGCACATGCACCTGCCAGCCGAAACAGTCTGTCGTCTGAAACCAGAGGCTTCCCCCCGGGAATGCATGGAGAACTGCATGGAGAACTGTGTGGTAAACCCCAGATTCTGTCAGCTACCACATCTCAGCTGAGACGTGTGCTGGTCTAGTCACAGCTGGGAGGAGTAAGTTCACTCACTAGGCCTTAAGTCAGGGATGTAAGGCCAAGTTAACATGCAAGGTGTTTAGTACCTGCAACAGGGATGGCTGATAAAATTTTCTAAATAAACCAGGCAAGCCTTATTTCCCCCGTAACGGATAGAAAGATTCTGGGGGAAAATACGTCTTTGCTTGATATCATGTTTCAGCCTTCTGTTCAGAAAATTCCTTTCTGTTAGGGAGGATTCTCTCTCTGTTTAGAGACCTACCTGGTCATTGTCTACTGCTGTTCATTGGCACAAAGAGCTACAGATTAGATCTGCAGAATACTGAGCAGTTAGTGTTCAGTGCAAAAGGCATAGCACAAGAATAAGAAAATGGCAAATTTTACCTTAAAATCTGTTGAAATATTGGGATAGATATGTGGGGAGGTAACAGTTGGGGACCTAAGATAAAGCTTATGTCCTCAGAATACCTCACAATGAGGTGGTTTGTTTGAAAGAATATGATAAAGCACAATAAAGCACATCAGCAGTGACTGATATGCACCAACATCCCCCTTTTGAACACTTCTCGTGAAAACTGAATTGTAAAAGCTTAATTTATAGAGTTCACCTTTCGGAATAAAACACATTTCGAAGTAATTTGCTTTGGATGACAGAAGTTTTATGAGGCACTAGAGAGCAGAATGAAGAACCATGATTTACGTTTCATGTTCCACCCATTAACACATGTTTTATCTTCCTGGACCAAACAGGAAGAATTATTGAAGCCTGTTACATCAATTTGAAAAAAAAAATTCTTCTAAGCCTATTACATGGATATAATCCACCTCAAAATCTCTTTTACAGTTTTTGTGCTATAAAAATTTCTTAGTACAAGTAATTGGTATTACTTGGTACAAGTAATATAGCTTATAAGGGGAAGTCAAATTTACATATGTACCTTGGACAGATCTAAGTTTTAATATGCATAATTGCATGAGGAAACATGATTTGCATATATAAGTTTTGTTTACAAATAAGTGTGTATAAATTTTGAGCATCTTATCGAAAGCGAGAAGTTTCAGTTTAAATGTCCCTGCCTGAAGGGACACTGAGAAAACCAAAAGATACAGTTAAATGGGCAGTGAGATTTAAGTCTGTCAATCCTGAAACAAGTACCTTTACTAATTTTAGTTTCAAATGGGAAGTGTATACAGAAGTGTGGAGAAATAGGGTCAGAAAAAAAATCCCTGTTGGTCTGAATTCATTTCACTTAACTCTAAGTGCTTATTTGAGTCACCTGCAAAGACACCTTTTCCCTCAATCTGTTTTCGGATCAGTGGAGAGAAAGGCATCATAAACTGGTCAGCCATCTTTAAGCCAAGATCATCCTTGGGAGTCATCTACCTATCCCTCAAATATAGGCAGTATCTAGAGCAAATGAGCTGGATACTTAGGCACCTTATGGACGACCCAAAAGCCAGAGGAATGAACTCAAATCTAAATGGATGTCTTAACAAACCTGCACAAGAAATTTGCTTTTTCCTTGTCCTAGATCAAAAAGTAAATAGAAGGCACTGTGTAAGTTTGATTGCCATCTTCTAAAAGCCTTTCAGCTTCTCTTGAAACCCGTTGTTCAGTTCTGCAGGAATCATTATGCAGTTTTACATATTGCTTTCAGTCTGTGGTGACGAAAGCGAGCATGATGTTAGGTACTACCTTTCTACTTTGATTTCTAGTAAAATACCTCTTAATCAAAAAAAAAAGGTCTGAAAAAGAGCCAAGAGGGACAAAAATTCTGAAAAAATGTCATAAGTGTATTTCTACACTATTTGGAAAAGGTATTTCAACTTCTGGTGAAACTCAGATGTTTCCATTAATTCTAAGTTCTTTTTTCTCAAAAAAAAAAAAAATCCCATCTTTCAAGGAATCTCTATTTTGGAGGTATTCTATTTTATGAATAAAATATGTAGAAGGAGATCCAACACTGACATTTTGGAACTGATTTATTTCCACTGGATTGAGTTAAAAATCAGATACGACATATATCATATGCTTCTTCCAAAGAATTAGCAATTCCTTCCAAACTGAGAACTAAGGCAATTATTGTGCCTCACCTAGAAAACAGAAAGAAATATTTCTGAATCCCAGCTGAACAGGACTTTCCATCACTTGAAACAATAGATCAACTTAGCCATTGTGTTACTTTCAAGTAACCATTTCTGTTCTTGAAGCTCAGAAGTTGCACTTCAAATCTTACCTTATTTCTATCCTCAGGTCTTCATGGCTCCAGTAGTAGCACTCACTTTTTTTATAAGCAATAACCATTTTTTTTCCCTGTGCTTACCTCTCAACTAGGTAGATGCAACATAGAGCACATGAGCTGGATATATCCACAGGGAACATTTTGGTCTAAAACCAGTCTTGATTCACATTGCCTAATTTCTTATGTGCTTTGATCAGTATGTGGAAGTTTATTTGCTGACTAGAAGCTGAACTGTGGGAGCTGGGAGACCAAGCTGGAAAGAATTTCTCAGGCCCTGTCCTAGACCCTTTAGTCTTCTTCCTCTTAGTCCTTCGTGTTTCTGTCACAGACCACAGAGAACAGTGGCCCAGTGTGTGCAAGGGTACAGTCCAGCGTTTGTATCGGTTGTTCTTTCAGAGCAGAACCTGTTTCCCCGTCAAAGGAATTCCATGTCCAATGAATAGGCAGCAAGGCTTCTCTTTTGCTTCAACAGAAGAATAAAAGGATCTCAAGAAATCAAAACCTAAATTTCCATTTTAAGAACCATGTCAGGGATTGCCATAGCAAAGGAAGGACATGCTTAATGTAGCAGGATGACCCTTTCACAGCTCCTGTTTTCACATGGAACTGGCCTCAGCTGCTACAAAATGGGGAGCAAATTACATTCCTTTTTGTTTTGCAATTCAAAAACTGCCAGAGATATCCTTTTGCTCCAAAACGTGTGACCGTTTCATTTCTCCTTGAGTCACCTTTTGCATCTGTGCCAGTTAAGGATAAATTGTTGGTGTTCTGATTTGGTTGAAATCACATTTAGACTGCCAGAGGCTGTAACAAACCAAATGGATCAGGTTTGTGTTTCACTTATCCCCAGGCAACCCTAGTGGGTTCAGCAGGTTCACAGGGAGGTGATTGAAAACCAAATTCAATCTGTGTCTTTTTTTCCCAGGGTTATGTGCAATCTGTCACACATGCTTCTCTCTTTTCACACAGTTACTCTTTGTATTACACTTCTGCATTGCATTCATTTCAGCTTAGCCACAAACACCAGCTGAGAAGAAGAGTTCTCTAAAAAGTTTGTTGCTCGCTCTCTCTAGATATGATCTATACCATGCTTAGGTTGAATGTTTGTTTAGATATGCCCTACTTGTCTCTGAGAAGTATGAACAAGTTGCTTATTCACGTACTCACGAAACTGGTTAAGAGAGAAGCCTGTAAACCAGATACCCTAGGTTGCATTTAATAACTCTTCAAAATGTATGCTTGGCTTTCCTTCCCAGTCATTGCCTTGCTGCTCTAACGGGGGGAATTATCAGCTTTGTTTTCCAAAGGCATTATTTTGGGCTGTACAAGTTGGAGAGATATTTTCTTAACCTTAAATGGGAGGAGAGCATAAGTCAGAAGACTCAGAACCTCAGATGACAAAAATAGATTAATTTGATAAGAGTGATTTATAATAGCCAAGGATCTGGCACAGTATCAGAGAAGGCAGCGTAGCACAATCTGATGCAAAGGATTGTTAGGTAACACATGAAGCAAGGAAAACTTCAGTTACTTATCTCCAAGGAGTTGGCATGCAGAGTTTCTTCTAAATCAAACAATCCCTATCACTGGGCTGAAAAACTAAGGCTTGACCTTGAGGACGAGGCTGATGGTCTTGTTTGTTGAAATGTACCCTTAATTTTGAAAACGTCCTCCCCTTATATGATGGATTTGATTCCTCACTGGAAAATCTTCTGCTAGAAAGGTTGCTTGGGATTCCATGGGAGTTCATCTGAAACACATCCAAGATGGAGCTCAGAGTCTGTGTACACATACAGTATATGGAGCTGTGCTGCCTAGAAGGAAAATGAGCAGGCATCTTTCATCTAAAGGGGACTGTGCCAAAGCCTTCCTGTGCCATTTTCTGTGTGTGTGAAGACAGGAGTTTTAGATGGCTTAGGGAAACATCCTGCTTGTAGAAATGATATATAGCAAAAGCATATTCAGAACAGTTCTAAGGCAAAATATTTGAGGTGTTCGGCATTCCCATTTATAATCTAACAGAGATAAGCAGGCAGAGTGAACTGCTGTGAGATTTAAATCCAAGTCCAAACCTTCTCATCTTCCAGGGAGGACATGGCATTTTCACAGGTTTTTCAGAGGATTTGACAGGATACAGGATATTCTGAGTTGGAAGGGACCCAAAAGGATCATCGATTCCAACTCTTAAGTGAATGGCCCATATGAGGATCAAACCCGTGACCTCGGTGTTATTAGCACAGTGCTATTACCAACAGAGCTAGTATCCTATTTCCACAAAAAAATTACTGGGAATAAACTGCCCTTTAATCTGCACAAATTAATCCTGAGAAAACAAACATAAATAACATTAGGATGTTTCTATCTATTTATTTTATATCTTTCTACAACTGTGACCCGGAGAAAAATAATCTCTTATATTCCATAATATCAAGTGCTATAGGTCTAGATTTTTGCAGCTATCAGTGTTGCAAATGCACAGAGAACATCCTGGGAGTGGCCAGTTTATTCAGATATTTTCAATGTTTGACATAAGATATGCTTCAAAAAAACCACACTGCTATGAAACTACGGTTGCAATTAACAGATAATAAGTAAAGGGCTGAATAGTACCTGCTTTCAAAGTTGCCTTTCCAGATCCTCTGTCTAGGCAAGACACACATCTCTCCTGCTCCATCACATTCTTTGTTCTTAAGAGCTGTTTCTTGAATTCCATCACCTGATCCTGGTACAAATGAGGATTTACACTGATGGTAACTCGGTGTGTGGAAATCAGTGGAGGTTCCTCATTGCAACTGCATGCAAATTTTTCCAATTGTGTATGCTGATAGAATAGAAATCATTCCAGAAGCACGTGCTCGTCCTTACCTGTGGTTGTTGCCTACAGAAGCTCTTTTCATCTCCTGTTTTAGGAGATGTATTATACTGCAATGATAAAATTATACTTCCAATGATAAACAGTGACCAAACCTTTGCTAGCTCCAATTCTCCTTCTTGATAGACGGTGTTGATTTCTGAAAGCTTGTTTTTTTTTAAGGAGTACTTAATAGTACTTTATAGGAAGATTTAGATGATTAAAGCAGGACTTTAGGTAACAGGACTTGGAAACTCAATGGAAAACACAAAATCCTCATTTACTACCAGCATGCAGCTGGGTAGCCTGAAGTGCTATTAGCAGGGTTGAGAAGCTAGGTGTCAGACCACTATTCTGTGTTACACTGTGCACTTACTTCCCAGGTCAAACACCAGCTTTCCTCAGAAAGGCAAAGAAAAACTTTGCCTTTCCTTTGGATTTATTAAGTATCGTTTTCTCAGTGTAAATTCTTTCACAGTTCTCTGCACAGATGGCTCCCAGATTCAGGTAGCTACATTCCAAGTAAATGCTAAATATTTTCTGGAATACTGATGCTGCATGTGGCCATTCTAGTGCAACCTCCTATTGCTCAATGTCCTGTTGTAAATTTCCAAATTTGCATTTGATTTGGGACTGATTTGTTTACATTTCCTCACAGTCTCCCCCCAAGGTTTAGTGAGACCCTCCAGTAAAGAGTCAGGAATCTTTTGCAGCATTATGTTCAATGCAATTGCATAAAGCAACTCAATTGTCTTAGATATTTAGGCAATAAATCTCCAAAAATAATAATTCCAAAAATACCAGAATAATATTGATTCTAAATTGAGAGTCATCTCCCAGAAGAAAATTTCTATCAGTGACTGTATTCAATAATTATTACCTATCTGATCTGACCTTTTTTTAAACTAGATATTCCAAAGCAGAGGAAATGTTATCCAAAAATACATAATGAAAACCGATGTATATACACAGATTTAAAATTAAATTTTTTTTAAAAAATACAGATGTTAATAACATTAATAAATACCAAGATACCAAAATAAACAGGAGCAAAATACTGTCTAGTTCTTATTTTGCATTCTATAAGAATTACTGTATTATCAGGTGTAATCTTTTCCATCTCAGAAGTCTATAGTCCTAAGAAAAATGTCCAAGAGAAGTGTCCTTTAGCAGGAGTTATACTCAGTATGGTAAAAATGTACCGAAGATAAAGAAGTGGTAATAATGAACCCATAGACAAACTTCAACATGTTAGAGACTTAAATATTTTACCACAACAGTACACTAGGGGGACAAGTTTCTTCAATCCTGGACATGTGTCATAGTCACAGAAGACAGTGCAGCTCCAGGGAATAAGTACTCTTGGCACTGCTAGTAGTGGATCCAGCTCGTAGCAGGTCAAAAATCATTACTCTTACTCCTCTAAAATTAGAAAGTAACTAACACCTAAAAGTTTTTTGATCTACAAGTTTGCGCTTTCCGCTTCAGCTCAAACAGATGGTTCTCTGACACAGAAGTGCAATTGTTAAACATGAATGTGGCAAGAAAGAAGAAATGAGTGCTCGTAATGTGGAAACTGATAACTTCAGACATCATCAGTCAGAACAGATTGAATACTTTTCTGCTAAAGTAAATCTGCAGCATTTTCACTGCTTAAAATGCACTTGCTTCAGAACAAGTGCTATCCAGCTCCTAGCTTATTTTATATGGTACAACTAGAAAAACTGAGTTTCATGCTACAGAGCATGTTTAAATTCTGGTTTAACAGGAAACTTGATTAGTTTATTAAACGAAGTCCACTTATTTCTTTGAATAGGTTAATAGAATTAGGTAACAAAGTGAAATGAATGCTTTCTTATTTAGGTGATTTGTATTTAGCAGAGAACTGCTAAAGTGTAAAGTGAGGAACTCCTGGTTTCTCTGGCGCTGCCTCTTCTCTCTTTCAGAAAATCACAGAATGTTTCATCTATATTTCGCCCCATGCTGGCAGCCCCGAAGGCCAGTGTATCCTTAAGACACTCTTGAGGGGCTGTGCTGCATGGGTGAGGCTTTCAAGAATTTGTCACCTGAATAGTCCTGTTTAACTGTAAACATAACTAATATGAAATTGGACCTGGATTTTTTCACTGAGCTGTCATTCTCAATAGGATGTGTAGTGTGGTGGATACATCTCTTCTTAGGTATGCTGGGTTCTAAAATTTACTTCAATTTTAAATATCCTTTTGTCTCATTAATAAAGTTCTAGAGAAAGAAAGGTTGTATGAAAAGGTAATGACTGCCTAATATTCCACTTTTACCAGATTGTGTACTTAATAGAATGTTTCTCCGGAGCATCTCACCTGCACTGTTGCTGGAAATCTTCCATGATGCTGTCTCAAAAAACTTTAGGAGTCCAGGGCTATTTGAGTTAAGAACTTCTTACTACAGCCTAACCTAAACTTTCCCTTCCTTAGTTCCAGGCCATTGTTCCAATGCAATTGTAAATATTTTCCTTCCTTCACTTAAGATAAACTTTTAAGGAAAACATCAAGCAAATAGAAAAAAAAAAAAATTACCCTTCTCTTCTTCTTTATAAGCACTGAAATACCAAGTGTAGTTCAAATGTGTGTAGCTTTTAATATTTGCACAAGAGAGCAGCCCATAAATGGAGGATAATCATACATGTCATTATAAAGGCTTCTAGCCTTAGCTACTGAAAAATTCCCAGGGACAAAAGTCTCTTCTGATCAGAGCTTTTCAAATGAAAGTTCACACTGCACATACTAGTAGTATGTGGAGAGATGGTTCTTCCATATATGTGGCCTCAACTCTGACATTCACATCTGGCCACCAAATTAATGTAAATGTAGTACAGTTCAGCTGTTGCAAAACATTTCATTTAGCACTTTCTGGCATCTTTATCAAGGAAAGAGAAAAAATAAAATAGGAATATTGCACATACTAAGTAAAATAATAGAAAACATCAGTTTTTAAAGTAAAAATCTAAATGTAGAATCATCCATGATCTGTTGTTTAGTGAGACCCTGAAAGTCCTTTTCCTGGTGCTGAGATAATTACCCCATTTTATAAATGGTCTGGAAAGAACATCAGATCTCTACTGACTAATTTTGCAGATGCCCCAAAGAATGTGCAATTAAAGTAACAAGTGAAGAGGGCTGTTAAGTATAATTGAATCATTTCACAAGAAAATTCATGGAATCACAGTATTAGTATGTCTAGATGGGCAGTCCTATACCTAGAAATATTCTTGCAGGATATGGATGGGTTTCCTGGGGAAGAGTAAATTGTGTTCATGGCAGACAGTTAAGTTGGGTATGAATTACCATCAAGACACCAATTCCAAAACTGCTATTATAATCCTTGGATAAATATAAAGGGGAATATTGACTGCAGATAGCAAAGGCATCCATTAGCTCTGTATTTGGTGCTGTGACTATGAATATTCTGTCCAGGTCTCTTGCCTGAGTCTTGTTACCTGTGTGTTGATAGAGCAATCTCAGATCAGGGTTGCAAAAGCAATTGAAACATGAAAACCCATATAGTGACAGATTCATGAAGTTCAATCTGGTTCAAAAAAGTTACATGATGACAGCAACTGTCAG
This sequence comes from Myiotriccus ornatus, assembly GCA_036023395.1. Classification (NCBI taxonomy): domain Eukaryota; kingdom Metazoa; phylum Chordata; class Aves; order Passeriformes; family Tyrannidae; genus Myiotriccus; species Myiotriccus ornatus. Next base: position 60,893,876 of record JAYRBT010000093.1, read on the forward strand.
GCAGTATCCAAATAAGAAATTGGAGTTAGAAGAGAGGATATTAAAGCTAGACAAATACAGGTTAAAATGAACCTTTGGAAAAAATAAAAGCAACAAAATCACCACCACCACCACTAGTGTAGCAATTGGTTACAGAAAGTTGTGAATTCATAGTGGATTCTCAATTCCTGGAATTTTTGAAGTCAAGTAATTTCCACTAAAATGGAGATTAATTCATGAGACCCTCTGCAACTTAATCTAAACTTGTCCTGTTTTGAAGCAGGGGTTGCACAAAATGACCTCCTGAGGTTTCTTCCAGCCTTAGAACACAAATTACTCTCCAATTCTATGGAGATCTGATTAGATAACCCTTTTTGTCCCTAAGGTGAGTTTCTACTTGTTTGCAGTATAGTGTAGAGAGAGCAGCAGCACTGCAGCTGCAGGGGCGCAGCTCAGCAGAGCTCATTTATCTAGACATCAGTGTACCTTGTCCTTTCGTAACCCAAGGCAAATCTGATTTGCAGTATTCCAGAACCAAGGTGTGCATGTGTGCCAGTGGAATCCAGATGCTTTGCTTGTTTGATGTTAGCCTTTGTTTTTGATATTTGTTTGCTAGTAACAAACTAAAACCGATTCAAAGTCAAGCACTGGCATAGAATCGGGTAAAGGAAATATCTTTATGCCTTTAGGTCCCATTGGAAGGGGAGGAATAAAACAGGGTACAGTATCAACATACTCTTACCAACACAGGGAAAGATATTTTCCCTGCTCCAGGAGAAGTTAAAGAGTTTGTTATAATTAAGCTGTGAAAGGGCTATAACAAATCACAGGAGTTTAGAGGAACTGCATACAAACCCACATATACATACAGAAAAGAGTTGCTCAGTGAGGTATTTCTGGTCCTACTCACATCCACTTGCAGCAATAGTGGCTTGTTTTGGTAATGTTTACTCAGTAACCAGCTCTGTTGACTTCTGTTACCAGCATTCTGTTGATTTCTGTAGCTATTATGGCTAAAGGTGAGGGAGGAGGAGGACTTAAGAATTAATGTAATACCCTTGTAGATTTTATGTGGGAATTTATATGGTACTGTGCGGAATAAAGGCAGCCTTCAAAGCATGGGTGTGTGTGGAAGAAAGCCAAGCACAGATTCACTGGTGGAGCAGGAGGGGGGACAGAGAAACAGACGCTAAAGAAGATAAAGGAGAGCTGTAGTATCTATACTCTTTCTTGTGCTTACCTTCTTTATATTCCCCTATTGTTGTATGGCTTATAACTTTTCTTTGTGTTGAACTCTGGCTTCAGTATTCTTGTATGGTTACTACACTGTACCTTGATGCTGTATTAATATAAGTTTTGCATGACAAATACCCATATTCAGCAAATATTTATCTATCTGTTTGATGGATGATGGATCTCAGTGTTTTCCCTTTTAAATTTTCTCTTCTTAAACCCCTAAAAATTATCATCAGTGAGTAAATCTAAATTAAACAGAGCAGCCAAAGAACTCCACCTTCCAATTAAGTATGTTAGTTCATGTTGCCCAAATACTAAGAGGGCACAGAGGGTTATTAGTGAAAACATTTACTCTGTTTTGGCCAAAAAGCCTGCTCTTTCTAGATGTGAAAATCAGTCTGCTAGAAGAAGTATAAACAAGTGAGGAAAACTAAACATTCAGCACCAAAAAGAATTCTCTCTTAGAAGAGAACAATGTGCATGCATGGACCTACCTACCTGTTACAGTGTCTTCAGACTGCTGGATGTCCCTGGGTTGTGGCCTCAGCTCTATACCTGGACAAGAGCATGGGAAGGGAAGCCAGTTACATATCCATTTCACTTGGATCACTTGTCATTCATTTTAATATACAGCGGAAGTATTTGGAATCACCCTGTACATGTCTCATGAATATTTTTTAAATTTTAATTTTGTTTAATTTATGTCAATCACACTGCAAAACCAGCAGATATTTACTGACCCACTGAGTACATGCATCAAAGGGAACCTGAATGTTTACTGAGGAGAAAGATGGGACCAGCAGGAAGAAGAGTAAGGAAGCAGGTTCCCAAAGTGCTGCACTGAGATTAAACTGCTTTTCTTTTGCCTGCTTTGTTATTGTTGTTGTTGTCCGTGCTGCAGTAGCAACTGCTGAAAAGCACTGATCTGAACTGAGATTTCTGCAAGAAATATAGGAAGCTGTTTTATATAATGTTTTTTCTATTTTTAAGAAACGTTTCACATGTCCAGTTTGTTAAGAGAGGTTCCTGTCCATGGTTTGTTTGAAGAAAATTGGTAAAATTTAATTCTTGTAGGGAAGGGCAATAATACTACCAAAGAAAAGCCAGAAAGGTATCATCTTCTGTGCTTATATGGGAAAGACTGGTGCTAATGGGTGAAAACAGAAGAAAAAGGTAAGAACATGATCTTTCTGTGAGCCTAAGGATAGGCAACAACCTATCCTTATCAATTGTCCTGGCTGACTGAAATGTAAGAGCTCCAGAACCTGTTCCTGCAACTCATACGGGGCAAACCAGCTGGAAGACAGAACAAGGTTTAAGCAGCACTCCATTACGGAGCTCCACAGAAAAGACAGCAAGAGTTTTGCCCTGTAGCAGGGAGAAGGTGAACTTAATAAGAAGAAAGGAACAGCTGCACAAGTACGAAGTCAAAAGACACAATGCAGGAAGTCTAACCAATGGTCTGTGCTTAAGTTTCCCTTTTTCTAGGATGAGACATTACTGTTTCTCTCCCTCCCAAGAGTGCTGGTAGATAAATAAACATAGTAATGCACCATTTGGATGTTCTAAAAATAGAAATTTGATAAGAATTAACGATATGCCACAGAAGGACTGAATTTCCAAATTCAGAATTAATGAAAATCTCCTAGTAAACACATTAATCAAGATCTTAATGTTATGGAAGAATTTGTGATTACGGACTAAAACTCGGTCCTTTGAGGAGAACACAAACATTTGTCTAGTGGAAAGGACAACATACAGGGTACACTGTGTACTTGTTTTTAAGAGCAGTCACCCTGTATCTCAAATGAGTACTAAAAGCTTGTGAGAATGCACATGCTTCTTCAGCACACAGGCTATAACCCGCAGTCTCAACACAAGTGGCATCAAGCTATTTTTTTTCTTTCTGTTGGCTCAAATGCAGTTTTGCCCTCACCTCTTTGCATCTCTTTTATATTCATTATACAGTTACACAGCTGGATCTTGCTCGACACTGTCTGTTCCAGCAATGTCCTGTTCTGCCCTCTTTCCCTTCCCCTCCTGCTTTCACACCTCGGGGTCCTTCACAGAAACACAGGCAGGCTTGCAAAAGCACTCTTGTGTCTCCTTCCTTGGCTGCACAGCCCATTTATTTTAGATAATGTTACTGCTTCAGATGAAGGAAATGGAGAGTGTCAAAGTGTTTCATGGTGCTTGCGTCTTCATAAACACAAGATTTGCTGACTAGATATAAAGCAAATGGAAGGTGAAATCCTGTGTTATAGAAATGAGAATTAAAATAATTAGAAATATGAGCATTTATCTTTCTCAACAAAACGTGAAGAATGACTTCTGTGCCCAAAAGCTTGGCTATACACTATTTCCATAAATGCTCATTAAGGTTTTGTGAACAACTCTCTGCCCATATATCAAAGGACACTCAACTATTATATTTTTAAATTTAAAAATTTAACATAATATTTGATATCCCATACACAAAAGCCCCTGCCTTGTCCTGCTCTCAATACATGGCTGCCAAGAGTAGGCGATACGGACGGGACGACTGTTGCAGAATGATGACTGTTCTGAGAATTAGGTTTCACAGACTGTAATTTTTCATTTCGGAATACAACGACTCACAGTAAGTTGAGCTGTCTCTGAAAAGAGACCAAGATCCCCTCATGCAATCAGGTCCCCTCGAATACCTTCACAGGCAGTTAACCTCAGGGTATCATCTATTTGCTGGCTTGTTTGCACTTGGAGGCTCAGGCTCCATAATGCTCTAAGGAGCATTTATGGACAGGACATTAATGTTACCTTTGCATAAGTGGGAAACTTCCTAAATTCAAGGGAGTAGCATCATCTTGTGTCAGATAATAGACTGACCAGCATGCAAGAGGAGAAAAGGGAGAACACTAGAGGAATGCAGAATACCCACTGACTGGCCAGTGAGCTCTAAGGCTGAAAATCCAAACCCTGGTTATGCAACTGGGATTTGAATGGACCAGGTCTGGAAATGGCTTAGCAGTCCATCCACTAAGAGAAAACTGGCACTCATTTCTTTTGAAGGACAGACTTGCTGTAGACCATGAGTCCTGTGCTAATAGGAACAGTAGGAGTGGAGAATATGTAGGTCATGAAGCTGGTTACGCCTTATGCCACACATGAGTCTGTTCCTCCTCTCACTGAAAGTCCATGCTCAGCAATAGTAAAGCTGCTCAAAGACTTTGAAAAACTGACAGGAAGGTATTTTGGTAATGAAAGAAAAGGTAAGCACAGCAGATCTCCTCAGGCTGGACCTACTTACGGGTCTTGGATTCCACTGGAGAGAGAAGAATGAAATGTTACAGCTGTTCACCACTGAAGCACAGTTCTGCTGCCCCGGAGGACTAAATGGGGAGCCATGATGCTGCGTGGAGCTGGAGATGTGTCAGCGCTGCAGCATGAGCCCAGGAGGCAGGATAAAGGTTCCCAGAATATTTCTCCTGCAGTCAGTATGTGTTCTTTGGGATCAAGTTGCCTGCAGTTTGAGTGCTGGGAAAAATTAATCCTTGTGAGAATGCTTTTAATTGCCTAATGTGTACTGTCAACTCTAAAGAGAAAATTCTGTGAAATTTTACACTGTGAAATCTGGACTGTGCAGTCTGAATTGCTTAATTTTAATGTAACTTGGGAATCTCTGTAGTCTGTAGAAGTGTAGCTGTGCAATCACAGATGTCAGAGAATGAAGTGGTAATTATTTTCAATATTTAAAAATTCCTTGGCTTTTTCCTCCAGCTTTTTCTGGAGAGTAATTTCCAATATTGTAGGTCTTTCTAGAGAGCACACTCTAATATTGAATCTGCTTTTTTGGAAATTGTTTATCTCTAATTTATCATTAATTTGTGACCAAGCAATACTGTGCTACAAGAACATATAAGCAGTTCATCCTCACTTTTGTGATTAAAAGAAAGAGAAATGTTAACCCAAATGCCCTATGAATATATAATCTAAATAATTTTATAAACAAAATTTCCAGACTATTTAACAACACTTCCTGTATAAAGTTTCTCATGTAGGTACATCTGACAGGAAAAGAAACTTAATAGTTTCCAAATGTAATTCTATACTGAGCTGTGGGAGTTGATATATATTGCTCAGTGTATCTAAAGCAATGAGTTTTTGTGGTCAGGAAAACTCTGCAAGGATTAGAGAGATATTTCAGCAGTGACATGGCCAAACCAAACCAATACAAATAATTACTACTTTTTCTTATTCAACCTGACAGTTACTGTTATCAGTAACTGCAGAGTGTGGAGCTGACAGATTTTGCCACTGGAGGAGCAACAGTGACTTCATGGAATGATAACTGAGTTTTATCTTTTAAAAAGATTTGAAAGTCTCTTATGGGTGAGAGAGCATAGATAAAAGAAAAGGCTGTACTTCTTCTGCAGGATCACTGAATATCTGGCCAGAGCACAAACAGCCAGGTAGGAAGATGCACACACCTTAGGTGCAATGTAGCCTTAGACAAAAATCCAGGTACTCAGTGTGTTTCAGAAAAAGAAATGAGCTATGAAGCAGAGCAAAAGGCTGTTGTATCGAATGTTAAAGAAGTTTACAGGACATTTATGTTGCCTTTGTATAGTATGACACCAGCAACAGCAGGTATTTTCTCCTAAGTTAGAGGGCTAAATGAGAAGAAAATGAACTAATGTACTATGCACATGAGTGTTAAGGAGATAGTTACCATAGGAATGGTGACTGCGTGTAATCATTCATGCTTTTCAGCTTCAGCAACTAAAAGAAAAAAAGGCATGGTTTGGAAGTTCAGATTCAGATCAGGTGTAAAAGTAGGCAGCTTCCTAAATTCAAGGAGGTATCATCATCCTGCATCATATCATAGACTGACCAGCATGCAAGAGGAGAAAAGAGAGAACACCAGAGAAACGCAGAATGCCCACGAACTGGCCAGTGACAGCATCTTTTATTTTCCTCTTTCTAGAGAATTACTGACATTTCTAAACATTTAAGAAAAATTAGGCATGATTACTCCTTCTAAGCCATGTAATTTTCTCTCATTTCCACAAAATCTGAACTGTTCTGCATGTGTTGCCTGGTATACAGAGATGGACACGTAGCACTTCCACTGCTACCCATGCTATGACCACAACATACTCTGAACACCATTTGAAGTTCCTCTGAAATATCATCCTAGCTTCATCACACACTAAGTAAAATTTCACCACATCGAACTTCAGGAGTCTTCAGAGAAAGTTCTGTAATCTGAGCTGGCTGCCCAGGTCTCCTTCTTATCCAACACACAGAAACAGGCTCTTAGGGGAGCTGGCTGTCCAATCTACGTGGACATCCTCCTGCAGGTGGCTTCAGCAGTAGCACTACCTGGTACTCAATCATCTCTGAAGGACACCTGGACGACTGGCTGAGGTTCACCTCACTTCACAGTAGAAGATTGTGTTTGGACACATATCCTACTTCAGATATCAGAAACTGATGCTCTGGTATTTTTTGTGGATATCCCTGACACATTTTCCTTTGCATGGTTTCTCAGGTGCTCCAGGTAACCTTCCCTTCTGGAGCATCCCCAGTGCCCAGCTCTGTGTGTGGGCTCACTGCCAAACATTCCGCACAGATAATACTGTTTGTATTATCTGTCCTTATGGAATAAGTTCATCTGAGCTTTGTGGGATTAGATTGGTCTAAATCGGAGGAATATTGCCCCTTGCAATAACTGTTTGCTCAGAGTATTTACTATAATAAAACAATAGATCAGCTCTAGCCTTCTTTTATAAAAAGAACATTAACTTATTTCCTAGCTGGCCCGGGAATATGATAGTTTAATTCTTTCTTTTTCTTTTTAATTTTTCAAAATCTTTTCATTCTTAATTAGTTCCATGGTGATTTCAAATTTCCCCAGACACTGAAATGTTTCTACATCACATTCACATTAAAGATAAGAAAGTAAATTCTCAAAAATAATTGCTGTCACAAGTATTCCTGTCACAAGATCTGGCAAGTGTTTGGGGTTATCCATCTAAAGCACATGCAGAAGAATTATATAATAAGAACATAGGAAGGAATGAACAGTTATCAGTAACCTGTTTTGAAAATAGTAAATGTTGATCCTTAATTGGCAAAACAGTCTTCCTTCTCTTTCTTATTTCAAATTAAAAATGGGGGTTTATGCTATGAAAGAGAACATTTCATTCAGAAACAGTAGTTATTAGATTAAATTGCCATTTTGGGGATTTTGCATTCTTTTCCGAACTCTCAAAGAGAAACTGTCTTGGCACTTTCATGACAAGGGCAAAACCCCATGGAACTTCATGGGTTGTCACCTCTACCGCAGAACAAAGAAACCTCATAAATTAATTCATATATAACTGAAAGGATAGAGAGTCACTCTGAGTTAAGCACACCTTTGTTCAATGTGACTGAGCACCTTGAAGGTATAAAATATAAAACCATAGGCCTTCCTGCCAAAATATATCACATCCAAGGCAGTTTTTGCCGTAGTTTTCAGAGCTCTTTATACCTTTGATGCACATTTTCTGACAGTAGCTTAGTAATGTTTTCTTTTTAACTCCAGCTGCATTTGGTATGAGATATGAGGGCAGGATTATTCAGAAACTCATATTGTGAGGGGTTTCATTTTATCTTCAAAGGATGTCAGTAGGACTAAAATTTGCAAGTCTGAATTATGTCAAGCAGTAGACAGAGAACAGAACGTGGGTCAGCAATATGCCACTGCCATGGAAGAATAAACAGCATAAGATGACTGACAGCACAATAGTTAATAATTTACCATGCAAGAAACTGCATTTTCTTTTAGGTTTGATTGTTTATCTGGGAAGGTTGAAGGCCAAAGTAGCACTTAGTTATTGCTAGAAACTTACTTTAAACCCCATTTCAGTGATGCTTTTTTAATAATATGAACCAACTTTCTGCATTCCTACCTACCTTACCCATACTGTCTTAAACCATTTAATAGAGTTATGGTAGCTCAGATGGCCTCTCATGATCACTCACTGACTGTTTGCATCTTCTGCAACAGCAACCCCACTGTTCTTTCTGCTTGGAATACAACTAGAGAAATTGCTTTTTCCTACGTAGGATTGGATTTGAATAGAGAAGGAATTCTTCACAATAATCTGTACAAGCAGCTTCATCTGTTCTGTTGCTTAGGCTCCTGACCTTAGTGTTTCAGTTGCTTCTTATTGGCCAGAGTTTAGAATGCAGTTGGCGCCATCCTACCAATTGCTGCCCCAGCTTCTGGGAGGTTTTGAGAAAGATCACATCAAAAATTCCCTCTGTATATATTGCCCTCTCTCTACTGAAAGAGTTTATCCTTGTAAGTAACATTCATGTTATAATCAAAAATAGTGAATGCAAGGGAGTGATTCAGATTCAGGTTGTAGGCACAGTATTTAGATGTCTAAATACAGGCAAGATAGATATCTAAGCTCTTGTTACAATCACTAAGCCTATGTCCTAGTTTCCTGTATCATAGAAGGAGAGTTCAAGTAACAAAACAGAAGAAAGAAGAAATTAACTCACATCTCCAAAATGGCTTGTCAGTCACTTGTCTGCCATGACTTAAATGGCATGTTCTTCCTTTTATATACAGATGTAGGAGTAAGTTCCCAATTGATGCCTCTTTTTCACAGCACCAGAAAATAAAAATAAAGTAGCCAGAGTTTTGCCCTGCATTAGGCAAATGCTTATATTGACAAGAAGAGCTTCACAATAAGCATGAAAAAAAAAGCATTTTGGTTCATTCATTTATGGAATTTTCTTGTACGACAGCTATTGTTATGAACACGGATGAGTCATTAGGCTTAAGGTAGTTTTGAAGTTTTTTAGGCATGCATAAATAGTTATAGTACAAACTCCTTCTGTTTATTTTAGTAAGAACTCAGTCCTATCAACAAATTCAGTGTATGCAGTCAAATATGATAAGCTATAACTTTTAAAGTGTATTTGGGAGGAGTATGGGCTCATAGCTTAGTGAAAATACAGACATGAGAATAGTCAAGATGGAGTCTCAAGGTCTGTAGTTTTAGTTTTATTGCTTTTAATAGGCACTCCAATATCAGGATAATAGAGTAGGTGGATAAAAGAAGTTTTGTAACTTCACCTATGAATTTGAAACTATGACAAAGTTTACAGTCTGGAGGGGCATATGAAAATAACAAAGAAACCAAATAACTTACACTGTTACTGGCTAAAATTACTATGTTTTCAGGAAGTTTAAATACACAGTGATAAATGAACATATCTGAGATTGTAAAACATATTATAAAGGCAAATTGAGATTGTCTCCTGATAGGAACCTATCAAGCAAGTACAATAATTTTTTTTTCAAAAATGTTGTATTTAATTTAGATCACTGCAAGCTTGATCCAGTTCTCAGTCATTACTTTGGTTTAAAACAGTGTCCTTCAACTTCACTGGGCTATGGAACAAATCCTTTATGGATATAGCGACTCTTCAATAAGTCAAAACTCACTTGCATGCCCAAAGCCTTGACTACTTCTTTTACTCATAAAAGTTGCTCTTAAAAAAAGATACTATTTCCTCTAAAAACATGGCTTCAATCTTCATGTCATCCACCACGGCATAGTGGATAAAGAAAAATAAAGAAAAACAAGCTGAACTTCTTTCCAGACCTGATAATTATTCTAGAATATTATGAGATTTTCTGATCAGTAAAGGTTATACATTATTTGTATTGCCAAAACTGGCTGTTAAAATTCAAAGTTACTATTTTCTTTGTTAGTGAGAGCACTGTAATTCTTTATAAAAAGGTGTCTAGGACAACAAAACAATTGTCTGTGATAGATGTACAATCCTCCAATCCCTTAAAGAGAAGTTGTATTTTCTTTGTGGTTCCTATTGGTTCAAGGAAAACAGCTCTCTGCCTAAATGGTTACCACTGTGGCTATTAATCACACCTTGCTGTTCATAAATAATGAAGATTATACCCCAGTGGATGGTAAACTTTAATTAAGAAGAATGCTGTAAGAGGACTAGAAGCTTTTGGTGGTTTAGTTGGCATTTCAGAATAACAGCTCTTCATGTCCTCTTGAAAATCATATTTTAGTGCACTTTTTGTAGTGCCTGGTACATTTTAAGAGAGCAGTTTGATCCTTTAATTGGCTCCTGTAGCTATTTTCTCTTTCTAACAAGAAAAGTTTAGATTTCTGTTTTTTTACAAACAGATTTCTAAAATCTGCCATGTAAAGTAGCATACTTTATGAAATGGTTTCATGTTGTTTTCTTCCTCTGACATGCACATCTGGCAAAGGCACAAAGTGGAAACATTCTGGTTGTAATCATTCCCATTTAGGCAGCATGAAGGACAGAAGCTCTTGCTAGCATTCTGGCAAAGATATAAATATTACTACATTCATATTTAACATAACTTCTTTACCATCAGGCAACAAGAAATAGCTGTCACAACTTTCAGAATACAATTTTTTTTCTTGTATTTTAAGATTCGCACTATAGATTACAAGTGAGATAGAACGAATCAGTTCAGGAAAGTGGATAGCTCTAAACCGAAATTTCTCCTCACTGGAGTTGTGAAGTCAAAACAAATATTTAGCTTTTGGATTGTTATTATTTTTCCTACTTAAGCAAAGAAAAGACAGAGGCACTCACTTTCTTACTTAGTTCGCTAAAGACAAAGAAATACAGATATTGCGGTCTTTCATGGAAACTTAGCATTGTTCCTTATTTTGTTGTTTTAATCTAAAATCAAAATAATGTTAATTGAAAGCATATGGCAGCTCTTTACACATAACAGTTCTTTATACACCAGAACATAATGGTCTAGGAACAATCCATTTATATATAAAAAATTAAATCTGCCCTAGTCTTTCCCTTTGAGTCATGCATATCTACCATATTTAATCTGATATACTCACACTCTTCATGAACAGAGATTGCAAACCTCTTCCCTTTCCTCTGTGAAGTCATGCTGGCCAAGAGAAGTATCAGTTATAGCCTGCTCATGCTTACTATTGTGATTGCTTAGAGGCCAAAGATTAATCAACGCATTAAAAATAAAGAAGTACTTACTATAATCTCCAGAACTATACCTAGAGCTGTTACTCTGAAACGAAAGCCACATCATTTGCTTTCCCATCTCTTACTCTGCAGAATTTAGGAAATACTTCTCTCCTTTTTACTAAGACCAAACTACACGAATACAATCATGGTTTCTTTTTGTCCAATTTTATAAATACACAGAAAAATATTCAAAATAAAAATAAAATGAATGCAATGGTAATACTAAGATTTATGTATCTGCTGATACTAAATAAGACCACTTTACTCATAAAGAATATTTATTAATTAGGCATTCATAAGAGTATTTTTTTCTGAAATTTTATTGAACTAATTCTCAGGGAAGTCAAGACCTTTTGCCCCTGGAGTCAGGACTATGTACGGATCGTAATTTACTTTAACGCTTTAGTCAAATTATTTATTTGCTAAATACAATGTTTTAGTAACCAAAAGTGTGTATTTGATGTATCCATTGGCATCGAGTTATACGGTATATTAGTATTTTTCCCATAGTATTTCACTATTAGCTACTACGAGCACATTTCTCTGGTTATGGAAATCTGTTAAGTGTTCAAGGCTTCTCTGATGATTTGTAAAACAACAAAATCAAAGAAGTAAGGTCCCTGATGGCTTCTTCAGTTAGAATAAAACTTGCAGTGGATTTGACCTTGGCGACTGAATAAACAAAAGTAAGAATTTTTAAAGAATAACTGATAGTATTGTATTTCTGATATCAAAGAACCTACAGTAAAGTCAATGCATGGTCTAAACTTCAAAATTTTGCTGGCATATAGAGCTGGCTACAGAGTAAAACTATCTACTGGGGAAAATTCAAACTGAGGTTTGAATGCCTCAGTTTCAGTTTGGAATGCCTTATCAGCTAGAGACAACAGTATGCCAGCAAAGGCCCAGGCAGACATGCAGCCAGATCTGTACAAGCAAGCTTTAGCAGCTTCCAGTACAACTTGGAAAGGATGAACATCAGGGGAATACTGCCTCCTTATGCTGACCCACCAACACAGTCTGTGCACTATCAAAGAACAGTGCAAAGGGTTGTGGAGCTGCCTTAACACTTGTACATCAGAAGAGGATGCAGGTAAAGCCACTTTCTTCCTGTTATAGTACTAAGGGTAGAAAGATGCTGGGACCACTAAAAGTGTTTGAGACCAACGTGGTAAAAAAAGTCACGTAAGATTTATACATATGATCCCTCTCTCATGTGAAATGGTAGGATCTTAGAAAAACAACCCAAATATTTTAAATAGAGGGATTAATTTTTTATCCAGATGGAATGAACAGAGGGAAATAAAGAGCAAAAATGTTTTCAAGCTTAAGGAATCAATTCCCAGGAAGTCAACCTACCCAAATCCAGGAGATTAATCTGCTGGGGAGAATTCAAACCAAGTTTTGAATGCCTCATCTCCTGGCTGATGCCACTGGCATTCCCCTTCAACAGTCACAGTTGGCACTTAAGAGTTCTTGAGACAAATACTAGTTTGTGAATTCTCTTAAATACTAGACCTATGACAGAACACTACCAGAACTGTGACAGAAACAGAGTCTTTCTTTTGCTAGTTTTCATGCACCTCCTTGCATGAAAAGATGCCATTAATTGATTATTGTGATATATTTCTGAATCAGGTGGCTGACATTGTAATTCTGAGTTTTGTACCTATTACTCAATTTTCATCACTGTTATTTGCTTTCTTCCCTTCAAACTCTTTTAATCTTGTCATCCCTAGAGAAAGGACAATCTCTTCAGGGACATTACTCAGCAATGCCAGAAAAACTGCTCTAAGAGCAGTAGTCATGAATGTGCAAAACACACAGCCTCTAAGAAGGAGTGAAAAACCATGATGTACATGAATCCGTGCTAGCAAAAGAGGTTAGCTTACATTATTCATGGAAGAGATGCCCTTTGACATCTGAAAATGTCTTTTAGACAAAATGATGCTGCACGTCACCACCAGCACCACTGTTTAAACCTGATTCCATGGTTGTGTTTATTCAAGTGAAGGGGTACCTAAGTCCTCAAATAGTGTGGAGAAGAAATTCCGCTTATCATGACTAATTGGAGAAGAACTCAGTTTCTTGGATTTTATTACTTTGGAGTAGTCAGTGTCTTCTGAGCTTTGTACAACTAATTTTGGACATTGTTATGAGTGGACTATTGGGGTTTGTACGCTGTTTCCAAACCAGAGTTCATCAACCCAGCAGTGCAAATGAAGGTCCATAATGTTAACAGGATAACATTCCCAAGCAAAAAATTTGAATCAGTCCAACTGGAGTGATTCAACACTATCACTGTTAATCACTACTCTATCCAGTAGCTCATCTCTGACAACAACCACTAATGCACAGTCAAGGGGAAGAATTTTATAAAGACGTGAAGTGTTAACAAGTTTCTTCTGTAATACACTCTGTCTGCTGCTGGTAGCTGGAAGTTCATGGACTTTCTGAGCCAGGATTTTCATCTGAACTGCTGAATTCATCTAATGTCTGCTTGGCTGGAAAAACAAAACAAAATAAAAAATGTATTTTTGAGTACTGTTTGTATAATAGAATAGTGCCACCACATTGCTGTATGGAAAACTATGCTGAATGTGCCATATCTTGAGTGTCCTTTTACACAACCTAAAAGATGTTTTCTGATTCATTCACTTAAAGCATTTAATAAAAAATGAGGAGTGTGCAGAAAATCTTTCATAACACCCAACCAAACCCTCACTTGAATTCTAGAGTCCTTCAAAATTCTACAGTAGGAAAACAGCTATTTCAAGCTTAAACGGAAAACAAACTGAAAGTCTTTCCTGAAAACACGTGTAAGTGTGAGGGATTGAAAAGTAACTTAAGAAATAGTTAGAACCAGCTACTTCTTCATAGAAGAACTTCAAAAGAGAGAATTGTAATTGAAATCTTGAGGGAAGCAAATCTACTAAAGAGGCCGCAGTAATTTGAGGGTACAAGTACTGTTAGATATTGAAAGTGCAAGTTCTGTTAGATATTGATTAGTAAGTGTTGACATAACAGGCAATGTTATCTTTTTTCATGCTTTCCTTCATTCAAAACCAGAATATATGGAGTTTGAAAACTGCTCTATCTGAAAAGAGTTTATATATATATATATATATATATATATATATATAGTTCTATTTAATCTCTGGACGAAATTAAGCAAAGGATAAAGACCCTCATTAGGAAAATATGCCGTGTTTAATTTATTTTTTTCCCCAGTGTTTTCAGTGTGACTGTTTGTTATCAGTATGACTGCAAAGGCTATCCCAGGTTTTCATGTCCTTTCTTTGCTCCCCATGGAGACTTGGATGGATTCACTCCACACAAAACAAACTTGTTCCTCCACCCATCAGAGATAACTTTTGTAATTGTACAAACATCAGAGTGTAAATCCTGTTCTGATAAATTAGAAATGTCAATTCTGTGAATGAAGCTTCACAGTATGTTCTTTTGAGCAGTCATAAACAAGATATGAATATTGTATCTGACATAACAAAATCTGTACCTCATGCACAGCTTTCACAAGGAAAATAAAACTTTCACATCATTACACAGGGGACTTCTTGGAATTGCAGTTGGAGATGATGATTATGCGGAAACTGAGACTTATAAATGCTTTATTGTTTTGATGGAAATCATCCAAGAAGGCAGATAAAAGACTTAAGGGGAGCTAGCTAGGAAACAAATCAGAGACCTAAATGACCCTACTGGAAAAATAAATGGCAGAACTTAACATCTGGTTCTTGCAGTTGTCAGCTCACTCAGCAAAGGGTTGGACTGATTAGCTGCTTGCATACAGAATATAGGGAAGGGAGTAAAGACTACATCATATCAACAGTAGCAGGCAGTGCCAAGTAAACGCTCATAATCTACAGAGATAGCAGCACGTAGCAGTGTCTGGATATATAAAGTTTGTGTCCATGCTTCAGTGTGACCTGTCTTCACTGGTGTAGCCATGCAAAGAATAACTGGTGATTAGCTGTTTTTTAAGGAGGTGCATATGGAACCTTAAGCATCACACCAAATACTCAGTAGCAAATTACCTTGGACTTTGTTGCAAACTTTTAACAGAGGCCAGGTTCTTTCAGGTCAGGAACTGTTCTTCCAAAAGTTTCTGGTCAGCTTAGACAGGGGATTACTGACTTATTTCAGAACAATAATTTGATGGAAAACCACAATCAAGACAATGGGTTTGAAGAAGATTTTTGCTTGAAATAGAGCTCTAAGATTAAGGAGGTGGGAAGCCCTCCCAACACAGAAGAGAAATACCTTCTCCTGCATGCCAATATGCAGACAAAAAGACTAATACTTTAAGTAAGCTGTATTTACACCATGCAAGAGAAGGTTTAGGGAATTACTAAGCATGAGGAACCTGAGGCACTATCCTAAAATGAAGCTTAACACAGTGCAAATCCAGGTGTATCATTCAGCTTGGGTCTTATTACTCCTTGCGAGGTGTGCGGCATTGTACAGCATCAGGGACACACTGTTTGCCTGCTTCCAGATCCTAGCCGTCCCTCCCCAAATCACTACAGGTGTCTATCCTGGACCCGAGAGTTATGGGGGATAGAGACACAAGGCTGAGACAGGAGTTACATATATTAATTGCCAGTACTGGCAACACAACGATTGCTCATCATTGGTGATATTTTTTGAGAACACAAAAACATTTTCTTTGTTATTTAAGGGAGAGTTAGAGGAGTTCAAACGTGTTTGCTTTGTTACATAAACTACAGCAATGTGTTTGAAGCTTGTTTTTGACCCCTCTAGTCTGCCCTTAATCCAGGATGGCAACTCTAATAGCAAACAGTAGATTGCCTGGAGGTGCAATTCCCCGGTGTCTGGTGGAATCACAGTCTTCTTGCATGACTAGTTATTCTCACTTTCAAGCCTTCAGCATATTTTGCTTGCAGATAAGTGTTGTTCCAACGTAGAAACTTGGCACTGGCAGGGTTTTTTATAACATTCTCTTTTGTGAAAAGAAGTCTTCTTGCCTAAATATTCAGCAGCAAATTAGTAGACTGGTTTTTGATGATGCAGTAATTAATGTGAACAGGGGCAGGGTGCTGAACACAATCCCACAAGCCCACCCACCCCACCCTGCCCTAATACATAGCTATTTGACTGCTATTCTGTCAAGCTTCTTGACAGTGAACATCTTGAAAGGCTACTGGTAAGTCTCCAGACATTCCCTGTTGAAGCCAGGGCAACCAAGACCAGAAATGCAGGCTTTCCTTAGGACAGTAGTAAGAGGGGACTAGGACTCTCCTTCTGCCCTGGTTACTTTCTGTGAACCATGCTGAATGTCACCCAGCTGCTTCAATAGGAACTGTATTTATTTTCAACAGCTTTGACTTATAAAGCTACTACCTTACAAGGCTTTTACCTTTTTACAAACACAGCTATATTTCATTTTCTGTATTTTTTAATTTCTAATCATGTGGATCTGCAATACTTCATTCAGTTCAAGGTGCCTCAAAATACTCTGTAGGTTAAATCTTGATTTTTACAATCCAGTAGAATTGTACAGTCAACTGGGGCAGAATATGGCTCCAAATTTTTTTTTTTTTTTTGGAAGCTCATATATTCATTACCTTGTCATCTCCTATAGTCCCTAAAATAATCCTCTTTTCCGCAATAGAAAAAAGTGCTGCTGCTCATTTTAACCATCAAGGCATTTTTAAGGCTATCAAAGAGCCCATAAAAAAGAGCACTTCAGGATATTTGAGCTTGAATATTAGGTAATCAAGTACAACTTTACTTGGCCCTGGTGAGGCCACATCCTGTGTCCAGTTTTGGACCCCTCACTGGAAGAAAGACACTGAGGTGCTGGAGCATGTCCAGAGAAGGGCAACAGAGCTGGGGAAAGGTCTGGAGCAGCTGAGGGAGCTGGGGGTGTTGAGCCTGAGGAAAAGGAGGCTCAGTGGGGACCTTGTCCCTCTCTACAACCACCTGAAAGGAGATATTAGTGATGTGAGGGTCAGTCTCTTCTCCCAGGTAACAAGAGACATGACAAGACAAAATGGCCTCACGTTGTGCCAGGAGAGGTTTAGATTGGATATTGGGAAAAAATTTCTTCATGGAAAGGGATGTGTGTCATGGTTTTGCCCATCAGCCAGCCTGTGGGGCTGAGGATGGTTTTGTCCAGGTGGATTTCCGGAGAAAAAGCCAATCAAAGTTTCAGTAATGCCTCTGCCAATGACATTTTTAAGAAAAGGGAAGAGAAGCCTGTGGCACAGTTGAATTAGGAGCAGTAGCCATGCAGGAGCGGTGGCAGGCCCCAAGGAGGGCCAGGGCCCCTCCTCCCCTGGCCCTGGGCTGGGGGCAGGTGTGGCACTGAAGCCGCCCTTCTCTCCTGTAGGAGAGTAGAGAAAAAAAACTTTAGAGAAGAACTTGGACAAGACGTGCTGCAAAAGGAATTCCAGAGAGAAACATAGCACAGCCTTCAAGGTCGAAGCTTGCAGCAGTAGGAGAGAGAAGTTTGAAGGCAGGGGGCTGCTCCCTTCCCCCCCTCTCACTCTCTTTCTCCCTTCAGCAGGGAAAAGACTGAAAAATAAATCCCTGCCACCTGTGGAAGATTACTGGGGTGAGGAGATCCCCATGCAGCTCATAGAGGAGCTTGTGGATGCAAGAAAAACCTGAGACTTCATGAGAAGGCCTGAAATGAAACAGAGTCCTCCTAGAGTCCTGTAGGCCATGGACAGAGACTTACGCCGGCGCAGAACAGCTCGGGTAAGATGCTGGGTTCCATGCTGGTGCTGGAGATTTGTGACCCTGAGTTGGGATCCGAGTGAAGGATCCATGCTGGTGCAGCTAAATATGTGACCCCGAGAGACAGCACAGAATGGAAGACCTGTTGTCCAAAGATGGACTCACGTCGTAGGAGAGTTCTATCAAGGACTGTTCTCTCGTGGGGAGGGACCCCACAGGAAACAGGGGTGGACTCAAAAGCCATTATCCCCTGTGACCCTGCAGTGAAGATCCATGGTAGGCAAGTGTCCCCTTGCAGTCCACGAAGAGAAAACCTTCAGGGTCTGGGTAACCCCCAGCCTCCGGTCTTAGCCCAGGAGGGGGGAAGGCCCAGCCTTGAGGTCGACAGAGAGAGAGGGAAAAAGAAATGCTTCCAGCTGCAACAAAAAGGAGTTGTCGTCCTAGAGATAAACAGAAGAAGAGCTTTTGAGTGCTGCAAAGTTATTGAAAAAGACCTGGAGCTCTGGAAATGGAGAATGAGACTGCTTCTCCTCCTTGGACTGATACAAAGGGGGGAGGGATATTTCTGTAAATATATAGTACTTTTACCTAATTAGAATTGTTGTAGGTGTAGTTCTTTAGTTTTTATCTTGCTACTAATAAATGTTAATATTATTTTCCCCAATCAGCTCTCTTTTGTCTGCATAAACCTTCTCTCAACTAATAGTAATTGTGGGGAGTGTGAGACCAAATTAACCCAGAGCAAAACCATGACATTTTTTGGTGGAGAATGTGGGCAGAGACTGCCCAGAGAGGCAGTGGCCTAATCAAACCACGACAACTAGTTCAAAGAGTACCCTGGGAAACAACCCTTGGAAACAAAGGGGGCCAGGAGGGACATGCTTCAAGAAGGAAGTCTTGAACGCACAGGACCAGGCTGAACCAGTCTGCCAAAAGGCAAGCTGGCAGGGAAGAAGACCAATCTGGCTGAACAGGGAGATTTTAAAGGAAAATAGGGTACAAAAGAGAGCCTACTGATTACGGAAAAAAGGAAGAGTTTAGGAATATAGTTAGATCTTGTAGAAAGAAAATCAGAGAGACGAAGGCAGAATTCAAACTTGATCTTGCCACTTCTGTTAAGGATAACAAAAAGTCTATAGATACCTCAACAGCAAAAGGAGGGGCAAGGAAAATCTCCATTCTTTGTTGGACATGGATGGGAATGTAGTTATCAGAGATGAGGACAAGGCTGAGGTATTTAACACCTTCTTTACCTCAGTCTTCAACAGTAAGACAGGTTGTCCTCAGGACAGCTGGCTTCTGGAGCTTGTAGACAGGGATAAGAGGCTGAATAGTCCCCCTGCAGTGCAGGAGGAAACAGTGAGTGACCTGCTGAGCCACCTGGATCCTCACAAGTCTATGGGACCAGAGGGGATCCACCCAAGGGTGATGAGGGAGCTGGTGGAGGAGCTCACCAAGCCGCTCTCCATCATTTACCAACAGTCCTGGCTCTCTGGGGAGGTCCCAGGTGATTGGAAGTTGGCAAATGTCACACCCATCCACAAAAAGGGCTGCAAGGAGGACTCGGGAAACTACAGGCCTGTCAGCCTGACCTCAGTGCCTGGCAAGGTCATGGAGCAGATCATCCTGTGTGCAATCACACAGCACCTACAGGATGGACAAGGGATCAGAGCCAGCCAGCACAGGTTTAGGAGGGGCAGGTGCTGTCTGACCAACCTGATCTCCTTTTGTGATCAGGTGACCCGCCTGGTGGATGAGGGGAAGGCTGTGGATGTGTCTATCTGGACTTCAGCAAAGCCTTTGACACTGTCTC